>JAHBCN010000243.1:0-230924 GCA_019359885.1 Listronotus oregonensis
TATTCTTGTAGAAAACTTGACAGGCTAGCCGTTTTCAAGAAAATACTTTAATTAAACTGTTATTAACACAGGAATAATCGAATAAACTTTATTTTTAAACCTTATGTTAAATTCGTCTACCAAATCTAGAGTTACTAGACCTTTTTTCATTTCCTACTTAGCACCGACCTAAGCCTAGTTTGATGTAGAAATTTTTATTATTATTGGGCGACCATGCATGTACTATTTTCTTTAGAGAGTGTTTTATCGAAAACGGCTAGCTTGACAGATTTTCTACAGAACTACCTTTTTATGTCATTTATACTGGGGAATCAGAATTTCTAAAAAAAACCTGCCAAAAAATATGACGTTTAATAAAAATGTGAACAAATTAAATCAAGTCCTTTCCTGTCAGTACTCCCCTGTTTAAATTGTAATTTAGTAAAAACACTAAGAAGTAGCTTCCATTAAAAGCAATTAATATGCCATAATGCAGATGGCACATGAATTGCTATATCCCGGTGCAATCTTTGAATTGTCATAGCAACCTTATGACGCATTTGCGGACGTATGTTCATATGAACTTTTCTTCATAATTTAACATGTACAATCACCCCTAGAATTATTTGAACGGTATTTCCGGACACCCTGTATGCTGGGTAGATTATTGCAATCAATGTTTTAAAATAAACAAAGTGTTTAAGACAAGTAAACAAAAATTATAAACAGTTAAAAAATATTATTGGTATTTATTCATTTTGCTTTAATAAGAAAAACTATTTTAAACGTTGATTTAACAGTTCCTTTTTTATTTTATTTACCTTTCTAAATTTTATTTATTATAATCTTAAATTTTGATAATTTCTTGTTTTATGTATATATATATATATATATATATATATATATATATATATATATATATATATATATATATATATATATATATATATATATATATATATATATATATATATAATATATAAAATATATATATATATATATATATATATATATATATATATATATATATATATATATATATATATATATATATATATATATATATATATATACAGTATGTCCGGATGACATTCCAATAGGACAAATGGACCAAAAATTTAGTTTTTACAAAAGTCATTCTTGATAAAAAGTTCTGCATCTCGAAAAATGTAGTCTGAGGAAAATTTTTTGTTTTTTTAAAAGGGCCCAAGAAAAAATGAATTACCATCAAGAATAAACTACCTTTATTTATTGTTTTAAAATAAAAGGGCAAATAAAAAAAGGTTTTAAATCCTATTCAGTGCTTACATAAAGAACCCAAGTTACATTTGTTCTCGGTATGTTATAGCAGTTCATCCAACTTATCCGAAAAAAAAAAGGTTTGTAGCATTTCCATGTATGAATTCCTGTTGTACGCGTTCTCAAAGAAAAACGGTCCTATTATCCCAAAATACGAAATGGCAGGAATGGGATGGGCAGGAGTTCTGAGTTCAGGATTTCTCTCTTACCAGCAGTAAGAAAAAGTTATGATCACATTAGACGGCAATTTGAAAAATGCGTCGAACACGGGAGGCGTATTTTAAAAATAATTGTTCTTTTTGTTGTGCAATGTTCTTGTTTAATACGTTTCTTATGTAAGCACTGAATAGGATTTAAAACCTTTTTTTTATGTGCCATTGTAATTTAAAACGATAAATAAAGAAAGTTTATTCTTGATGGCATTTCATGTTTTTTTTATTTTTTGAGTACCCTATATAAAAAAATCAAAAATTTTCCTCATAGACTACATTTTTTCGAGATGCACAACTTTTTATCAAGAATGACATTTGTCGAAAAACAAATTTTTGGTCCATTATTCAAATATATATATATATATATATATATATATATATATATATATATATATATATATATATATATATATATATATAAAATATATATATATATATATTTTTATATATATTTTAATATATATATATATATTTTAATATATATATATATATATATATATATATATATATATATATATATATATATATATATATATATATATATATATATATAAAATTTAAAATTTAATTATTTAATAATTTTAAAAAAAAAAATTTTTTAAATTTTTAAATAAAAATTTTAATATAAATTTTAAAATTTATTATTAAATAAAAAGGTTTTGTTAAAGTTTTAATTTTGCTTTTTTTTTCTTAATTATTCTTTAACCAAATGACCTAGCGGTACAAAATTTGGGATCTGGGGGTTTTCTGAGGCGAGAAATTTAAATTCGTCCACGCTTTTGATGTTGCTAGTAAAGGGGGCCAGCTACGGCCTACCTCACTTGTTTTAGATTCGTAACTTTTTTAAACTTAGAATATTGACCTGTTTATTAAAGAATAAGTTACTGGAAATCCATCTGCATCAAAAAAGTATCTTTATTTAATCTCTAGGAGCAGCGGTTCTCGAGATAAAACATTTAAAGGTCACAATTTTTTTTGGAAAATAATTTTTGGCCAATTGTTTTCAAACTTTGCATAGTGGTAATTCTTAACACGGTGATCAAAAGTCTTTTAGGGCACAAAACCCGAAAAGCCTAACCCCCCCAAAATCACCCTCAAAAGTCACTGGGGGATTGGGGACCTTTGAGGGGATTTTGGGGGGATTTTCGGGTGCCTAAAACTTTTGATCACCGTGTTAGAAACCACTATGCAAATTTAAAATTGGAAAATTTCCATAAAAAATTTGGGATCCTTTAAAGTGTGTTTATCTCGAGAACCCTGCTCTAGGACAAATAAAGTATACTTTTTGATGCGAATTTTAAATAACTTATTCTTTAATAAACAGGTCAATTTCTAAGTTTAAAAAATACGACATCAAAACAAAATAGTAAAACCCCCTCTTGCCATCAAAAGGTGGCGTTCCCTCGCCCCGGAATCCAAATTTTTATTGGTTAAAAAATAATTAGAAAAAAAATTAAAACTTTCACCCTTATTTAATAACTAAGCTTTTTAAGGGGCCCCCTTTTTCGACAAAATCGATCCGGGATGCCCCCTGGTTATGCCCGCGGTAAATTATATATATATATAATTTTATAAATTTTTATATATATATATATATATATATATATATATATATATATATATATATATATATATATATATATATATATATATATATATATATATATATATATATATATATATATATATATATATATATATATATATATATATATATATATATATATATATATATATATAAATAGAACAGGAAATAATTAAAATTTAAGCATTGTAAAATAATCGATGCATTTTTCATAAAGGTTCTAAGGTTTATATATAACAATTTAGAAAGGTAAATAAAATAAGAAAGGCACTGTTAAATCAACGTATAAAATGGTTTTTGTTGTTAAAGCAAAATGAATAAACACCAATAATATTTTTTAACTTTTATACTTTTTGTTTATTTGTCTTAAACACATTGTTTTTTCTAAAAAATATGTATTATTCAAAAGTTTTAATTTATTTAACATTTTATTAATTTTTGTATATTTACCAGTTTTTTGTTATTATTTTTATGGATTTTAAAGAATTTATAGTTAGTTTAATATTTCTGTATCTTTACAACAACAAATTGGAGAAACATATAAAAAATGTAAATTATCCTGTTAGGGCATACAACGAGAATTTTTTCGAAAACCATTTTCTTAATTGTGTAGAAAATTTCAACAATACTTATTCTTTTTCCCATTCAACTTTCCACTTTTTTGTACATTGTGATAGTTCTTTCTTATTATTTAGGTGTGTATCATCATATAAAGAAGTAAACATTTTTTGGTTTGCAAAAAATCTCTACACACTCATTTAAATTAAGGCAAAGCCATTTATAACTTTGTTATTAATAAAAATACAAAGTTGTTTAAATTAGCAGACTAGTAGCATTTTTACGCTTTTTAAGACTAAAGAAAGCATAAATCATTTGAAAATCGTGTTTTCGAGTTTTTTAGTAATATAGCATTTTTTAAAAAGATTTTGTCACCATTAAAAAGATCTTTGACAGATCTTTAAAAATGTTCTATACATTGATATCTCTATCTTTAATAGTCTTGTAAATTGGGCATCAAAATAAATTTAATAATTTTTTTTTAATAGGACACCCCGTGTACATTTTTTTTAAATGATAACTTTATCGCCATTAAAAAGGTCTTTTAAAGATCTTTAAAAAAAATACCGAATTTGATAGGTTTATCTTTAACAATCTCAGAAATATTGGCATCCAAATCTGTAAACTAAATTTTTAATTTCCGTTATACCTACAGCTGTAAGCTGCAAGCAGCAGATACAAAAAAAATAATTAGTTTTCAGATTTGGATGCCAATATTTCCCAAACTATTAAAGATAGACCTATCAAATACATCTAAAATTTATCTCTTTAAAGCTCTTTAAAAGATCTTTTTAATGGTGGTAAATGTATCATTTAAAAAAAATGCATACAGGGTGTCCCATTTAAAAAATGTATTATTTAACTATCCAATTCATGTTGATGCCCATATTTCCGACACTATTAAAGATAGATTTTTAAATATCTTTAAAAGATCTTTTAAATGGTAATAAAATATATAGGGTGTTCCATTTAAAAAAATGACTAATAACAAAGTTACTAATGGCGGACACTTAATTTGAACGACACTGTATATTTTAATGTTCGTGTTGTTAAATTTTTCGCCGTTTTCTCCTGTGGAAAGACTACATTTGGCAACATCCGCGACTCAAACCACGATATAGATCTGTGTTAAAAAATGTGGTCAGTGTCAAACCAGTGATGACAAATATCAATATCGGGAAAACAATTGTACTAACTAGTTTATACTGTATATTTTCCTACCAAATTTTACATTTCTTAATACAATTTTCAAAAACTACTTAAAGCCCTATAACTACATTGCGCCAAAAAAGTATCGCATCAGCTCTTTTTTTTTACATAAGACTAAGTGTACACATGTTCTACAAAATGCATAAAAATTGGGTCCATTTTATAATCTTCAAACCACAGACCACAAACACCATACTTCAATAATTTAATTTATTTATTTAAAGATGAACTTAACACAAAACATTCTAGGTAATTACATGTAATTCAAATAATTAAAATATGACTTGAAAAATAAACAAAGATTTGCAGGTTAGTGGGTTACGATCACTTAAAAAGTTCAAAATGAAATGAAAAAATAAGTAAAGCAATGACAGGGATAAGCTTATATACATTTTTATGGGATAGAAAGAGAACAAATTGTAATGTGTTTCTATTTCTATACTCCGAAAAAAAAGGTGGAAGATCAACCCATACAAAAGTATGCGATGAACTTCACCATTTCAAAGGTTGCATAGAATATTATCTTTTATTTTTGTAAATTTTTGTTTGTAAGCCATTTGTTTCCTTTGAATAAAGATTATTATTATTTGTTATTATTATTATTAAATAGCCATTTGAAAATCCGATTATAGCCGAGAAAACTTAAAGAATAGGGTTTAAAGAGGTTTTCTATTATAGACAAAAATTTCTTTTCTATGGTGTTACTGAATTCGTGGGCTGATCATTTATTATAATGATCTATCTATTTGTTATTGTTAAAGATACATAATTATGTGTTGTCACAAGGGACCATATTAGGGTAAACTTTGTTTCTTTTCTATTTTAATGATATTGTTGTCAATTTAAAAACCCTTAATGTAGAGTTTTATCGAAATGTAGTTTTTATATTTGCCCCCACCCCTTAACAAAAACCTGGCTGCACTACTGGTTGTGGGTAACAATATCCAACTTTTAATACAATTAATAAATCAAAATTTTAATCCTTTAGATATGGCTTACCAATAATAGTACGCAAATTATTCCAAATAAAACTTTATGATAAAATAATTATAAACAAATTGAACTCTATAAGGATGCCTCCGGTGTAAATATCACTAACACTGTTATTAAAAAATTTCAAAATATAAAATATTTCAGGAAAATCATAGATGAAAATTTTCATTTTATTGTTCATGGTGTACCTATATATTATTATTGTATGAACAATTTCAAAAAAATGTATATTTTTTAGGTAAATTTGGTAAGTGTAAATGAAACAATTATAAATATAATATATAAATGAAGCAGGGACTTTCGCTTAATTATTAACTAGAAGGATGTACAATTGTCAAGGGATAAACATCATTAGTACCATCAGTACTACCAAAGTTGTATAATTATTATATCAAAAACTGTTCATATTAACTATTCTCAAAGTTATGTTTTCCACAATAATTTTAGTAAAATAAGTTTCCTTATAACAAACAAAGCTGTGATACACTAAAAATTTAAAAACATGTTTCTCCATTTAACGGATAATCTTTTAAGTTGATCTATCATAGCTCATATTTTACTATCAGTAAATTATATTCTCTTTTTGATTTTAAAGTGTTTCATTTATGATTTAAAAAAAAAGTCTGGTGTATCAATGTAATATTTTTTTAAAATTTAATTTAAAAGATTTTAATTATGTCTGCACAGTTATCTCATGATAATATAAACTTGCAATAATAAAGATAACAGATTATCCAATATTTCATGTTCATAAGAACAAAAAATTATAGGTATTAGGAAAGAAGCATAATCTTAATTTAGCTTAAAATTATTATCTAATCAAACTACTACTCACTTAGAAACATAAATAAATATTTAAAAAAGAAAACTAAAGGAATAATGATTCATTAATAGGGTTTTTTAAAAAATCAGAATTCATAAGAAGATAAATCATCTAAGTTGGCTTATTAAAAATGAAATTTGTAGAATAATTAATCACCTTTTTAAAATACACTTATTTTTTTATTATTTACCCAAATATAAATCATCACACAAAGGGTAGCATTAACTTTTTACCTTTTAAAATATCTAGCCATGTCTTAAAATTATAGCCCTAATTTTTATGTCATTGCAAAAAAACCGAGAAAAACATAAAAAATAAAAATGTATACTTACATGGATTATCAACATACCCATTTTCTACACCGATAGTTTCAACTTCCATTGCTACAGCCTCGTTTTTCTTTTGGGTCCTTTTCTGTGCTAAAATATAATGCAAACAGCCTTTACAGCTGTGCGGAGCCATTTCTATCACTCACTAAAAATTAAATCACCAAAATATTATGCTAAACCTTTAACTGGAATTCGTAAAGAGCTTGGAAAACAGTAATTAACTTAAAAGTCAGTTAAACTTTAATGTTCCTTGATATGAGCGAACTTAATGTATGCAAGAATTGTGTGTATATACATAAATTAATACAGTGGTTAGTGTAAAACTGATTGGTGCTTAATGCTCAGTTCACACATGATTGTGGGCTGATCATTTAATACATTTTAGTGTTCATTACAGAACGACATTAAATACATTTCTTAACCTTGACCTCTCTATCATATAGTTAATTTTTATGTTGATTATACATATTTTTACATTTTTTTAAGCATACCTAGTATTTGTTATATAACTGTAATATAGAGAAAATAAGTATTTTGCATATTTACTTACCTAGAAACATTTTTAAAATTTTGATAGAACTATTTATACACAATAAAAATATTTACAACTGTAAATAGGACATCAAAGTACCGTTTTAATACCTTAAGCATAGACATTCATTTAAAATTTCTCTTCTTCCAATTAAATTGTAATGAATCGTAAATTAATAATATCGTGCGGAAAGGTTAAAGTACATTAATGGGTCCTGCACTTGCACCTTACTCATGCCGATAACTCTACACATTTATGTTTGCGGAAACTTTAACAAGGTTTTAAAATGTTTATCAATGAATAATAAAATGTAATTTGTCTGCAAATAACCTCGCAGATTTTTAAACAATTTCACTTTTATGGTGAAGATAAAAATTGCTTGTCCTGATTATTGACTGACGTTTCTTTGGAATGAAAACTGAAAAATAAAATATTCGGTTTATAGAAAAATTATCAATAAAATAATAATTTCTTACAGTAAATAAATATATATAAATAGGTATAATAAATAAGCAATGTAAATAGAGAAAATGGCAGAAAATTAACTTATTTTAAGTATTATTTATGGGTACAATTTTAAATTTACCGGTATTTCCAATTTTTATTGTGGTAGCACTTTTTAGGAATGTCTGTCTACCTATCGACAATTTCTAAATTGCTTGCATTGCTCGAAGGTTTTAATCTTCAATCATATACCTACTTGCATTGAGCCTTGCCGATTGGCTATGCAAACAAACATGCGAGAGGGAAAGAAGAATATGTGTATAATCTTTCTTTCGCTGCGACGTGCTGATTGGTCGGAGGGCCCACCAATCAGCGCGCAGAGCAATGTATAAACCTCTTCCGCAGACCAATGATTACGTGGAAAAAGAGAGAAAAATTATACACCTATTTTACTTTCTCACTCGCACGGCGAAGCTACAAGGCTACCTGTAGATATGTGTTCGAAGGCTTTAATTAAATGGCTTGAGCTTCCCTCAGGTGTCCAGTTAGCCAGTACATTGCAGAAATATTTCCATAGTCTTGCTCTAAATCAAAAGAAATCATCCAAACTCTAGCAAAAAGTCCCAAAATGCTTTGTGTTCGTGCCCACCCAATCACCCGGAGGTGAAAAATAACGAATTAAGTAAAACCGGTTTCTGACCGCAGCAGGCCACGCTCCATGTTTGATTTAAAAAAGCTTTGGGAGTCTAACTACAATGTTAAAAACACTCTTCGACTTCAAGATGGCAGGGTGAATTTCCCTTTGGTCCTCTTAGGTAAAAACTCTTTGTAATACACAAACTACGTGACTACTAAGGCCGAAACGGAAGTTTTGTGTGCAGAATTAGGTTGTTTTTTATGAACCGCATGCTAACTTTTAAAAATAACTTTTTTCGGCCATAGAGCATATACTCCTAAAGAAGGTGCTTACTGCGCTGAAATTGTAACAAAGGTAGAAAGAGATAGCTATAAAGGATACCACTGCTATCTCTCTTGCACCTTGCACGTGATTGACTGCCACGAATAACCTTTTTAAAACCATGTGAATTGTACTAATCATGTGCAAGGTGCGAGAGAAATAACAATGCTAGTCTTTATCGTTATTTTATCCCAACGACTATATACTAAAGGACCTGTGCTAAAGGACTGCTTAGTTCCATTTAACGTACGTTAAAAAATTTAGGAAAAGCGGGCAGCGGCTCTGACGTCATCACTGGTGCTAAGTAATGCTGGGCGACGATTATCGATGTTTTGTTACCGATGTTCGATGTTTTTAACATCGATGTTGGATTACACTAACATCGATGTTTACCTTTCAATGTTTAATATTATAAAAAAAAGTTTTTAACCTAATTTTCAAGCCCCAAAAATAATATATTAATTTTTTGAGTGATTGAGAGATCAATATCGATGTTTTGTGTCGATATCCCAGCACTAGCCAGCACCGGTGGTTACGTCAGAGCGAGTTTAACCTTGGCAGACAAATTCGGCAATCTGAGCAATCCTTTAGAATATAGTCGTTGATTTTATCCTACCTTCGTCTGCCTTCGTCACGATTTTACCGCACTAAGCAACCATTTTAGTAATACATGCTGTAAGGTTTTGGCACCAAAAAGTAAATACGTGGTTTAGATGCGACGATCTAGAGTAAATTCTAAGGTTCTTTTTTCATTAAAAACGGTTTTATCTAAGTCATCGAGATGCATTTCCGAGAATCTTATATGCCTTGCTGAGGATTAATTTTGATGCAGTCTTAAGGTTGTCGTCCATTAGTCAGCATTGGACGGGCGGTAGGCATTGGACAAGGGTGGTAAACTTAACAAGGAGTGCTCGATTTTTACTATTTGTCCGCAGATATAGGTTATGTTTGGACGTCATCCGTTTGCCCATTTTGCCCAGAAGGTAGATTTATTTTATTAATTTTTGTTAAATATTCAACTTTTAAATACTATTTTGATATGAACTTACTATAGAATATAATGTATAACATTTTAAAAAATTAAGACTTTATACCACTTGTAAACAAAACAAACAGGCAAACGGATTACGTCACAAATACCAAATTGACATTTAAATTGACTTATATGGCCTTAAATGGGATCGAGCACTCCTTGTTAAGTTTATTACCCTTGGGCATTGGATGGATCGGATTTTTGAATTAATTACATGGTTTGAAATAAGACTGGGTTCATTGATCGTCATGGGACGGATAACACGCAGTCCTATTTGAAACTATGTAAATCCGGTCCGTACGATGCGTACCGTCCATCCGATGCAGATCAGTGGACTCTTATAACCTTTAAGGGCCCATCCCATGGGCCCATCCAATATGCCTTGTCTTGGGAAAATTCCAGACACGGTAAACCGAGCTGACAAATTATGGGTGTTTTTCAATTACGGCTTACGGCACAAGTTATCTGCGGTCAATGCTGAGATAGCGCTGCATAACGCGCTCGTGTCGTAATTGAAAAACACCCTGAGTCAACTTTTGTGAACTGCTGGAGCAATGTAAGATGAAGCTGTCAATATAGCGTCAAAATTTTCTATTTTCGGCCTTTCCAAACTTTTTTCTTTGCAAAATGGATTCTTTGGGAAGAAAATGTGAATCTGCCGGCTGTGAGAACAGCGCAAAATTACAATGCCCCACGTGCATAAAACTAGGAATTCCGGGCTCTTTTTTTTGCTCACAGGAATGTTTTAAAACTAACTGGAAAAGCCACAAAATTATTCATTCTTTAGCCAGTAAGTAAGGTTAGGTATGTATGCAATGTACAAAAGTCACATCTCAGAAAATGTTTAAGTATTATATTTATAAACTTTTTGGATATTTATTAGGTAATTTAATTTAATTCTCATATTCCTTTTGTTCAGATTTTAAATAATATTACAAAATAAAATATAAAATCCTTCTCATAGAGACATAACCTTTCAGTTCTATTTTTTAACAAACAAGCCGCTTATGGTAAATTCGAATCTAATTTTAACTAGGTCTCCTATGAAATCCGAGTCAAGTAACCCAGTTACAACATCTGGCTCAAGAATTTATAGTATACCTATGTTATATATGACTTCTAGTTATGTATTACAAAAATATATTGTTTAAAAGTCACAAATTCATCATTTTAACAGCAAAATATTCATATAAATAGTTTATTATATTGATATAGATTACTAGCTTAAATTTAAGTTTTAGCATAAATTAATGTCTATTTTTATGTACTTAAGTCAAATCCTCTTTAAATCTGTTATTGAAGCTTTGTGACTGTCATTCAAAATTATATTAAATAATAATTCTGTGGGAGAGGATGCTTACCATAAAATGAAATAAAATTTCTGGTTTATTTAGCAGTAATGAAATTTTTTTGTAGAAGGTGAGGGAAAAGAAAAAAAAGATGACTCTTATAATCCATGGCCATATTATAACTATACTGGTAAACTCAGGCCATGGGCCCAGACTCCTCGACGTACTGTTCCCTTGGATATTGGTAGGCCTGACTATGCTGATCATCCACAGGGTTTTCCATTAAGTGAACAAGCTGTTAAGGGGTCTGGACACATTAAGGTTCTGGATGATGAGGAAATAGAAGGTAAAATATCTTTTGGGTGTAAATATACATATCATTTAGTTTTTTCTTTAAGATTATCAAAACTAATTTTTACACTTTGTGATTTTATATTTTAATAGGTATGAGGGTTGCTTGCAAGCTGGGCAGAGAAGTTCTTGATGAAGCTGCAAGAGTATGTGATGTTGGAGTAACCACAGATGAAATTGACAGAATAGTTCATGAAGCTTGTATTGAAAGGGAATGTTATCCATCACCTTTGAACTACTATGAGTTTCCTGCATCATGTTGTACTTCTGTTAATGAAGTTATCTGTCATGGAATCCCAGACACTAGACCATTAGAAGATGGAGACATATGCAATGTAGATATTACTGTTTATCATAGGGGTTTTCATGGGGACTTAAATGAAACTTTCTTTGTGGGTAATGTAAATGACAAAATTAAAGATCTAGTCAAAGTAACCCATGAATGCCTAACGAAAGCTATAGAAATAGTAAAACCAGGCGAAAAGTATAGAGAGATTGGAAATGTTATACAGAAGCATGCTCAGGCTCATGGGTTCTCAGTAGTTAAAAGTTATTGCGGTCATGGAATACACAGGTTGTTCCACACGGCACCAAATGTACCACATTATGCTAGTAAGTTTCAAAATTTTATATATAAGCAATTCATTTATATAATATATATTAAAGTAAAATTAACTTTTAATATATCCAGATTTTTCTTTTATGAAAAACACCAAGTTTTATTTTTTGTGTTATTATCTTCTTCCGTTTCTTTCTCTATATTTACTAAGGGGGCAATTCACCATCACACAAAAAAATATATTTATTCATTGCCCTGTGATTCCTATTGTGTTTCCATAAACTGTGCATTAGGTTTTATTGTAGCTCTTTTTTTTTAGAAAATCGTGCCATTGGTGTAATGAAACCAGGTCATTGTTTCACAATAGAACCAATGATTTCTGTAGGTACCTGGAGGGATGAAATGTGGCCAGATAAATGGACTGCTGTTACTGCAGATGGGCAGTGGTCAGCTCAATTTGAACAAACATTGCTAGTAAATGAAACAGGATGTGAAATTTTAACTAGAAGAAGAGAGAAAAATGGCCAACCCCATTTTATGGACAAAATGTAAAAGAAGCTTTAGGTGTAATTTTTTAAACAAGAAATGTTAAAAATTGAGTTTTGCAAAAAAATTCTTGTATCCAATTTTTTTTAAGTAACAGGATTATTTTCTTGTGGCTAGCTTATTATACTATATGTACATTATAATAAATACTTGTACAATTGATTTTAATTAAATTATTGTTTTGCACATTTAAAAATGTTGTGTGTAGTGTGTGATTTATTTTTACCTTTAATTACCTGTAGTGATATTTGAAAAGTAAGATTGTTAGTTTTTTGGTAAACAACTTTTTAAACATGGCTATATGGACTTTGGCCCCTTATAGAACAAACAGTATTGTACACAAAAAATTCTAGTTTAATTTATTCCATACTTTGCACTCTCTATTTAATAGAACAATTCTTATACTTTAAATAATTTATGGAGCAAAGAGATATGATTAATATTTACAGAAACTGTCAAATTGAGTTATACTAGGATGAAATTTTAAAATATATTTAATTATTAAAAAAAGTACTAAATTAATGAGACATATACAAAGACTAAGTATTTTCTAATTTTACTGAACTTCTCCACAAGCTGATATTGTAACTTTTTCAGTTGGCTTCCCTGTTTTTGTTCCACATCTTTCCATTCTTTTCACAACATCCATACCACTTATGACATGTCCAAAAACTACATGTTTTCCATCCAACCAATCAGTCTTTCCAGTGCAGATAAAAAATTGTGATCCATTGGTATTTGGTCCTGAGTTTGCCATTGACAATGTCCCAGGTCCTGTATGTTTTAGTTCAAAGTTTTCATCTGAAAATTTTCTGCCATAGATTGATTTTCCTCCAGTTCCATTATGATTGGTAAAATCTCCCCCTTGGCACATAAAATCTGGTATTATTCGGTGAAAAGTGCTACCCTGAAATCCATATCCTTTTTCATGAGTGCAGAGACATCGAAAATTTTCTGCTGTGCGTGGAACTATATCTGCTCGAAGCATAATTGTTATTCGCCCTACTTCTGTCTTTCCAATTTTTATATCTAAGTAAACCTGAGGATTTTTGATTTTTTTAGATACAGAACTTTCATCTGGAGTAGCAACAGTTTCACTAGCTGCTTCAGTGTCAACTACTTTGTCTTTAATTGTTTCACCAGCGTGTTTCTGTAGCCATGTGTCTTCCGACCAAACAGGCCTTGTAGAACCTTCTTTTATCTTCTGTGGCTTGGCTAAATTTACTCTTATAGTTCTACCAAATAGTTCCGAGTCATTCATGTTATCAATTGCAGCAGCTGCATCTTCTGCAGCTTCAAATTCAATAAAAGCAAAGCCCCTGTGCTTTTCAGATTCATAATCTAACGGAATTTGCACATCCACAATATCACCAAATGGAATAAATGCTGCTTTCAATACTTTCTCATCTACTTCTTCGGCCAAACCACCTACATATACTGTTCTTTTATTTGTTTGAGACATATTTTTTTAAAGAATAAATAAAGTTAACATTTACCTAATGATCAAAAGGTGGAACACAAAAAATTTGTATTTGCTGTCATAACATAACCACAAACAAGCTGGCTTTTTTAAACACAGAATAAAAAAGGGTTAGTTTTTAAATATAAATCAGATTTTATTAATCTAAAGGTAGACTCTGATATAAATATATATCTCTCTCTCTTTCAGCAGTTAAACCATCATAAAGACTGGAGATAAGGAGGACCATCTCTTATTGGCTGTTAGCTCAAAACAAGGGTAATAAACATAACAGGAGTGCTCGATCCCATTTAAGCCCATATACGCCAATTTAAATGTCAATTCGGTATTTGTGACGTAATTCGTTTGCCTTTTTGTTCTGTTTACAAGTAGTATAAAGTCTTAATTTATTAAAATGTTATACATTACAGTTTTAATGGTAAGTGCATATCCCAAATAGTTTTTAAAAGTTGAATATTTAACAAAAATTAATAAAATAAATCTACCTTCTGGGCAAAATGGGCAAACGGGTGACGTCAAAACATAACCTATATCTGCGGACAAATAGTAAAAATCGAGCACTCCTTGTTAAGTTTACCACCCTTGAGCTCAAAAAGTGGCCCCGAATAGCTTCGAGCATAAATTAACCTGGAGGGATAAAGCAAAGCGCTAAAAACGTGGTCGAATCAGCAAGAGAAAGCAACAGTCATCGCTATTGCTATCTCTTTCTAACAGAGGACCTGATTCGTCGATTTAAATAATCGGCGAATCCTGGGCTGGGATTCTGTAAAAATATAAGGAAAGAGAATGTCAAAATAGGGATTACATGTCCTTGTTGCCCTTAAAGGTAACTCATAAGTTTGTCACTGTCTTGAAAGAGATAAAGAAAAGGAATGTCAAAAAAGTTGCTTACAGAATCGGGCCTCTGGGCTGGGATTCTGTAAAAATATAAGGAAAGAGAATGTCAAAATAGGGATTACATGTCCTTGTTGCCCTTAAAGGAAACTCATAAGTTTGTCACTGTCTTGAAAGAGATAAAGAAAAGGAATGTCAAAAAAGTTGCTTACAGAATCGGGCCTCTGGTGCGCTGTGAGAGGGATAGCAACAGCGATGACTGTTGCTTTCTCTTTCTAATGCAACCACGTTTTCAGTGCCTTGCTTTATCCCTCCAGGTTAAGTATATGCTCGAAGCAGAATAGCATTAATGACCGGTTGCACCTAAGGGTGGTAAACTTCAGGGCCGTATCTAGGTATGGCCGCGCCCTTGGCGGGGCTTTACATTTGCACCTTCCCCCACGCACACCGGGGAATTTGGGAAGTATGAAATACCCTCCAATAAAAACGGGGATTTCGGGGATTTTCCCCCGAACATTTTACAAAATAAAGTGCAAAGTTGTAGGTTTAAAGTTTTTTGACCCAACAATTTCTTTTCCTTAAATACCAATTTTGTGGTGGAATGTGTGTCAAATTCTATATTTTCTTTATATGAAAATACTTATTAGCCTACTATTTGAAGGAAACATGATTTACATAAAACAACTGTTTGTATCTGACTGAAAGAATGTGGAATGTAAAGTAACTTTAAATTTGTGGATTATTAAACTTATAATAAATTTTCTCAGCAATAAAATCGTAGTTACAAAAATACTGTGCATAGCAGGCCTACTAAAACGTAACATTTCTAATTTAATAAATTAAATAATATAAAACAAAAAAAAATAGTGCGGTCCCCAATTTAAAAAATACCAATTAATTCGCACCGCAAATATTAAAAAATTCAAAGAGTTACAATTTCGCTGTAGGTATCAGGATAATTTGATATTTTATTAACAATTCAAACATGTTTTCAGTCTATTATGTTAAATAAATTATTTTGTTGTAATTTATTTATTTGATTGATTTTATCAATAAAAAATAATACTAATATGACTACGGTACTGACAACTGAGGAAAAATAGTATATTATAAGGATTAAAAGTGCATCCTTTTTTTACGCGCAATTTTTGCAGTTGCGAGGCGGAGCGCAGCCGAGCGAATGCAAAATTGTGAGTAAAAATAAGCACTTTTAGTCAGTATGTTATATATTATTTTTTCTCCAACCAAATTGAATTTATTTCATTTAGTTTTTTAAAAATTGTTTTTTTAAACCTAGGATTAAACGTAGCACTTTTAATCCTAGGATTAAAAGTGTTGCTAAGCAACGAGCACATTTTTGTACGGTATGTATACAAAAATGTCAACATTTGTTGACGGTTGGAGAAAAAAAAATTATAGCCGATTTTGCGCCCCCCAGGTACCTGCGCCCTTGGCGGGCGCCCATTTCGCCACCGCCTAAATACGGCCCTGGTAAACTTAAATTAATTACCCTTGTGGTTAAGTTAAGTTAATTACCCTTGGGTTGCAACAACAATTTTAAGGAACCCCTAGCGGTAAGTATTTCTTAAATCTTCAATGTAGCCAATCAAATTGCTTGTTTGACCATTTTAAGGATTACCTTGTGCTAAGGATTCCTTAAAATTGTTGGTGCAACCGGCCATAAAAAAAGGGCTGATGTAGCGGAGGCATGGTGTGAAACAATAAACTTGACCGCAATATATAAATTGAAGCTTAAAAATGGTTCTCTGGAACACCAACGGCATCTTAATTTACTGCAATTTGAGGGTCACTTTTGTAACACAGAGTGACACAGATATGGTCATCCTTATCTCTAATTTTCATGTAAACCAGCTTGATCTGTCCTTGGCTGTGTTCATAAACCATATAAAGTAAAAGTTTGAATTTGTGAAAAAATTGGAATTTCAGGCGGCTACCAAGGAAGTTTATGGCCGGTTGCACCCAAGGGTAATAAACCTAACAAGGAGTGCTCGATCCCATTTAAGCCCATATAAACCAATTTAAATGTCAATTCGGTATTTGTGACGTAATCTGTTTGCCTGTTTGTTTTGTTTACAAGTAATATAAAGTCTTAATTTTTTAAAAATATTATACATTACAGTTCTAATAGTAAGTACATATCCAAAATAGTTTTTAAAAGTTGAATATTTAACAAAAATTAATAAAATAAATCTGCCTTCTGGGCAAAATGGGCAACCGGTGACGTCCAAACATAACCTATATCTGCGGACAAATAGTAAAAATCGAGCACTCCTTGTTAAGTTTACTACCCTTGGGTTGCACCAACACTTTTTGCAACACTTACCCCAGGTCCTCATGGGCGGACTGGAATCAGAGCGTACTGACAGCGAACTGGTTTTCCACAACGCGATTGGCCTAAACGATCATCTGATTTGTCAAAAGTGCGCTGTCATTATTCTGTTGAGAATACGCCAACAATACGCTAAAAAGTTATGTTTGGCTTTACTTTTTTGCGCAGTTTGGGCGACAAGGGACATAAGTGGCAGTCTGGCGTCTGGCTGTCTGGCAGTGTAGTGTTGTGTGTGTGTCCGTTTTATCAATTTATCATCAAATTTATAGGGATTTTTTAAAAATGTAAGTTAAATAATACTCCCACTACTGTTTTACTGTTACTAACAACATAAACACTTTGACATAAGATAAAAAAAACAGTCCGCACGAACTCTCAAACGCCAAAACTGTTCACCCCCGTGGGGATCAGTGCGCCGAACTTCACGTAATGCACAGTGAAATTGAGTCCGCCAATAATGCGCTCATGGGGACCCGCCCTTAAGTTGTTCTTAAGCATTAACTGCCCCTTAAGTTTCAAATGTTTCTTGCACCAGCTGAAATTGGTCCTTAATGGCCCCTTAACTTTAAGTGTAGGATTTTCTGTACTTAATGATCCCTTAAGTAATTTGAAGTTGACATTTGACAAATATTTTGTTTATTGTTTATTTATTTTTCGTTTGTTTGTAGTTTCAATTAATTAATTTGATAAAGAAAATTTAAAAACGAAGTTTTTAAACAATGGTGTTTTGGATTGTGATATTATAAATGCGATGTAAATTAGATTTCCAAGAAAAATGTAGAAACAGTGAATTTTTATTACTTATGGCAATTTTGAGATTTATTTACCTTTTTTATTCTTTTGGACATTGTTCTGTTATTTTTAAAAAGAACTGTTTTGCCGAGATGGATAATCTTACATTTTTCAAAAGGTTCAAATTAACGAAACCAACAGTGCTCAGCTTACTTGAGCAAATCGAAGATGAGCAATAGTTTAAACATGACAAGTTTGTATTAGCTTTTAAATTTCAAGTATTTACTTGTTAATTAGGAATATTTAATTTGTTCATATAAAATAATAATAAAAAAAAAATTTAAATGATGTATTTGTGTTTATATTTCATATTGACAATAATTATTCCCTTTCCATGGCCGTAAAGAAAGGCGCCCTTGATCTTTTTTTCCATATTGTTATTAATTTTACAACAAAAAATCACAAACTAACTAGTGATTTTGTATTATAATGTCTATAAAATGAAAAAAAAAATAAAGTTTTAATTATTTACAAAGATTCAAGTCGGATTACTTCTATCATTTATATGACACACAAGCTAGAAAAGGAAAGATCTAATATCAGTTAATTCTGATTATTCGCATTGTAAAGGCCAACAATAAAAAAGAAGAACGATGCAACGTTGCCATCTTTCTAAGTAGTCTTAGTTAAGTTGCAATAAAAATCTAATGGTGAAAGCGAAAAAAAATTAAGTTACCCTTAATTTTAAGAGCTTCTTAATAAAGGTCTACTTAAGATACTTTTGGTGCAACCGGCCATTAAAGGTATAACTTCCTTGGCGGCTATAGAGATCGACATCCAAAGTTTCTACCGACAAAGCCCAGGAAGGCTCACGTGAGACTTCGGTGGTGAGACTGGAAAGGGGAGTGCTGGTAAATTGTCTAGCATCAAAGCCATAAACATTGTAGTTCAGTCCAAAATAACCTTACTCTTTTTTCTATGGTCTAAAATTAAAAAACAGTTCCTTGCAGTTCCTGTTTGACCTCCGATCAGTAAAGTGCTCGCGATAAAAAAACTACATAGTTTTTTCCGGGAAGGCGGCTGAAGGTGCTGTATCAACAGTTTTTGCCATCGGGGATCAAGGAGAAACTCAAGCCAAACGATGGAGTCCTTCTTCTGGGGCTAAGCGCTGTGAACGAAGATTCACAGTGCTTAGCCCCAAAAGAGGGATTTTCCTAATGGCGGAAGATGGTTGCGCACTCAGCAGGGAGGGGCAGTACTGACAGAAAACGGTTATGCGTGATACCAGAAGCAGTCCTTGGTCGGACGGCCATTGTTTGTGCCCTGCATCGATAATTTTTTTTTCTTTGCTAAGAATTTAAGTTTTGGAACTGTTCGGAATTTCTGGAGGTTACAGAGCCCGACGATCCAGAAGTTCCACCTACAAAGCTCGGGAAGGCTCACGTTGACAACAACGTGTGTCTGGAACGGGAAGAGCTGGCAAACTGCCTTGCAGCAGCGCCATAAACAGAGCAGTATTTTGTCTCTGCCAGGAACGCTATTCTTGACCATTCGCATCTTTCACGATCCGTCAAATCTGTTGATAAATTAAATGACAATTCGACGGATTCTGAAAGATGCGAACGACCAAGAATAGTGCTCCAGTTCCAGTATCCAAAATTAAAAAACAAACATAACCTTTAATGTAATTGTTAATATTTATGTTTTTTAGTTATCAGAACTAATTGCTGATCGGTTATCTGTGTTCTTGGTTATTAGGATTGTGATTTTAGCTATAAACGACATGTTCCTATTTAATCTACGACCTTAAGTACAGTTCTGACATTGGTATAGAAAAGCATACGAACAGATTGTCAGCAAAAGTAGATCTGAAAATGAGCGATCCTTGGTATTTTGGCCAACATTATTCACCACAACCACCTAGTGCACCCCAAAATCAGTATCCATACTCAACTGCTTCAAACACAGTACCAGGGTATAGTGGGCAATGGAATCAAAACTGGGAAACTCAGCAGAATTATTCAGGAGTACGGACTTCTTATCCTCAGAATAATGGGAATTCTTATAGTTTAACTCAAGCCTCCACACCAATACTTACGAATAATCAACATTATGGGTAAGACATGCATAGTAAAAAACAAGAAGCTTAGATAAACATAGCCTTTATTACTTTGTGCCAAACTCTCTAAAATAACTGATTGTCTCTATGCATGGAAAGTTCAAATTTTTTCCCCGTTTTCATGGAAGAAAATGCCTTATATTTAGTTAGGTAAAATAAATTCTGGGTCCGGTGTCATTTAGCTCCATTCCATTTGAAAAAAATAAATATTACAGATAAAAACAACACATTTGGTTTAGAAGATCTCAATAAGAAAAAATCAGAAACAGTGCATTTTTGCAGAGAAAAATGAAATTAAAAGTCGAAAAAATACAATGTTTTTAGGTTATGTAAAAGGCCAGAGTTTGCGACGCTATTGGATCAAAAAAAGAGGATTTAAATTTAGGTTTAAAGCATTATGGATTAAATAAAAATACACAAATTAAAAAAAAAAAAAAAATAAGGTAATCATCTGGAAGTAAGATCCACCCTATTTTTGCCTATAAAAAATGGAAAAACTAAGATATTACCTTTTTTTTAAAATTTTGTTCGACGGCGCATTTATTGTATTTTTTAATTATTTTGGAGGGAACAGTACCCCTGTATCCCTACCACATTTATTATCTTAAGATATACTTACATTTTTTAAAAAATCTTAAGTTAGCATTGATGTTACTTTTAGGTAGTTTTATACAATCATTTAATTTATATCTCGTTGGATAGTTATGAATACTTTTTAGATCTTTGTTTTTATAAACAAAAATGCCAACTTCCAAAACATAAACAGACCTTATGTCAGAAACTTCCCTAGAATACAACATGCTCTTAGAGTAAAGTCTTTTTTTTTATAAATTACTTTTAATATATAATTTTGTATGATGCTTAATGGGTGTAAAGCTGTCTTATACATACCACCCCAAACAATAATACCATATGTCAACAATGGTTCTATATACAGGTATCAACAAGTTTTTGTTCAAAATATTTCTTAGGATATAAAATTTATTTAATAGCTTTTTAATTGTTACTGTCAATTTAAGAACATGCTGATTTCATTTTAAATGCTTGTCAATAATTACACCTAAATATTGAGTATGGGAGACCTCCCTAATTTTTGTATTTGAATTTCTTAATTGTATGGAATCAAAGGTTTGGCGATTTGCAAGTGTAATTGAAAAAGCAATATGAGTAGTTTTATTTAAGTTTAATGGCAATTTAAAAGTATTCAACCAGTTTTGAATGACATGAATTTATCAATATCAAAAATAGGATTGGACCCAACACCTAACCTGTTTTGGATCGCTCATAGTATCTGCAATTTTTACATATTGCACTCTCCCATGTAGATAACTTTTAAAGGCAGCCAACACGTAGCCCTCACCTCATTCTTTTCCAAAACTTCCAGAAGTAGGTGATGGGGTACGGTGTCAAACGCCTTTGCCAAATCTAAGAAAACAGCTATGCATTTCTCGTTAATGTCAAGTTTGTCAGTTACTTCCCTTGTAAGGTGGTAGAGTGCATTGGATGTACTTAATTTACTTAAAAATCCATACTGATTCGATGCTAATATTGAGTTTGACTGTAAAAAGTAATAGTCTATCTTTCAGGCATTTCTCAAAAATCTTGGCAAAGTTATTTCTTATATTTATAGGTCGATAGTTAGTCACTCGTGTTTTATCGTCTGACTTATATATGGGTGTTACTACCGACACTTTAAATTGGTCAGAAACAGTACCACTCTTAAAAATTAAATTAATTATATGAATAAGGGGGTCAAGAAAGTAAAGGAGGTTGTTTTTTAATAATTTTGTACTTATTTTTTTAATACCAGGACTACAGTTATTTTTTAGGCTATTTATTTTTTCAATAATTTCATTTTTATTTACTGGTTTTAAATATATTGAAGTTGATTGATTGGTAGAAATTTGAAATTTATTTTTTGCCTTTGGAATTTTATTTAGCATATCTACATTCACATTTATAAAAAAGTTATTACAAAAATTTGCTAAATCTTTCAAGTTTGCAAATGAACTCGAATCAATATAGGTGGAGGTGTGTTATTTAATTTATCTTGTGTATTATTTGTAGCATCTGTGATTAATCTACTTCATTTTTATAATATTCATATTTACATTTTTCAATTACTTTTTTAAGCTATTTCGATAAGTTTTAAAAGTTGTAATCTTTCTAAAATTTAAACTTTTTTTCTTTAAATCCCTTTTTTGCAATATAAACTTTAATAATTTCCTTTTAAAAGTAAAAAATAGTAATTTCCCTTTTAACTGTAATCCCAAATTTACATTCTAAATCACCCGGGGAATAAATTGTTTTTTAATGGATAGGTTTAAAAAGTCCAGAATCAAAAATTTATCATTTGAAATAAGAAAAAAAACCTTTTTTAAAAAGCCCAAAGGCCCTATTTTAAATCATATTTTAATTTTCCAATGTGGCCTTTTTTTGTTTCCCTTAATTAATTTTATGTATTTCAAAAATTTTGAAAGATATTTGGTTTAGTTTATCATTTTGTAATTTAATATTTTTTTATTTAAATTTTTTTTTAAGAATTAAAAATTTTTTTTTTTAATGATTATTTAAAACTTAAATTTTTAATTGTGAAATAAGAATAGATATTTGTTCAAAATAAATTTTGGTTTGTTTGATTGATTAAAAACTTCTTTTTCTATCGTTTAAAAATTTGTTTAAGGTTTAATTTGTTTTTTTAAAAACAATTTTTTAATTTTTCTTTTATTTATTTATTTTCTAAATAATATTTATTGTTTATAAAAAAAAATTTTTTTGGGTTGGTTTTGAAAAATATTTGGGTTTTTAGGAAACTTTAAAAAAAATTTTTAAGTTTAGTAAATAGAATAAACATTTTTTGCTGTAAACCCAAAAAGGGGGCCCCATATATGAAAAAAAATTTAAATTCTCCTAATTAAAAAATAAAAATTATTATTATATTAATAAAAATTTTTATAATAATTTTAAATATAAAAATTTTATTTTAAAAATATTAATTTTAAAAAATATTTTATTTTTTAAAATTTTAAAAATATAAAAAATTATAAAAATAATTTAAATAATTTAAAATTTATTTAAATTTTATTATTTTAAATAAAAAAAATTAAATTATATATATAATAATTAAAAATTTTTTTTAAATATAAATTAAAATTTTTTGCTTAATTTTTGGGTTGGTGTTTAGCAAAAATTATTATTATTTTCTTTCAAAACAAAGTTCATTTTTAAAGTCCTAAAAAATTTTTACATTTTTTTTGATTAATTTTGTTATTTTTTTTCGCATAAAATTTAGAATTTTTTACAAATATTCATTTTTTAAAAATTTTAAAGGAAAAATTCGCTATTTTAAAAGGGAAAATTTTCCATTTTTTTAAGGTTTTTAATTTTCATAGTAACTTTTTGTGAAGAAAATTATAAAGGTTAATAAACAGTTATTAATTTTAAAAATCTGAAAAATTGTTTTTTTTTTTTTTTAATTTTCCCTTTTCATCATTGATATCTAATTACCTTTTAAATTTAAATGGCGGTTTTTAAATTACTAAAAAACCATAGAAACGAAAACAACATAGAGATGAGCGGATTTTTCATTCAAATTGATTTAAATGAGAATATCTCGTAAACAATTGAATATAGATATGATATGTTAGATAAAATATCTAGAATTTTATGTAGAAAAATAAATGTAACAAAAAATATAGGGAGTCATTTAAAAAAATTAACTTTGTCCTTGTTTGGTCTATATGATACACCCTGTATACATAACATTTTCGAAAATATAGAGGCAAAACTATATTATTTTGTATTAAACATTTTTTTCCAATTTGAATATTTAAAGCAATAAATGGGGGTCCCATTCACAGACTTTATTTATATATATATATATATATATATATATATATATATATATATATATATATATATATATATATATATATATATATATATAAATTTAAATGTGTATATATTTAAAATTTGGGGGTAGGTATAATTGAGGACTTCTTTTTTAGTTTAGTTATTAGAAATGTAAAAGGTTTGAATTTTTTTATTTTGGAAATCTATTTAAAAAAGTTACCCTAGTTTTTTCCTTTCGACGGTCATTGCGGATTATCCTGAGGGGCCCGGAGAAAATTCATTTTACACTTTTCTTACATCCTGTAGTAAAATAATTCTTCCAGCTATTTCTAGACTTTTTCCCGACTTTTCCATTTTTTTTTCACTTTACTATAAAAAACGCGAGGAAAGTCCGCACGGGCCAGTTTAGTTTTTGTATTTTGACGAGATAAGAAGTGAAGACAGTTAAAAGGGTTTAAAAAGTTGTCATTATTAGTTACGTTGAAGTGGCCCTAGAAACGTAAACCTGATATCCAATAAAAAGGTGTAAAACCAGGATCCGTGTTTATACGGGGGTGTCACGGAAAAAATTTGGGGGTCAGGAAGGGAACGAGGACCTACAAGAAAGCGGAAAGTGATTAGAAAGAATTTCATGTTGAGACCAGACAGCAAACAGCAACTATGGAAGAATTAATCAAGACTTGATAAAGCAAAATGATGGCCAGCCAAGAAGATCTAAAGAACGAAATGAAGACCAGCCAAGAATCCATGAAAGAAATGAAGACCAGCCAAGAAGATCTGAAGAAAGAAATGAAGACCAGCCAGGAATCCATGAAAGGAGATCTGAAGAAAGAAATGAAGACCAGCCAAGAAGATCTGAAGAAAGAAATGAAGACCAGCCAGGAAGATCTGAAGAAAGATATGAAGACCAGCCAAGAATCCATGAGAGAAGATATAAAAAGAGAAATGAAGACCAATCAAGAGGAAATGAAGAGAAGTCAAGCAGAAACAAGACAACAGATCGAGAAAATTCAAAAAGAGCCAAGAAGAAATGAAACAAGAGCTTAAAGAAAAGATGGTGAAAATTCGAGAACACCTAAAAGGAGAATTTAAACAAAGTCAAGATGAGCTACGAAAACAAATGCTGTTTGAATTAAAACTTACCAAGGAAGATGTTAAAGAAGAGATGCAAGTAATACAACAATCGGTTGAAGATAAAGTTTATCAAATTCAAGGTCAAATGCAACAAGAAGTCCAACATTTACAGCGACAGATTAAAAATATAGCTAGTACAGGTGTTGTTTCAGAATGTGGTACCACCGTTACTGTTATGAAACCACCAACGTTTGATGGTAAGGTACCCTGGGTTACGTACCTCCGACAATTTGAAGCTGCTGCCAACGGTAATAAATGGAGTTCACAGGAAAAGGCACGCGCTCTGGTACTTGCTCTTCGAGGTGAAGCTATGGAAGTTTTAAGAAACGTTCCCGAAGAAAAGCAAGGTGACTATGAATACATTGTGATGTTCCTGAAAACAAGATATGGCGAAACGCACTTGCAGGAGGTTTATAAGGCACAGCTGCAAGGACGAAGACAGAAATACAATGAAAGCCTTCAGGAGTACGAAGCGGATATTGTACGCCTAATTAATCTGACATATCCTGCCTATCCAGAAGAAATCAAACAAGAATTAGCAGTGGGTAGTTTCATTGAAGGCTTACGGGATCCGGATATGAACCAGGCGTTAAGAATGGCTAGAATTAAGAAAACTTCTGAAGCTCTTGCCTATGCATTTTTATTTGAAACAGCAAAACAGACATCCAGGAGTCAAGCAAGACTCCGAAGAATGAACTGTACTAGAAGAAAGGAATTCTGACAACGATTTGACAAAAGTGATAAAAGAGTTACAAGAAATCGTACGTAAAAAGCAAACAGACAGAGACAACAATTTGACCTTCCGACGAAGAAACGGCATCCTTTGCTGGAAGTGTGGCCAAGAGGGGCATGTCCAAAGAAATTGTACTAGATCAAATACCCCTTTAAGTAATCCGGAAAACTCCCAGGAGCCAGCTTCAAGGGGCGAAAGCTGGCTAGGTGCTACCAAGCCCCATCAACAACAATAATAAAAGTATCCCGGCTGCAAAATAATGGTTCCAGCTTGGTAGTACCTGGAAATGTATGCGGTCGGAAATGTGAGATGGTACTAGATACTGGTTCCACACATAACATCGTGAGGCCGAACATCCTAGCCCATTGCAAAATATTCCGCCCTGAGAAAAATTATATTTTGGAGACTGCAAATGGAGAAGTCATACCAATTAAAGGTATACATGAAGCAAGAATAAGCCTGGGGACAACTACTTTTATACACGTTGTGTTTGTTGCTGACATAATGGACGAAGTTATCCTTGGCCTTGACATTATGGAACACCAGAAGTTTGTACTTGACCTTCCACAACGAATACTGTGAACTAATAATGAAGAGATTGTAATGAGACTCCCACGGAACAATGAAGCATCAATTCGAGAAGTTGTACTTACAGAAGATGTCATACTACCCCCCAATTCAGAAGTCATTATCCAAGCAAGGTGTGAAGACTCAAAAGAAGGTGAAATTCTTATTGTTGAACCAATTAAAAAGAGTTCACTATACGCTAAAGGAATTTACCTGCAAGAACTCTAACGCAAAACAAAAGAGGTACGGTATTTGTCACAATGATGAACCTGAAGGATTACTCTCAACAGGTCAAAGGAGGTGACAAAGTTGGTACCTGTCAATCTGCTAATATGATAGTTACCCATACCTTTGCTACACCTGTAGAAGTTGCTTCAAGCTACCTGATGCTCCGCAAGACTTGCTGAATTCATCAAAAGACCTGATAAATCCATTGCAAATTTCTAAGCTGGAAGACCTTCTGAGAAAAAATCAAGACGTTTTCTCTCTCTCTCTGAAAAGGATTTGGGAAAAACCAACATAGTTCATCATCGAATAAATACTGGTCATGCAGCGCCGATAAGGCAACCACCACGACGAATTCCTTTGGCCAAAAGAGACGAAGTTGAGAAGTTAATTGGAGACATGCAAAACCAAGGCATTATAGAACCATCCCAGAGTCCATGGTCATCCCCAGTAGAGCTGGTTAAGAAGAAAGATGGTTCTACCAGATTTTGTGTTGACTTCAGAAGACTTAATGACGTCACAAAGAAGGACAGTTTTCCATTACCAAGAATAGACGATACTTTAGACACGCTGACGGGATCAAAATGGTTTTCGACTTTAGACCTGAAAAGTGGCTATTGGCAAGTAGAACTTCATCCTGAAGACAAGGAAAAATCTGCCTTTTCGACCGGAACCGGACTATGGCAATTTAATGTTATGCCATTTGGTCTGTGCAATGCCCCTGCTACTTTTGAACGATTGATGTAGTTAACATTACAGGGAATAACTTGGAAAAAAATGCCTGGTATATCTAGATGACATTATTATTCTTGGAAAAACCTTTGAAGACCACCTGAGAAATGTTGAAGAGGTTTTTCAGAAGCTAAGATCTGCCCAGCTGAAGCTTAGTCCAAAGAAATGTCACCTTTTTCAAAAAGAAGTTAAATACCTGGGGCACATAATTACTGAAGAAGGAGTGAAAACCGATCCACAAAAGACAGAAGCTATCCAAAACTGGCCTACACCGAAAAACAAGCATGAAATTAGAAGTTTCCTGGGATTGTGCATCGACTATCGAAGATTTATACATGGATTTGCTGACATTGCGAGACCATTACATCGACTTACCGAGAACAACAAAAACTATGAATGGACCGAAGATTGTGAAGCAGCCTTTATACAACTCAAGAAAGTCCTTGCAGTCCTCTAGTGTTGTTCATCACAACCCAATCAAACATTTATTGTGGACACTGATGCAAGCAATACTTCTATTGGTGGAATTTTTGTCACAGATACAAGATGGCCACAGAGAAAAGTAATAGCGTATTTCAGCAAAGTTCTTCAAAACCTGAACGAAATTATTGTGACTAGAAAGAACTTTTAGCTATTGTCAAATCTCTGGAACATTTTCATAAGTACCTTTATGGCCAGAAATTTCACCTGAGGACTGACCATGCATCACTTAAATAGTTGCTTCAGTTCAAAAATCCCGAAGGTCAGATAGCACGATGGTTACAACGTGTTCAAGAATACGATTTTAAAATTGAACATCGAAAAGAATTGAACTATAAAAATGCTGACGATCTATCAAGAAGACCTTGCCCCGAAGATTGTAAACATTACAGTAGAGTGAAGAACAAGAAGATCCCGATTCGGTTCGAGAAAGGTTCTACTGGCTGTAAAGTCGTGCCGATGTTAAAGACTGGTGCAAAATGTGTAAGGACTGCGCCTCCAGCAAGGGACCCAAGACACGAAGCCACGGCAAGATGAAGTAATACAATGTAGGAGCACCTTTTGAAAGAATTGTAGTAAAAAAGTAAATCTGGGAATCGTTATATTTTGGTAGCGATGGATTACTTCAGCAAATGGCCGGAAGTCTACGCAATACCAAATCAAGAAGCAACCACTATTGCCGACGTACTATTTCAACAATGGATTTGCCGATATGGAGTACCAAGAGAAATACATACTGATCAAGGTAGAAACTTTGAGTCCGATCTATTCAAGAACCTCTGTAATCTCCTGGGTATCCATAAAACCAGAACTACACCCCTTCATCCCCAGTCAGATGGAATGGTCGAAAGATTTAACAGAACTCTCGATAACTACCTGAAAATTAAGGTAAATGACCAACAAAGTAACTGGGACAACTGTATACAGCCGTTTTTACTAGCCAATCGCTCCGCAGTTCACGAAACAACTGGAAGGTCATCTGCAAAAGTCATTTTGGGAGCGGAGTTATGCTTTCCAGTTGACTTACTTACTGGACGACCTTCTACCATTGAAAAACCAACAGAAGATTATGTAAGTCAACTCAGTAAACAGCTGCAAGAAATACATGAAGGGCTTCGCAATAAGCTTCAAAAAGAAAGTGACCGTATGAAGTCCCGCTATGACTTGAAAGCCAATCATAAGGGGTTCATTGTCGGTGAAAAAGTTTGGTTATACAATCCAAAAAGAACCAAGGGTCGTTCACCGAAACTGCAGAAGTCATGGAAAGGACCATATAAAGTAGTAACCCGGCCTAATGATCTAGTGTACCGAATTCAGAAGAGCCCACAGGCGAAGATGAAAGTTGTACATCTAGAACGGCTGTGTCGCTATCAAGATCGAGAAGATACTTGATCGAGACGATGAAAACTTTGGAGGGGGCAATGTTACGGACTTTCTTTAGTTAGTGTTTAGTTATTAGAAATGTAAAAGGTTAGTATTAATTAAATTATTATTAATAATAATTTATTTAAAATAGGTTACCTTAGTTTTCCCTTTTTCGACGGTCATTGCGGATTATCCTGAGGGCGCTGGAGACATTCATTTTACACTTTTCTTACATCCTGTAGTAAAAGAATTCTTCCAGCTATTTCTACGTTGAAGTGTTTCCATAGAAACGTTTGTAAACCTGATATCCAATAAAAAGGTGTAAAACCAGGATCCGTGTTTTTATACGGGGTGTCACGGAACAATATTTATTTGTCTGTCCACGTGATTCTGAAGTTATGGCTTGAGCTAAAATCATAAAATTTGGCACAGTGGTAGTCTTTAGCAGTGGCTAGAACCTAACGAAGCCCGTTTTTTGAATTTCTCCCCCGGGACAAAAATAGGAGCAAAATTTTTTTTACCGTTAGCCGTACGGAAGGCGTCTTACGGAGACAGAGGCTACGTCTGGCGGAGACAAGCTTTTCATCTAGTATTAAATAAAAAGTTTTCTTTTTTTAACGAGAAATTACTTACAGTGACGTCACACCCATCCAGCAATGTATGTTTTTCTTCATAAATTAAAATTGACTTAATAAAAATTATTGTTCCATCATTTCCATTGTGTTTGGCGCCATTAAAAAACATATAACCTTTTAAATTATATTGACAGTCATAACTCTCAAAGGATTCACTGAAAACAATAATATCACAACTTTGAAGATTGTATGTTTCAAAAGCAACTAAGAACTGATTAAAATTCTTATGAACACTCCTAATATTGATCTAAATTACTTTAGATTTGGAAAGATTTCCAGCAGTGGATCTTCATCTGCCATTTTCGACACCATAGTATATCTTGGCTCGAAGGGTGCTTAGGATGTATTGATAAGATGGATAGTTTAGGTCACTTGATTTGTGCAAAACATCGTACTTTTGTTGATATTTTTTATTAGCCATAATGCAATTTTTGCACTTTTTGGTTAGCATTGGACACTCTTTAAGATAATGTTCCTCAGAACAATGCTCACACACTATTTTATTCGGACATGATTCTATTTTGTGGTAGTACTATTGACACTTAAAACACCTTGGCACACTCAAATCCTCAACAACACTGTATCGCTGCAAATTAAAAAATATTTTCTTTTCCCCCATTAGTTTGTGGAAAACTGCTGGTGAACATTCGTCAAATACATTACCCAAAGCAGACGGATTTTTAGGTCTTTTAATATAGGTTATTTTTATATCATCTGATTCTCTCATGAAATTATTCTGCTCTTTAAGGGCTTGCGTCATACGTTCCACGTTAAAGTCACTTTGAAAACCAATGATTTTAAATCTGGGCATTCTCATTTTACTTAATTGCACGTCATAGTTTTTCAATTTACTTTCTGCTTCTTTTTTTAACGTTTGAATATCAGACTTATTGTTGCATTTAATAATCCAGCCACCATTCTTTGTGTTTTTCGTACCCCTAATAGCCACCTTAAGATCGGCGGATATTTTGCTTTACATCAGAGTTGGTTTTTTCTGTATTTTGGTGTTGGTATTATAAGGAAGGCAATTTGATTGAACAATTTTTTTTCAAATCACTTAATTTTTGTCGCAACATCGCTATTATTTCATCCTTAGCTGTTATAATGCTGATTTTATCTTCGATAGTTCCTTTTAGCAGTGTATGCGTCTCAAAATTTGCACATTTTGAGCAGTAAAATTTCATTTTTCTCTCTTTCAGTTCCAATACTTTTACCTTAGAAGAAGTTAATTGGGAGCACTGTTTACAAATGCCAGATTTACATACATCAAAAGGGAAAACGGGATTTCTATTTCCCCCTGTTTCTCCGCAATCCACTCCATATCGGCAAAGATTTGAAGTAACGATAAAGTAGTTGTACTAAACGCAGTACATTTTGGTTTTTGTTGGCGACCTTGCTTCTCCGCCCTGGCCGAATTTATGATAAAGAAAATATTCAATTTAACAAGGAAAACCTAACGACAACTAACCAGAACTAGGTAATAGTTTGGAAGTTGTTGTTTGTTAGTTCTGGTTAGTTTTTCTAAAAAAAAACTTCATTTCTGGTAAATGGAAAAAAACAACCTTCAATAATAACAAATTATTAGAAATTATCTGTCAGCATCGCTTATTCAACTTTTTTTCATGTTAGTCGGCCATATTACTTAGTATATTTTATACGGGAAATAAAGAAATTATTTTATTTTGTGATAGAAAAATTAATTTTTTCAGACCAAATGTGTTTTATTATGGTGTAACAAATAAATAAAAAAAAATTATATCAAAATATTGCTGTTTAAAAATTGAGTTAAAGTTCACCGAAGCCATAAATTTCACTAGGTATATGTGATACAAATAATTATAAAGAATAAATCATAAATTAATTATTAATAATAATTATTAAAAACTTTCCACGCAGGTGTGGTAAAAAGAAGATGCGCACCACGGGAAGAAAATATGTCATTTCAATCCGCATGTTTGTCACCCTGGATCTGCTCAGGTGACAATCTTACACACGGGTTAAAATGACATAATCTTTTTCCTTTTCACAATATACTATTTACAATTTAAATAATATAATAACCTTTAAATAATATTTTATATACTATTTACAGGCTCTTTGCCTAAACACAAGTAATATACAATAAAAAAAATTACAAAAGTTGGGTCATTTTAATAAGTACACAACTGACAATGAGCATGAATTTCACCTGGCGCGATGTGAGTTTGAATCTCAGAATTTAGTGGTAGAAACTGTATAATAATAAAAAAATACGACATTAACCAATACCATTAATAGTGCACAATGGTTCCAAACCGTTTCAATATGACACATTTGGTTTTTCCTACAAGACAAATAAACTGAAACAATTTTTTAAGCAAATTTTATCTTAGAACTAATTTAAGCAGCATCCTAAAATTTTTCTCATTTACTCTTTATGACTGAGACACATCCTCATCTCCTCTATCAAGTTCACTATCAGTAGGAATTGAAGAAAGATTATAACCCCTAAATCTGGATTTTTATTAACAAATTTTAAAGGAAGTTTTTTTCCATGTGTTCTTATAAGTGAATTTTTTAATTCATGAGAAATGTTATAATAAGAAATATTGATTAAATCTAGTAAATATATTGCTCGAAAAATTACTAAGCCCGAATTTCTTTAGCCACTTCACTTAGAATATGTAAAATCATTTGATTTAAAAGAATATCACTTGTAATACCTATTGGCTTATTGATGGTTCTGAAAATTTCTTTTCAGATTTAATATCCTTTCAATAATCATTTTTTAAAATAACTGTCTTCCATTAATAATTTTTTGATCTCAATCTGGCTATCTGTCTTAACAACGGATGTAGCCTGCTTTTAATCTTCGGAAAATAACCACACTGATTGGCTTCCAAATAAAATAATTTATTTTTACAATATGAACTTCAAAATTTTGAATAAAATAATTTTTTAGAAATTTGAAACATAAATTTGAGTTTAAGCTAAATAAAAATATAAGTTATTCATTATAATATGTTTAAATATTTATAATTGCAAGATTGTAAATATAGTTAAACATGTAGTAGAAAGAACTATCTATATCAGTGGTTTGTCCTAAAAAAAAGAAAAATAAGCTGTTTTAAGAAAAGAAAGAAAACAGAAAAGATAAAACAGAATAATTTACGATAGAAGAGAGAAGACAAAATACCATATTAATTTAATTACCATCATCTTAATTTATAATGATTAATCTTTCTAAACAATTATTTTGATCGATTTTTAGAGATGTTTATTTATCAAAATTGAAAACAGATTTTTTCACACTGTGCTTGCTAGGTAATTTATCTTTGACACATATAAAGTTTTTTATATAAATAAAACTAATTGTGACATACAAAACTTGATAAACCAATGAATTCGTTGGTTGAAGTAAAATATAGGCCTCTGTGTTTTTAAAACGTTTTTTTGAATCACTCAAAAGCTTTAAATATCAAAGGCTAACTTAAGCTTTTATGTAAGAGTTATATAACTAATATTCCTAAAAATATTATATTATTAATGCATATATACACCTATTTTTAAGATATAATTCCAGTCAGCAATTCAGTGTGCCAAGTACCTATACTAACTCAAGGGTTATTCAAGGGCACTGAAATAATTCCTGGAAAAGTAGACTTTAATAGAGAACTTGAAGAGTACAAAGCAGCCAAAAAAGCTACGATGGAAACTGAAAGTGTATCATCATCTTTAACAGTAAGTACCTACTTTATAAATTAAAAATAATGCAGATGGGTAATTCTATCAAAATTAAATTTGCATGAAAAAGATTTATATAAATATATGTTTAAGTGCATGTATAACGCCAATATAGGTTAGAGTTTCATAGTAATAACATCATTATATTGAAAAAAACATATTTTGACCTAATAAAAATCACCAATGACTAACACCAACTTTAAGTTACTTTCAGTTTCACCGAAAATTGATTCTACAATTTAAATAAAACACTTTAAATATTTTTGAAATTATAGAATCTAAAGATTATTTTGAATATGATTAAAAAAATTGTACGCTATGGTCAAAGTGACTCTAATGAAGTAGAATAAAATAAAACCTAAGGCAAGTCAAAAAATGCATAAATAAACCAATTAGTTCCTGGCTGAATGGCTGATTAGCCTAGTGTCAAAAAAATAAACAATTAGTTCTTACTTTTAAGATTCCCGAATTTGGTAATATATTTTTTTAGTTTTCCTTGAGCATCAGCTAGCAAGTAAAGTTGTGAGATCTACAAGACTTGATTTACTTGTTTTTGTTTGTTTTAGAAATTTTGATCAATTTTGGCAGCATTTTTCTGTAGTGTGCTTTTAATTATTAATTTTTTTTTTAGGCTTAAATTTATAGTTTTTTTTTAATTACTATTTTCTTTTGCTTTATATAATGCTAGAGTACCCTTTGTACCAACTTGTAGGATTTGACCAAAATCTATATTATTCTACTTAAAAATTACCGCCAAGTTTTGTAGTTATTTGGAAGCTTTAAAAATCTCGAAAAATTGTTTTTTCCTTTATAGAGAAACGAGCTTGTTATTTCAATTTGAAAAAGTGTTATTCATGCTGTTTATAGAAAATTAGTTTTTCTGGTAGGGTGAAGGTACTGTTAATTGATTTTAAATAATAGTATACTTTATCATCTGCAAGTTGTTATGTTAAACTTGTAAGTATAATAAGTACATCTACGTCCTTTCAAGCAACTACAATTTCTTTCCAGGAAATGCATTTTTCATTACTATGCTTACGATTAGTTGACCTGCATCCCTTTCATACTGTTCACAAAATATATTATCGTTCAACCTCGTTTTGAATAAATCTATTAATGTTGGTTTTTTAACATTTGAACGAACCTTTTTCGCCCAAACTCGATGCTTCAAATATTTTGTTTTCAAATAGTCAATTAAAGGCATATGTGCGTGTATCTTCAAAATTATCATACATAAAACTAAAACATTTACCTATTGCTTTTTTTATTTTTTGACAAATTTTTGGTTAAAATGGTGGAAAGTTTTGATTTTACATTCGCCATTTTTGTTTATTATTTTTTAGACACTAAATTGTGATCTGGAAAACGTCTAGCTATCAGGTGCCTTAAATTTTTTTTATATTATTAAACTTTCCCGCATTAAATTCATAATTTATTAATTCTATTTAGAAATTTCAATTTGCATAAAAAAATTTAAATATATACTTATTTTTTTAATTTTTACATATATCATTTGTAAGAATGATGGAAAACCGCGATTTTTCATTCGCCCTTTTGTTTTATTATTTTTTCGATGCGTAAAAATCATGATCAGCGGCACAAAAAACCCTTGTGTAACAATTTTTGTCAAAGTGGATAAAGTATATCTTAAGCTATAGAATTTATACTATTTTGTTTACTTTTTGTTTACATATTTTGTGAGCATATAATTTGCTTCATTAACCAAGGTCCTTACCATAACATCTGGCCTGCCAACCTATTTTTAAGGATTTCCATAATTGATGAGGCTGCAACTGATGTGGAAATTAACATTTTTTTTGCTTTTAGTTGTAAAGTAATTTGTCTTTTGATGAAAGTGATGAATATCTGGTACCTACTGATAATCTAGTAAGTAGGTAGTAGGTAGGTTTAAAGTGAGTGGGTATAACACCCTTCCACCGCGACCGATCGGTGTATTGTGGCTCACACCCTTTTATATTTCTCCCACCAGGTCCAGACTCCTAATAAATCCGATGATGCTGTTGGAAGAGAGATCTTTCACCTCCCCCGGCAACAAGGTGTCATTGCCGAGGATTGCGAATCTTAATCGTGCCAGTGCTGGGCACGAACACAGTATGTGTTCTGCCGATTCATCCCCCTCCATGCACATGCGGCACTCGGCGTCTTCCGCTAGGCCAATCTTGTGCATGTGGTATTTTAATCTGCAGTGTCCCGTGTACAGTCCCACTAGAGTTTTAAGATAATCTAGTACTATTTTTACCAATTTTTCATTTATTATTTTGTCATTTTTACTCGGAAAGTCTCTAAAATCTGATAAGTAATTCAAACTATTATTTATTCTAATTGCATTAGCCATAATTTGTTTTTCCTTTTCAAATTTATCTTCTGACTCTTTTGACTTGTCACTTTTGATAACAAATTCTTCTTTCGACGATTTTTCCTCAAAATCTACTACTATTTCTTTAAGAGGTATTTACTTCGTCTCGAATGGAGCAAAATGTTGACTGACTGACTGACTCAGTGACTCGTCAAAATTATAGGGCACTTGCCGAGGATGTAGAAACTTAAAAATTGGTATGAGTGTAGGATTTTGGACACAAGTAAGGGAAAAATTCTGATAAATGCACATTTTTAATCGGAACGCCCTGAAACAGGGGCGGGAAAATTGTAAATTTCAGAAGTTTGCATACTGATTAAACTCCAGTTTCTGAGTATTTTATATTTAGGCTCTTACTAAACTAACAGTGGGAGAGCTGGTGAACAATTTTAAGCAGGTTCTTGAGGCACGTTGAAAATTTGTGTCATTGTCGTTCAATGACTCCTAAACATAAAAGTCAAGATCTGGCTGAAGGGTAACGGCCCCCTACCAACCCTTGAATTAAAAAAAATCAGGGGTTTAGCCAGACCTTTACTTTTATGTTTAGGGGTCCTTTAAGGACAATTAAAATTTTTTTTAAGTGCCAGTGTTTACCAGCTTTTGGACTATGATATTTATTCACTGTTAAGCTCTAATTTAAAAACCCCAAGTGCGTTTCTAAAGGTATGCTTTTATTCTCAACAGTGTCATATCTAGCTAAAGAAGCGTTAAACAGAAACTTCTTTTTACTTTGTAACATTTATGTGTAACAAAATACAAAATGAACGTTTGAAATTCAATTAAAAAATTTGTTTTGTTTAAGCAATCAAGATCCACTTACAGTAGCTCCTATAGAAGTAGAAGTAGAAGCTCAAGTAGAAAAAGAAGAGGGAGAAGCTTCAGTAGCCATAGACAGAGAAGTGTAAGTCGACACAAAAGTATAAGTCGGCATAGAAGTAGAAGTCGTCAAAGTAGAAATTACCGTAGAAGTAGAAGTCGCCATAGCAGTCGAAGTCGCCACAGCAGTCGAAATCGTCATAGCAGTAAAACTTACGACAGAAGCCGAAGACGCCAACGCGTTAGAAGTCGATACAGAAGTAGAAGTCCAAGTAGGGATATAAAAACCTCAACCCAAAGCAGGAACCCAGGAAAACCTAGATCTAAATCCAGAACACGATTTAGTACTAGAGAGAAGAGGTCTGTTTCAAAATCAAAAAAAGATTTAAAGAAATCTTTCAGCGAGAGGGATGAAATTTTGGATAAATGGAAGAAAAACTTTTGCAATACCGAATCGAAAATCACTGAAAAATTAGAAGAGTATAATAAGAAGACCGATGATATTTTAGAAGCTGAAAAATCCATTTGGACAAGATCTACTCCTGCTGAAATCTACTACGCTAGAGATGACTCAAATTTTAAAGTTTGCAAAGGCACTCAAAAGTTAGTTGAGATGACTACAACTTTTAAAGATACATTGGTGGACAGAGCTGCGAAGGTAAACGCTCTTAAACCAAAGTACACGCCTCCCCCAAGAAGAACTCGCACTGGTTTATGCAAGCACAAATCTGAAATAAGCAGCTCTGATTCCGATAGCTCAGATGCAACATTCACTGATGAGGAAGATTATTCTATGGAGGAATTACAAAGAAAGCAACAGCATCCTGATAGACTTGATTCTGAAATGTGGTACAATGATCCAGGAGAGATGAATGATGGGCCCCTGTGTAGATGCTCACATAAGTCTAGAAAATCTGGTATTAGACATGAAATATATCCTGGTGAAAAGCCTATACCAAAGTGTGATATTTATAGTAACAATGGAGAAAAATTGTACTATTATAGAATTATTATTTCACCGCCAACTAACTTTTTAATCAAAGCTCCTACAATTATTCATCATGATGAGCATGAGTTTATTTTTGAAGGGTTTTCCATATTGTCACACTCTCCTTTGGCAAAATTACCTTCATGCAAAGTAATTAGATTTAATATTGAATACACAATTTTGTATTATGAGGAAAAAATTCCTGAAAACTTTACAATTGCTGAGCTTGATCTTTTTATCACATATTTGTTTAGAGAAATATTAGAGCTGGTTGACTTGGAGTTAACAACACCGTTAGATAGTGATCATTGCTCCCAATTTCATTTCATGCCGAGATTTGTAAGAGAATTACCAGATAACGGTAAAGAAATTTTGTGTATGCAGCAGGTTTTACAATATTTGCTTAACAGTTCTGTACCACTTATTCAACAATGCGATTTGGAACAAATGGTGAAAATGTCACAGTATGAATGGCAAAATTTTGCAGATGAACTTAAAGGAATGGTGGTGACATATCCTGGTAAAAAACCCTCCTCTGTAAGGGTGGATCAGTTGGATCGCAATATTGACTTACAAAAAGAAGGAGACTATAAATTTCCAGAAATTGTTCACTTTGGAATAAGGCCACCCCAGCTAAGTTATGCCGGTAAGATATTTTATTTTTGTCTACTATTTATACCATTCATGTGATTCATTCCTAAAATGTTGTTGGCTGCTTTATATGAAGGGTGTCTTAGACTTTATCATACATATATGTGTTATGGTGTCCCTGTCTCCTGGAAAGTATGACGAGCAGACGATTAGATCCGTCATGCCCTCCTCTTCCGGTATATTGACGGGGTAGCTACCAGGTCCTTGTTACAGGAACCAGATGTTCTTTCTGAAGCCGTATCTCCAGCCTTTCCCTATGAAAAACGGTTCTATCCTTTTTCTGTTTAAAGCAAGGGAACCCTTGTCCCTATAAAAGCGGTTCTGTCCGTCTTCTGTTTGGATTCAGGGATTCCTTCCTAAGCATCTGTTTGTTCGGGATGGATTAGTCCTTCCCCGTGAAATAGGCGCCTGGGACTTCCGGGGCACCTTTCGAAACGGATTCACCCGTTTCGGTCGGCGCAGTTTTGTCCGCTTGTCACCTTGGGTGGCACCTCTCGAAACGGATTTATCCTTTTCGGTCAGCGCACCTTTGTCACTCTTTGCCTATGAAAGCCGATAACCGGCAACTCCAACGCATGTTACAAAAGATCCTACTGGGTCCAACCACGACATCGACGTGAGAACACAGCGGTGGGAATTTTCTTAGTAACTATACTTTATTCAGATTAACTTTCTTTGAGGTTTTTTTATGATATTCATTTCCATTGGTTTAAAAATATTTATTATCAAGTTTTTTATTTTGTCAAGTCACAGTCTCTTTTTTGGCAACAAAGGATTATTTGTTTTATACTAGCCTGGGCATCTTTTTTAATTTTACTTTTAAATCTTTTCAGGTAATCCAGAGTATCAAAAAGCTTGGAGGGAGTATGTCAAATTTAGACACTTAATTGCAAATATGTCAAAGCCAACATTTGACGATAAACGTAAACTTGAAGCCAAGGAGAATAAGCTTCAAGAGATGAGGACACAAGGACAGATGAAACGCGATGTTACAGTGGCAGTCTCTGCAGAGGGATTCTATCGAACTGGTATTATGTGCGATATTGTTCAGCATGCCATGCTTATACCTGTGCTGGTATGTCACTTGAGATTTCACAATTCGCTTAACGTACTTGAAGAATCCATTGATTATAAGTTCGAAAATCGAGGGTTACTCCAGTTAGCTTTGACACATCCTCTTATAAAGAAAATTTCGGGACTAATCCTGATCATGCGAGAAATAGTTTGACGAATTGTGGTATAAGACAGCCTGAATATGGCGACAGAAGAATTCATTATATGAATACCCGAAAAAGAGGTAAAATATAATTATTTTTGTTTTGGTTTTTTTGAGAATTATTTTATAAATTTTAGGCATCAATACACTAATTAATATTATGTCCCGTTTTGGAAAACAGGAAGAGACAGAATCCAATATAACACACAATGAACGTTTGGAGTTTCTGGGTGACGCTGTCGTTGAATTTTTATCTTCTATTCACTTGTTTTTTTCATTTCCGCATTTGGAGGAAGGTGGCTTAGCAACGTACAGGTAATTTTTTAATTGTGTAAAATGCATTTTGATTTGGGAGTTCCTTAATTTATAACCGCAAAGTTTGGAGCTAAACTGAGGCTTTTTTTTAGTGAAACATTTGTACATTGGTTAAGTTTCAGTAGTATTACATTTTTTGCTCCTTTTGTTTAAACATGTTTTTGTTTCATCCAGAGCAAAAAAGGGAAATCCATATGCGTTAGTTTATTCATTTAACTATCGATCGAGTTTAGCAAATCTGTTTGCTCCAGATTTTCAGACGGATCTGAAATAAAAATTGGTCAAATATCAAATCATGGTGAAGTATCAAACAACGTTAAGTGGCAAATTTGAAATGTTCAAGAAAGCGCAAAAATATGCGAAAATTTTAAGATCTAAATAGGTACGTCAAAATTCGCGTCTCCTATCTTTTGATATGCTGCTGATAGAAATATCATCTTTTCATACTAAGGAGATTTTTTGTGGTTAATTTTAAGGTAAAGGTAACTCGATTTTGTAGTTAATGTCTTTTGACACTAAGGGCTCAAAATGTCAGTTAAATATTTCACATTATAAATGAAGTAAATCGTTAATAGACAGGCGCGGATCCAGCCCTCAAAAAAGGTTCAGAGTGCGAACTTATTTATGAACAATCATGGACTTACAATTTGAACAATTTTTTAATTTGATATTTTTTTACATCTTTAAATGATAACACTAATTACAAACCAAAATAAACACCATTTTACATCAAATAACTTTATCACAAACTAGCAACATGTCCCGGCTTCACACGAGTGGACATTTATTTCTTATAGCCTATGTTACTCACAATCAGTATAAATGTATTATTTTAACGGTGAAAAAAATTTTGAAATCGGTTTAGTAGATTTTGAGTATATTTGTTACAAACATCCAAAAATACAAAGCTTTTACTCTTTATAATATTATAGTATAGTATACAGAGTGTTAGGAAAATTGAGCGATTTCTTTATACTATGGTATGAAGTCTACCCCAGGGGAGGGCAACCGGGCATCTGCCCGGAGCGGCAAAATGTGGGGCGGCATTTATATCGATAAAAAAATGAAACAAGTAACAACAAAATAAATAAATAAAGCCGCCTTTAGGAGCCATCAATTTAATTTTTATTTTTTTACCCATTAGGCATTTATCATTTTCTTTGTGAACAATAAAATCTTTATTATAAATTTTAAAAAAGCTTTAAAATCGATCTGCGGCGCGGTACCGTCTTTGTTATGCCGAATTGTGCCAAATAGTCCAAATACGCAAAAATTCCTAGCTAAAAAAACTTCTCATTTTAGTCCAGGAGCATATGTTAAGTTAAAATATTTTTGTCCACTATTGTTACATAAATATGTACTTTCTTTTGTAATACTAAAGCTTCGGAAAAAATATGTACGCTTGTTTAAATATAATAAATTAAGGCAATAACCTAATAATTTTGTGCCAATAAAATCCATTTGTTATATCATTTTTAAACAATTTAAATAGTTCAGAAAACTTTAGCGTTTGACTAAATGAATAGAAAGTCCGCAAAAAAGTTTTTTGTTAATTCTTTTTAAGTTGTTAACTTGCATGTAGCAAATGTTTTCTTCTTTAAAATGAAAGCATTGTTTTTAAATTGTGTGTATTTTGGATTTAAAATTTTAGCCCTATTCCCTTTATCTCCAAATCAATTTTTGGGGCGGAAATTCTTATTTTTGCCCAGGATGACCGAAAGGCTAGAGCGGGCCCTGTCCACGGACTTAGAGTTTAGACCATCAATCTGAGCAACTTTTTCAAAGAAACCATATACCGGAAATAATAAAAAAATCTACTTCCCATACAAAGTTAGCAACCGCAGCAGCAGCTTTGTATAGAAAGTATATTATTTTTATTTCCAGTAGGCATATGGTTTCTTTGGGAAGCTTAAAGCGAAGCATGAATTTGTAATTTATTTATTTATCTATACAGTATACAATATAGATAAATTCTGAAATTACAAATTCAAGCTGGATATAAAGATTATCGGGTCTAGTTCTCTTAAATATACAATTTTAATTTGTAATTTAAGCATAAATTACAAATTCAAGCTTATTCTTCTTTTTTACGAAAACATTAATTATTTCGTCGACATCCAGGTGCACATCTCTATGTATATTTTAAAAGCTGGCCCCGATAATCTTTCCTGTGTTATTGAGGCGCGCAACCAAGATTTGATCCACGGAGAGTTATAAACGATCTTTCCGCGGTAGCCACGCTGACCGGGAGTGTAGCACGCCTCAATATGACTAGCTATTGACTCTGGTATGACCAAATTATTTTAAGATTTTTTTTCCATTTGGTCCTCCAGAGTCGGTATTCATTAAAACTCTAGATTCATTATCGCTAATGAACTGGCGGTACATGTGAAACGCTTTTTTCGCTTTTACAATATCGATATCCAAATTCCTGTCAATTGGGATGGATATAAAAATTCCCAAATGAAAAGGTCAACTACTTTCGGAGATAATCTGTCTTTCAAATCATTAATAATTGAATCTAAAGGCGCGATTACACCAAAGTTGACAACTAAAATTTGACAAAAGATCGTTTGTAGAAAACTAAAAGTTGTCAACTAAAAGTTGCTCTTCTCAAATTAGAGCAACAAGTGGAAGATTTTTTGTAGAAAACTAAAAGTTGATGTCTCAAATTTAGAAAAACAAGTGGAAAACTTGTTGCCAAAGAATTGGCGCGAAAGGTTTAAAAATAAGTTTCTCCAGTTCTCCCACTAAGGTTTTCTAGGGAAAAATGTTTGGTTTGGGGCGTGAAAGCGTGCAGCAACAAATCTTTTCCATGACTAGTTCTGTTTGCCTTGGAGTCTGCGACTATTCTATGGAGATGGTAGTAGGCTTTAAAGGTTAACTGCTGAAAAACTTGAGGCTCTGGAAACGTTGCTTAAAATGGTTAAATGCTGCTGGCCTGTGGAGTTAAACAGAAAGCCAAGAACCTTGAAAGATCTAGAAATTTGGAAGGCCACGGCATACCGCCAATTTTTATTCTATATTTCACCTTTGCTTGGTGATATTTTGTCTCCACAAGTTTTTTCCAATCTCATGCTACTTAAATTTGCTGTAACAATCTTGCTCAATAAAGCCCATATTGCCTACAACAGTGGATCCGCTCCTGTCAATAGCTTTGTTTACACGGAATATACCTTTTATTTCAAGGTTTAAGTGTGGTACACGTACTTTTTTCTGATGTAAATACATATGTATTAGGGTAGAACAAATATGATAATCTTCTGTGTAAACACGTCCGTCATTTTTGGTGGATCTAAGTGACGCTTTGATCATTGGTAGTTCGCGTTCCGCAAGAAAAACGGCGAATTCCAGTCAACCTACAAAAAAAAAAATGTTTTTAGGTTTTTTAGTATTTTTTGCAACTTTTTTAAAAATTAATTTTATCATATATATTAAAAAAAAACAAGGTTAGGTTCTGCTTATACGTTAAGCTGTCATTTTGGTACTAGAGTTAAATCTCAATTAAATTGATCTACAAATTTAGTTGATATAAACCCTTGTGAACTCAAGGAAAATAACCCCTCGATTTAGTCCACGGACCTACTTGATCCTCATGGTCTGATCTAGGCTAATATCCATATCAATGACATTTTAAGATATTAAATTTTACAGAAAATAGCTTGACATACTGGTACTCTATTCTTTAAGTAAATAAATGGAAATGACACATATTAGCTGATACGAAAATTCAAGTGGAAAATATTCCAGTTAAGCTCCACTTGCTCTGACTACGTGATATGAAAATCTAGTCTCTCCTCTCTCATCTGAGATGTAATTTTGAAACTTACTCATTCCATCAAACATATTATTACAAAAAAATGTTTCAAATATGGCTCTTTTCTATATTATTTCATATAAATTACTTAACGATGCATATCTGTCAATAAACCAAGACTTTTGACATTAGGTCCCACAATACGTTGGCAACCTTAACATTGACATTTCTATATGGTTATTATTGTTTGTTCAAGGTTAGAGTTTTTTAGTATTGTATTTTAAGAAGTAAATATGTTCAATTTAACTAAAAAGCCAAAAAGAACTTGTTCCTATTTAACCAATTTCGTCTTTACTACACCATTTATATTAAATACTGTTTATAACAAAAAAAAATTGGTGATAGGGCAGCTATAGTACAAAACCAGCATCTAGCTCTCCTGGCCAGGGTGTTAAAACTGGATCAGTTTATGTTGTATGCGCACGGATCAGATCTTTGCCATGATCTCGAGTTAAAACATGCAATGGCAAACTGTTTTGAAGCACTTATGGGTGCTTTATTTTTGGACGGAGGGATTGATGTTGCAGATCGTGTATTTTCCAACACGTTATATAAAGATGACGAAGAATTGCTAAAGGTAAGACAGATTAATTATTAAAGTGTTTGTTGTATTTCTCAATATATTAAAGGGTCGTCATTATAAAAACTATAAATATTATCATGTCATATTCATCAAATGAGGATATGTTAATATCACTGTTATTAAAAAAAAACATATTGTCCAATATATATCATATGATATTTATATAAATATCTGTATCGTAATAGTCGAGCTGGGCTTTCGGTGGTCTAGAAATGATATATGGATGGAACACCAGGTTAATATTCGAAGACTTTTTTGTGTATATAAAGAAAACTCAAAACCAAAACGGATTTTTTTTATTATTTGAACTTACTTAGTAACCGTAAGTATATAAAAACAAGTTTTTAATTATATAATTTTATGTTTTTTAATTCTGCTGTTCTGTATGTTTTGTATATAAACCATTTTTTATTTTTCGTAGTCTGTAAACATAATTTACTATATGTAGGAATTAAAACCTTGTTATTACTAATCTTAATATGAAAGTTTATTAAAGTCATTCTCCTAATGTACTTAAAGTTGGATTTTTTTTGCAACGAAAAATTAAAGAGAATGAAAAAAACGGTCTAATACCAAAGTAAATTTATCATTAAGCACTTAAAAACTTTAAAAAAGTGATAAACATCCTGGAAACATTAAAACCACCCCTTTGCACCTTCAAATAAGCCAGATCGCCGGAAAAAAATTAAAATAAATCGATCCAATCTTATACTGGTCTGAAAGTTTTGGACGATCGTTCTAAAGTCATAAAAAGGTGGAAAAAATAATTGGCGCTACTACCTTTGGAACCACCCCTTTTCAACCCTCAAGTGCGTTCGAGGGCCGAAAAAAATTCAAAATCAATCGATCCATCCCTCATACGGGTTTGAAATTTTTGTACATACAAAAATTTCAGACCGGTATGAAAATTGGATCGATTCATTTTGATTTTTTTTGCCCGCGGAGGTACTTGAGATTTGATAAGGAGTGGTTCCAAGGGTTGTACCGGTCCAGTTATGGCTTTTTATGACTCTAGGAGGATCCTTATTGGAGTTCAGACCGGTATGAGAGTTCGATCGATTTTGATTTTTTTTTGGCCCGCGGAGGTACTTAAGTTGAGATTGGGTTGAGAAGGGATGGTTCCAAGGGTTTTACCGGTTCATTTATTTTTGTAGGGCTTTTTTATGACTCAAGGATGATTGTTCAAAAATTTCCAACTGGTATGAGGTTGGATCGATTTATTTTGAATTTTTTTCGGCCCTCAGACGTATTTGAGGGTTGGAAAAGGGTGGTTCCAAGGGTAGTACCGATCCAATTATTTTTGTATGGCTTTTTTATGGCGCCAAGAAAAATGTAGAAACATTTCAGACCGGTATAAAAATTGGATCGATCCTTTTTGAATTTTTCTCGGCCCTCGGATGTACTTGAGGGTTAAGGTGTTTCCAAGGGTTGTATTAGTCCAGTTATTTTTATATGGCTTTTTTATGACTGTAGGACGATCGTCCAAAAATTTAAGACTGTTATGAAAGTTGGATCGATTCATTTTGAATTTTTTTCGGCCCGCAGCTGTACTTGAGGGTTGAAAAGGGGTGGTTTCAACGGAAGTACCGCGCCAATAATTTTTTTTTCAGAGGTGGTTTTGGAGTTTCCCGTATGTTTATTAATTTTTCACAGTTTTTAAGTGCTCAATAATTAATTTACTTGATGCTATAATTTACAGAATATCTAAACAATCGTTATAGATATTCTTTCTGCAAGAGTTAGTCAGTTACTATTATTATAACTTCATCGGACGTGTGATGCAGTAGACGTTTAACCTTTCGGTTTCAAGTGCACACAAAATGCAGCTCGTGTATTTCCCCATCTAAGTTAAATATCCTCGCTAAAAATGTTTTTTAGCAAGGGTATTTGTTTTTGTTTTCCACTAATAAATTCATGGCAAATGTACCCTTACATTTTTGAGGATAAGTTCTGAATCAACCTGTGTATTTAAGGTATGGGTAAACTTACCTCCACATCCTTTACAAGAACAAGAACCATTGGGTGACCGACATTGGATAGAAAAATTCGAAATCCTTCAAAAACTAACAGGTTTTGAAAAAAGTATCAACGTAGAATTTAACCACATACGACTTTTAGCTAGAGCCTTCACTGACAGGAGTGTAGGATATACGAACCTAACTATGGGTTCAAATCAGAGATTAGAATTTTTAGGAGATACTGTCCTGCAACTGATCGCATCAGAATATTTGTATAGATATTTTCCCGAGCACCATGAAGGACACTTATCGGTAAGTTGTTTACATTTTTTATATTTTGTATCCTATATCCAGTTTTAGACAAGGAAATGCGTTGCGTACACGAACGTACTCACAACCTAATTGGTGCTAATCGAGGTTGCCAATACGCTTTTTCTTTATTTTCTTATTACTTGCATCAGTATTATATAAAACATGGCGTTGCATTGTTTTTTCTTGTGTTATTTGCTTGTTTTGATGTGTGCACCACGTAATGGACCTCTAAATACATCAAACGGAAATTACTGTGGAATGCTGTGGGCCATTTTAGTGCCAAACATAATTCCCAATATTAAATTTTCAATGCTTCCACTTGACGAATAATAATAAAAAAATGTAATATGAATGATTTGTATTTATTTTAAAAAATTACCTAATAATTTAATTAAAATTGCTGTTGAGTTATAAAAACTCACTTACGTAAAGTGTTATAAAGAAGTTTTTAGTTGTGTTTTTTATTAAAGCAAGTTTTGCAAACCAAAAGTATTTTCATTTTTCATCAACATTGTTGGTTAAAAAAAAGGACACCATAGATAGGATCTTATCCTTAAAAAATGGAAATATTTAAGTGTTAATGTAGAAATTGTGTGTTTTATGGTATATACTTGTCTTGTTACCTACCTTTATTGTTTTTAATAAACACTATAATATATGTTTTGAAACACACAAAAAAGTGTTTGCCTCTTCTACTACCTTTTAGCTTATTATTCATTAAAATATCAACATGTATATCCGTTAATTACTTGGTCTGTTTCTTTTTTTTTATAATAATAAGGTATTTGACTGATAAAGTTTAATTTTGTAATATAATTTTTACAATTAAAGTTTTCTAAAGTTGTCAATTTGTAAAATAAATGCACTGTGGGTATGATGTCCCTAGTTAACTAACGATGTTGACTGAAGATGAGAATAAACTTGGTTTACAAAATTTGTTCGATTCGGTAACCATGATTAGCTGTGCCATACAGCCATACATCAGTCGCCAGTCATTTCTTAGAGGTCCATTAAATTTTGGTTCGTTCGTGGTTGCGAAATATTTTTGGCTGTTACTCTTTTGACCGATATAATATCGGTCCTTCTTCTATGACGGTACTGACAAAAAGCGGTTATACATAATACCAGTAGCAGTCTTTGGTCGGATCGCCATCGTTTGTGCCCTTCAAAACCATTGATATTGTAAAAGTTTATCAATTTGTGAAAGTTTTTGGATTTCTGGAGGCTTCGAGCCCGATATCCAGTTTTTCCACATACAAAGCCCCGGAAGGCTGTGTCTGGAAAGGGAAGAGCTGACAAAAACCTGCCCTGGGTGTGCCAAATAACAATTTGATGAAGAAGAATATATTGAACATGTGTCATATTTTTGGCAGATGCCACTTTTGACAGTTTTTGTATTTGAAAAATAACTTTCTGAAGGATATTACCTATATTTCTAACGGATATCATTTTCTATATGTGTCATAATTTTGGCGTTTATTATTATTATATACCACTATTGATATTCGTGATTCGTTCAAATAATTCTTTTAATGAAAAAAGCACAATTTTTGTGAAAATACTCTATAGTATGTACATTCATCAATAAATATTATTATTATTATTATTATTAATTAGTTTTACATTTTCTTTTACATACATGTAACCTCTTTTATGTTCCAGTTATTAAGAAGTTCTTTAGTTAACAACAGAACACAAGCCGTGGTATGTGATGATCTAGGTATGGCGCAGTACGCTTTGTACAATAATCCAAAACCTGAACTGAAGACTAAAGATAGAGCTGATCTATTAGAAGCGTTGATAGGAGCCCTTTACGTTGATCAAGTAAGAAACTGCCATACATCTTATTACTTTATGTATAGGTAAAGGGTGTCAAAAGAACTTAAATTGGTACCGATTGGGTTGTGCCAATTTTTTTACTAAAACATAAGTAAATTTTTATAAATATTATCACATTTGTTTTTAAAATACACATTAATGTCATACCTTTATAAGGAAAATTGATACAAGATGCATTGATGAGGCGTCGGGTCTGCGTTGCCAAGTGTATTGTTAAAAAATATGTTTAAATATAATTTTTAAAACTGTTTAGTGGCAAGTGGGGTATTGTTAAAAAGATAATTTAAAGGCTATTTAAATTTAAAAAATCAAAGATGGCTGCCATATAAAAATTGAAAGTTTGGGTTAGTATCTGAAAAACAAAAGACGATTGGAGAAAAAAATTGGTGGCAAAATGTTCGTCGGCAAAAAGTGTCCTAATAATCTCATACTCAAACACATGTCAAAATTAAAACAAATATATCACAAGCAAAAATTAAAATCGGCGATTTTCACTTTTTCGATAATATCTTTAGAACTCAACTTCCATTCATTACTTAGGTACATCGGTATCTAAGTGATGGGCTTCTGCCCGAAAGATCGTTAATCCAAAATTGGTGGTACCCCGAGATATTTTCACTTTGTCACTTGGGGCACTGGGTAGCCGAATGAGAATACAAAGCTATAACAAATACTTATTTTTTTAAAGGCGTGATCATAGGCGATTCAAGGATGTTACCACTGGTGCTGACGCGGAAAATTGCTTTGGAAAATAGGAAAATACTAAGAATGTTATGGGTCATTAGGAATAGTACCTTTAAATATTACAATGTTTTGATTAACTTTATAAGGGCGCAGTTGTGGGTGAATTTGTACTTTTTAGTGGAGCCCATAGAATAATTAGAAGTTGTGTTGGTGGTTAGGAACCTCTTGATTTGATCAAGTAAGAAACTGAAAACTGAAAAATTTGGTAAAACTGGAGATATTTAACTAAACTTAGAAATTATCAATTTTGGTTTTTAGTTAGGACAAAAAATAATATTGTATATCCTTTTAAAAACATATCAGGTTGCAGTAGCTGAGTTTTTTAATGGATTAAGTAAGTTTCAGTGTTTGTGGAGCTATGATCTGTTATTAAACGAATTTTAATATTTTCTAATTGTTAAATTTATTTAGCTATGAAGAGTTCATATCTGACAATATTGATAAAAAATGGATTTTCAAAAATACATGTATGAGATATATTACATTTTAGGGTATGGAATATTGCGAAGTATTTTGCCAGGTAACTTTGTTTCCAAGATTACAAGATTTTATTATGAATCAAGACTGGAATGATCCAAAATCTAAATTACAACAATGTTGCCTCACACTGAGGACCATGGATGGTGGCGAGCCTGATATACCTGTTTATAAGTAAGTGTGATTCGCTTTTAGTGTATATATTTAAAGAAAACAGTTCTGCAGTTTGGTAATCTTTATCAAATATCTCAAAAAGTAAAGTTCATTTTTCTCTGTCTTAAAATATTTTTCTTAGCAATTTATTAAAACAGCAAAAATTCTAATTTAATACTTAAACTATTCACCTTGCAAAATAGTATGATATATTCGAAAATACTTATTCTTTTCGTGGTTTCCTGAATGCAATAATAAAAAAGTTGATAACCACCCCACCAACACCCTGTAAATGACAAAATTAATAATATTAGTTTATTTTTGTTAGGTTTAACATATTCTTATACTAATTATTATTTTTTCATATACAGGGTGCTTTAAGTTGTGGGTGGTTATCAACTTTTTTTTAATAAACTTTTTATGTATTCTACATTTAGGCAACCACGAAAAGTCTAGCCATTTTCGAATATATCATACTATTTTGCAACATGAATAGTTTAAGGGTTTAATAGGCAATTATTTTTTATTTTAATGTAATGCCAAGAGAAATAGTTTAAGATCGAGCCAAACGAATTTCAATTATCTTTACTTTGTGAAAGCCCATTTTTGTAGGTATTTGATAGATATTACCGAAATACAAAAGAGTTTTTGGAAACGACTATTTTAAAGTGGAATTTTATTGTTTTTTTGTATCATCTAAATGGTTTTCACTAACTATAGACAATAATTTTAAAAGAAGTGTGAACAATCAATGTGGTTCATTTCAGATCTACTTTTTAAATACCTTCAGTAGAGCTAGATAATTTTGATAATGGTATAAAAGGTTTTTTTTTTACTTTCTAATATTAAGGTAAGGTTCAAACATCTAGACAATTTTCTGCTTGTTTGCTACTATTCTATTGTTTTTTATATTATCTGAATAGTTGTCAATAAGTATGGACAATACTTTTAATAGACTTCACATAATAAATGCAGTGCTAAGATTTTCACTAATTGCGAAGACTCTGTTATTAAACCCTTAGTTCTGGTCGGTCATGGTTAGTTCCGGTTAGTTAAAGCGGCTTTTTATTTTCCCCGATTATATTTCAGACGTGATGAATCACTAAAGGTAGGAACAGTAAACCTTTTCGTTTAGTACTTAGTTTACCTATGTTTGTTAAGGTACCAAATATAAAATTCCAATTTTGGTTCTCAGTTTACTGGTGCTTTGGAAATCGGTTAGTCGTCAGTTTACCCATGTTTGTTCAGGTACCAAATATTAAATGTGAATTTTGGTCCTCAGTTCACATGCGTCCTAATCTATCACCTATCTTTTGCAATTAAGGGAAATAAATTAATAACATTGTTTTGTCGATTTATTTTTTAGAGTTATAGAATGTAAGGGGCCTACCAATACTAGAGTCTATACAGTGGCAGTGTATTTCCGCGGCAGAAGATTAGCCAGTGCAATGGGTCATAGTATACAGCAAGCCGAAATGAATGCTGCTAAAAAAGCTTTAGAAATCTCACACGGTAAGGGTAAGAATCATAAACACTTGTTTTTGTTAATATGTAGCAGATTCTTTCTTAAACTTTGTTACATTGAACGAGTACAATTTAAGTAGGTATGCGTTCTTTTACTTATAGATTTGTTTCCACAACTTGATCATCAAAAACGTGTAATAGCTAAAAGTATGAAAAAGCAAAAAAAGAATAAATACTCAAGAGCGAGAAATTTTGATAGAGATCCTAAGTCACCCGAAAGTTATTCCAGAAATAGATTTAAGTCAAAGAGTCCCGTACCTACTAGAAAATCTGATTCCAAAAGTTATGACAGTGAAGATAGTAGTAGTAGTAAAGGAACTAGGTAAGCCTGATGTATAGAATGAAAATGTTTTAACAATATCTTAATCATTTGGAGTTTGTACCAGTGGTGGCTCGTTCTATCTTAGCAAAGACGTATAATACAGACGCTTTAATTTACCATTATAACAATGTACACAGTTTGTGTCCCGATGTACGCTATTGCTCATATGCAACTTTTAGGGTTTATTCTTTTTGCCAGCAACAACGTAAATTTATTACAATTTACTTTTTATATTATTAGGGGAAAATAAAACAAATATGTTAACAATAAGAGTTATATTTACTTACTATTGCAAATGTACAAAATCAAAAAAACATTCTAAAAAATAAAGATCATAAGTAGAGCAACTATAACTAAAACAATGTTTTCTTTAAAAAAAAAATAGATTTTTTATTGGGATTTTGTAGCATATCCCTTGTTTTTAATTACTTCTAAACATCTTTTACTCATGGACTTTAACAGCTTGTCAAGGTAATCTTGGGGTTATGAGTTCCAAGCGTTTTGAATTTCTTCAAATAATTCTGATATATTTTTAATTTTTTTGATTAATTTTTCTGTCAAGTTCAACCCAAGATTTTCTATTGGGCTGATGTCCGGACTTTGAGCTGGCCAATCCATAACGGTGACATTATGTGCACCCAACCATCTTTAATTAATTTTGAAGTGTGTTTCGGGTCATTGTCGTGCTGAACAACGAATGATACTACAAAATCCAAATGATAAATCAAGTGTCAAAGATTTTAGCACGAAGCCCGAGTCGCGAAAAATAATTTTAGCCCGATTTTAAAGTGCCGTAACTAGCCAAATTAGTTTTTGGAAAATATTCTTTAAATTTTAATATGTTGTTTTTAAGATCAACATGAAACTAGTGTCCGACCGAAAGTTCGGTTTCGGCCGAGTTTCAGCCAAAAATCAAGTTTCGGCGGCAGTTTCGGTTTCGGCCAAAATTGGCCGAAACCGAAGCTAATTTCGGAAGTTGTCGTTCACGTAATTTTGGTAATTATTATTTTTATATAAGAGGTATCTGGAAGATAAAATTAAATTATTTTATACTTGACCACGTAAGTTTCGGTTTCGGCCGAAACTGAAGCCACGGCCGAACATTCGGTTTCGGCTGGAAAACCAGTTTCGGTCGGACTCTACATGAAACCACCCTCAAATGGAACATTTTTTCGAACTGTATTCCAAAACGTGCGATGCTATATCTTCATAAGGTTTTTAAATGTGATTTTTGAGATAACCTTAAGCAACCTATAAATGGGACATCCAATTGTAATTTTACAGGAAGTTTCACAAGTAGCGTTTAATAATTTCTCTGCTTGCAGAATATAAAAATGTTTTAAAATTTTAAATTCTCTTTCGTAAGACAGCCTAAATAGAAATAGTAGATGTCCCATTTAAAAGTCCCTCAGGGCTATCTCAAGGATAACATATTAAAAAATTATGAAGATCAAGCAATCAAAATTTTAGACCAAATGCAAGTAAAGTTTATGCCTACTTTTGGATACCACACTCAATGGTTACGAAAAAAATGTTTCATTTAAATGTTGTTTCTCTGGATCTGAAAAACAACATATTTTGGTTAAAAAACCACATGTTAGGTGGGTCCTTATTTAAAGATTTTAATGGCAGATATTTTAAAGTTTTTCATCTTTATTTTTAAAAATCAATGTGATGCTAATTAGAAATCCTAGGTAAAAATTAGAAAATTTAAAATGGCGGATTTTGGCATTTATAAACCTATTTGCCTCAGATTCAGAAGATAAGGGTTTTTGAGGGTACTAGGTCAAAATTTGGAAATCAATAATTTTCGGTCAAAATTTGGAAACTTGAAATGGGGAATTTTGGCATTTATACACCAGTTTGTCTCAAATTAGAAATATAAGGAATCGATTCCTTTTGAAATCAGATCATTTCAAAAAGGAATCGTTTTAGATCATTTTAAAATTATTTAACGAATCCGGATTCCAGATCCTATTTTTAAAAACTAATCGATCCCAGCCTTCGGATCCTCAAAAAGGAATCGATTCCTACCCAGTTTTGATGGCCAATATTAAATTAATCAACCAACCTTACCAAACACTATTTTGAACTCATATTTTTTAGGTCTTCTACAAAAAATTCTTCACCACCTGTTCTACCGAAACCTTATAGAATTTCACGTAATGACAAGATAGAGACCGAAATTATACAATGGCCATCATCCAGTCACAGACACAGAAGATCGTCTTCACGAAAACGAACTCGAAGAAGTAGAGAGAAAAATTTCCGAGAACGTAAAAACAGCCCGACTTCTAGTTCGCCGGAATCTCCCAAGAAAAAAAGTACGGAAAGACAAAGTAGAAGTAAAACGCCTCTTGCAAGACGGAGCAGTAAAAGTAAGACATTTAATATTGATTCTGAATGTAGCCAATCGTCAACGAAAAACACTTTAGAAAAACCGAATAGTTGTAAAAGCTTAAAGGAAGTGTATGAAGACAGAAGGGGTAAAACACCTTCCGATTGTGAAACTAAAATAAAAGTAAATAGCAGTAATAAATAGATACAGGAAAAAGAAAAAAATAGCCAAAGTAGAAGTAAAACTCCCACTATTGATAGAGTAAGTAAAGATTTGATAGCACAGTTAAATTCTAACTGATGCTCAAATAAATTTAATGTAGATATTTGCAATTGTCTCCACATGGTGGGTTCGATTCGCATGAAGTTCAGTGGCATGGAACTTCTTATAAAAAAATATAAATGAAATATGGGCTTGAATTTAATTGCACCGACGCCGACGAGAATCTCTATTTGGAGCCTATGCTGTGGATCTAGCTAAGTTAGACCATAGTAGCAGAAGACACAGTAATAGAATAGACAAGAGATTTACAACTAAATTAACTGTGTTCCAGTTAGTTCTGTATTGCCAACACCCTTATTTTTTCTTTTAAAGAATTTGCCAAAAATTAAAACTCCATTTTGGCTTTGACACTCGGTATATAGCCAGAGCTGGGTCTAACTCAGTTTGGCCCAAATTTGAGATACTTAATGGACTTTTAAAGGCGATATGAAATATGGGCTTGAATGGACTTTGCACCAACGAGGATCTCTGTTTGGAGCCTATAATACGCTGTGGATCCAGCTAGTTAGACCATAGTAGCAGAAGACACGATAATAAAACAGACAAAAGATTCATTACTAAATAAACTGTTCTAGTTAGTTCTGTATTGCAAACATGCTTATTCTATCTTTTAAAGAATTTGTCAATAATTAAAACTCCATTTTGACTAAGGTCGCCTTGACGCTTGGTAGAGCAAACAGGGCAAGTATCGAGCAGGTGACGTCATCAACAGGGCGCTACGGATAATTCAAACGTGTTAGAGAAAGGAGTATTTAACTTAACATCAACGTTTTGTGCACCTAATTTAAAGTTTATTTTCGTGTGTTTATTTGTGGCTTTTAAGCAGTAAATTGTAATATTAACACCACAAAACACAAATTAATACAGAACAAAAATTTACAATACGCAGAAAAGGCAAAACATCCATTTATCAGCATCTGTCAATAGTGCCAATCGCGTTTACCTGACGATCCCAATCTTTGGACACCGAAAAAAATCCGGCGTGCTCGGGATATCCGCCAAGAAAGTTTGAAGGTTTATGGAAGCCCAGTGCTGTAAAACAATTTTGTCCACAAGTGCAGGGCCAGAGGGTATGGGGGAAAAGACCCTGCGGAGTTTGCGCAATGAATAGTATGGTCAGGTCCAAACTTAGAATTCTTTGTAACCATCTATAAAGTTGACATCATCAAATGTCAAATTCAAACTAACTACACTATCATTGTTTTTCTTATTTTTTGGACATTTTGGGTTTTTAAACGAAACTATTACAGAATATTTAAAATTATTTAATATAATTATTTTATTTACTTTACTGCGTTTTATTGTGTAATATTAAATTCTACATCATTTGCTTTGATATGGAAAGAATAGAGGGCGCCACTTCACAGCTTTCTACTGCCCTATAACTGTATTGTGGTTTACATTACCTTTACAAGGGTTTTCTTTGATGATAAGGGAAAAATGTGAAAAAAGAAAAGTCTAATATTAAAACCATTATCTTTAAACAGCTTTTATTAATAAAAGATTTTATAAATTACATTAATAAAATTTGAAATAAAAACACTCAAAATTATATTATTACAAAACAACATTAAATGTTAAAAAAAAAATCACAAATGTTATATAATTATAGTTATAGCTTCAGTTACATGAGCAATAATTATTATAGGCTACTGAAAAAATTACATCTATTTTCTATAAACACAAATAAAAGATTTTTTTTAAATATAAAACAAAAAAAAACAAAATATTAAATTGTGCAGTACAAATTTTTGTAAATTTTAACTTTAATATTGACAAATTGGACTTATATTTTGTTTTATTTTAAAGTAACTTTATTTAAAATAAAGGCTATTCAGAGAGTGCAAAAATATATGCATAATGGTATATTTAGAAATTAATCAACATAACTCTAATTTGGTGTTCCGGTCCTAATAAAAATTTACACTAATGTACATATCTACTAATCATTACACTTAATATAAAACTTATAAGCTTCATATGGACGTATAAATTTTGTATTAAAACTATCTGTACATTTTAACCTTTCTTTTTTTAAATCTCTTTTAACAAATTTTAAGTTACAAAGAATTAAAAACTGATGTGTATTTAACTCCTCATATAGTGGTCGATTTACAAAATACACCAGGGGTACTGTAATGTTTTTGTGAGCAACACTACCTATTATTTTAAGTAGAAAGGTTCCTACGTCTAAGAATATTAGTAGTTTTATTAAGTTTTAAGACATCCTGTAAATGAGCTTTGACCGGCTCACCCTATATATCAGGGGTGGCTAACTTGATTGGACCCAAGACATACTGTTTACTTACGACACCCTGTGAGATCTACCAATTACATACTTCTTGAAATCTTAAATGAAACATCATACAGTCTTTTATACGTATTTATATATTTTGCCTTGCCACGATCGACTGGACTAATAGTCGCGATCGACCGGTTGGCCACCCCTGCTATATATAATATAATCTTGTGACTTGTGTTGCTGAAATAAATTTATTTGTCTGTACAATTACAGAACGACACTGATCACTTATGGAAAGTAATAAAATAATCCTATATGATGCATATTACTTTGCATTCACTGTAGCTTTTAACATTGTTTACAGACTAGCGAAATGCCTTGTATAAATTTTAATTATATAAAAATTCTCTTCTACAAAAATGTATATTACAGTTTTAAAAAGACTGCCACACACATTAAAACGATACTAAATTATCACGTAGTTTAGTGGCTAAAAGCTTTTTTCTACATAAACTACTAACGAATTAATGTCAACATGTGAAAAAATCGATTTCGTGCACAATCAGACTTCAAAAGGAAAAGGTTTAGGAAAAAACCTTTAATATTTACCTAAAACAAATTTTTGCAAGGTAAGCATGTAACATATTTACTGGTGGCACAGCACACTAACAGGCAGCACGATCTCTTCTTGGCGGCGCTTTTGATATTTTTAAGCACGAAACAATTTCAATTTAAATAAATGAGACAGATCATATCCCAGCAAAATGGCGGCTGAACCTGCGCGAGAAAAATGACCGTACTTTTCCGCCAATTCGTGAAATTAGTTATGCTGTGATACCACTCTGGTACCGGTATGTTGTGGTTACCTGGCAAAAATGTGTTACTAGCTTAATAATTTTAAACTCTTAGATGAGGCTTTCTATTTACATAACATACATAAATAACTGATAAAATGGTTTGACTGGTAGAATAAGAACAAAATCTCCAATTTTATGATCTAAAGCTTCCAAGACTATGTGATTGTGGTAGCTGCTTACAAATAACTATGTAGACATAACGAACATCAGTGTAAAATAAAACTCTTTAATATGAAATACTGGGCTTAAGAGTTTTTATTATCCTTTTATTGATTTATATGCATGAAACCGGCTATGAGCCAAAGAGATAGGACCGAAATCTGGAAGATGTCATCATATTTAATTATCTAAAACTCTTTTGATTTCTTTTTAATAATGATTAGTTTTTTAAAAAAACAGAGTTATTTGTGCAAATAATTCTTGCAAATTTACTTTCTTTAACAAGTCATGAGATTACACATATTTTTGGTAACAAGGTAAACATCGACCATGGAAGCAAATTTTTAACGGTTATAAGCGGTCGATCTTGCAACAAAAATAATATATAATACCTTGACCTAAAGACCTAATTTTATTTTAATGTTCGCCATTGGACTTCACTGATGAATTTTTTTCATCGCTTTCCTCGTCGCTAAAGTCTTCGTCGTGATTATGTGTGACGGTTTGTGGGGTTTCCGGTCGGATATGTGGTATCAGGCTTTGACTTCTCTCATAACCCTAAAGAAATTATTAATTATTGCTATACTGTACAAGCTATACACACACATAAATTTCTTATACAGGGTGATACTAATTGAATAAACAGCAGTGGGACCTCAGAAATCGTAAGAAAGGATGGATAATTAAAGCAGAGTTGCCCTTTAATGTTTGATTTCGAGTCATTTAAACATTAGAAATACTTCCAAAAAAACAAAATTTAGAAAAATATAGACCAGGAATTTTTTTTTAGGATATCTTTGGAGAAAATTAAAAAGAAAACATTTTGACATTTGTCACCTGACTGGTGTTATAGTAGCAATTTTAATAATGCCAAACTGACCACATGATTCTTGTACTCAAGTATAATTCGTAAATAAAAATCTTAAAAGCCCCAAATGTGTTTAAATAGTTTCCGATAACCTATACCCAAGAAAATAAATAAATAAATAATTAGTGGTGCATATAAGCATTTTATATTAAAACATACTATTGTTGCTTTCTCTGAGAGAATAAAAGAATGAAGAGTCCTCTTACCTAAAATAAATCTCTTAGATCTTAGATAAAATATGACAGAACTTATTTTTCTGAAAATCAATTTTTTTTTAATATCAACTTTCAAAAATTCTGAAAGCGATCTCAGAATATCTATAATAAAAATGAAAATTTAAACAATTTTAATTTTAATTATTATTTAATTTTCGGTAAAGTTTTTATACTCATATATATAATATCAACTTTCAAAAATTCTGAAAGCGATCTCAGAATATTTATAATAAAAATGAAAATTTAAACAATTTTAATTTTAATTATTATTTAATTTTCGGTAAAGTTTTTATACTTTATTTTTATCTTGAAAACTCACGGCAGACTTGCCATCGAAACGTAGATAAGTATTTAGATTTTTTGGTGGCTTTTTTTTTGTTTCAGGCGATTTGTTAATTCAGAGGGGTCAATAGAACTGAACAGGCTCAGTCTCTATATCCCAGTACCAGGACCTAAGCGGTCCCATTTATAAAGTTTCTTTTGGTGTGTACCCAACGAGAGGACTTCTCAATAAATGAATTCACTACAACATACAGAATATACCTATAATGGAACATATTAGTACTTTAAACTGCTGTTTTAGATGGTCTCTTAAGGGAAACTTTGTTTTTGCTCGGAATATAACCTGTACTGCCTTGAGTATTAAGTACAGTAGAACCTTGATAACATAAAAAACCTCGGCAACTTAAAATTTTTTTGTATTCCCTTCCATTCAAAGCAGAAAACCTGCGTTACTTAAAGTTCAAAACCTCTATAACTTAAACAAAAAAATTACCATTGGCCCTTGATAACTTAAAGTAGTACCCTTGGTGACCTCTATAACTTAAACTCAGTAACTCATCGTAAGTAGGTATATGTATAAACAAAAGGTTTTCTTTGAAACTTTAATGCTTTAAACTTCAGTCTTTCACTAAAATAGCTCATTAATATAGATAAAAAACTGAAAGATAATAAAGAAAACGTAAAATAAAACGAAAATTGAATAGGCTAACATATCCTCTAACTAAACCTCGTTAAGTCGACATTTGAATTTTTTAAACCTTGCTAACTTCTCTCTTAAATAAGTAAAAAACTCAATACCTTAAAATTTTTAATCTTTCCCTTGAGCTTTAGCTTATTAAGGTCCTACTGTATTATATTATACATTTATATAAAAAGAAAAGTTGAAGATATTTTGTTCTATATTGTGGTATATTCGGTTACTAAAAAATGGATTACTTGTGGTTCTTAACATGATTTGAAGAAAGCATAAGGGGCAAGCGCCCTCTAAAAGGGGGACTCCTAAAGACTGTTTTTGCTAGTAATCTTTAAGTCCTCTTGAAAGGCATTCATGTAAACTTTGGGTCCTATTTAATCTGTAGAATACACTCTAGAAATGCGCTGGTTTCGGGACACCCTGTAGTAATTAAGATTTAAATAATAAAATATCTTACTTTCTCAGGTTTCTTCTGCTCCTCAGGTCAGCTTTTTCTGGCATTAGAGCAAAGTGTTGTTCATGAGCAACAGTCGACTCATGAGGCATCAACATGGCTGGTGCTCTGAACATGTATGAGAATGGATAGTATAAAAGATTAAGGTGGGTTGCTGCATAAAGATCTGCATATCTGACAACCTGAAAATAAGTTATAGATGTATACAGATTTCATTTGCAGTATTCTGTTTTTAATTATTTTTATTAACAAATACAATTGACATAAAGGCCTATTGCTTGTTTTCTAGGGTAGTACCAAAGCAATTTTTAAGTTTTGGTACTATGTTGTCAAAGGTAGCTAGAGTCTGAGCAACCCCTTAGAGTACTTTATACGACTGATGACAGTCTCTTGAGCTCCCCACACTTCTGGTTATCAGAAGTGCAGCCAATAATAATAATAATATAATATTACGGCATCGATGAAACAGCAAATCTGCCATTTGCTCCTAGCGATATCGAGGCAGTAGTGGAAAATGACAACTGTCGCATATATTGGAATTATGCATTCCCAAACTACGCATCAAATTGGCGCCAATAAACCTAATATCGTTCTCCTTGATAAAAGGAATAACTCTATGTATGTAATTAAGTTCTCCACCCTAGCGGAAACTAACATCGATATAAAAGAACAGGAGAAACGAGCCAAATATCAGGATCTTCTTGGCGAACTTCGGGGGCTCTATCCGGAGTCCTGATTGTCGGCGTTTTGGGGCCATGAAGGAGAATGTGTTGGGGGAGCTGAAGTGTATACCGGCATGTCAACATTCACCAGAACAACTGGTGATGAAAATGCAGAAATCTTTTGTCCTTGGGTCCCTTTGTTTACTGAGGCAAATGAATTTTGCCGAAGATCACTGACCATGCGGATGCGAGGAGTGGTTTTCGATACGGATGGCCTTCCGCAGGACGCCCTATAGGGTCGCAGCCACAGGATACGTCATGTCGGATCTTTCTAAATAGTGATAATAATAATAATGATAATACGGCATCGATAAAACTGCAATTCTGCCATTTGCGATATCGAGGCAGTAGTGAAAAATGACAACTGTCGCATATATTGGAATTATTCATTCTCAACTACACATCAAATTTGCGCCAATAAATCTGATATCGTTCGCCTTGATAAAGGAATAACTCTATGCATGTGATTGACTTCTCCGCCCCAGCGGAACCTAACATCGATATAAAGGAACGAGAAAAACGAGCCAAATATCAGGATCTTCTTAGCGAACTTCTGGAGGCTCTATTCGGAGTAGAACGTGCGATTGGTTGTCCTGATTGTCGGAGTTTTGGGGGCATGAAAGAAAATGTGTTGGGGGAGCTGAAGTGTATTCCCGCATGTCAACATTCACCCAAACAACTGGTGATGAAAATGCAGAAATCTATTGTCTTTGAGTCCCTTCGTTTACTGAGGCAAATGAATTTCGCCGAAGATCGCTGACCAAGCGGACGCGAGGAGTGGTCTTCGATATGGATGGCCTTCCGCATGACGCCCTATGGGGTCGGAGCCATGGGATACGTCATGTCGGATCTTTGTAAATAATATTAATTTCAAGCAAATTAGATTAGTTAAGTGCGCCCTAGCGGCAGCAAAGAGATTACAGTGACGGTGACTGAATTTTTTGAGCCGTATTACATATTTAAACCTCATTATCACTTTAAATCGGGCGCTGCTCAGGTGACGTGACTAAACTGTACATAAAGTGATTTTGTAACAATAAAATGTCATGTCACCAATGGTACCTAATTTTAAAAACAAATTATCCAAGTGTATTTTATATTTTACTATATGAGAAAACATAGTAATTAAAAATAACTTACTTGTGATGAAAAGAATGTCTGTCTGGATCCAGACCTAAATAAACTACCAATCATGCCATAGGATAAGTCCATTCTATGTGTGACCTCTCTTATTGCATTTCTTAATTTAGAAATATCCGGTTTTTCTTTGGTACTACTGTCCAAGTTTCTAAACAAATACAAAATAAATATTAAAATTGACTTGCTAGTAACATTTAGAACATAATTTGAGAATTTTTAACGGTTTTATTGTACAGTGATCAAACCTTAGTAATTATATAATTTGGGGATACTTTTTTGTTACAAAACAAAATTTTTCTAGTTACATATCATTAACAAGAAATTGTTTTTTTAACAGGTCATGCAAATCGACCCCAATAGCCGCAATTATGCGAAGCAGTAACAAAAGAAGGCCACTTGCCTATTTCTAACAACTCTACTTAAAGTAAAAATATTTAAAAAATAAAAGATGATGCCAAAATATCTGATCAAGTGTTAACAGACAATTTAAAAAAATGGGCGTCCAAAATTTTAAGCCGATAATAAATAAAATTTATAATAAAAATAATATCTTAAACATGTATTCCAGCTTAAACTAAATTTGAATTCATTAAATTGCATTATCAGTCCTGTGAAGTTTCATAAGATATTAATTTCTATCCTAATTTTCATTTTAAGAATATCAAAAAGTGTACATATCATCCTTCCTTTAATAAATTGTTAACTTATGAATTCAATACTGATAAAATGTATGTGCTTTGATACACTCACAATAATGCTAATTACTTTAAGATTTGAAAAAATTTCAATGAGTCCGACGATATTGATAAATTTTTTTTATATAAATTAATATTTATATTAAAAATATTATATTATTAATTAAAAATTTTATTCTAATATTTAAATTTTTTATTTTTTTAATAATACAAATATATCTATAAATGATTTTATTTATTTTATTTATTTGTATATTTATAATATTTTTTATATAGTATTTTATTAATATATATTATAAATATTTAAATTGTTTTTTTATATAAATATTTAATAATTTATTTTAATTTTTTAATACTATTTTAATATTTAAATCAAATTATAAATAAGAGATATTCTTTGATTACCAAATTTATTAAAAATGCTTTTTTTTTTAAAAATAAATTAATTAATTTATAAAAAAATTTATTTTTATAATCAATTAAATGTATAATTAATAAATTTTAATTTATAATTATTTTTTTTAAATTTAAAGAAAAATATTAAATTATTATTATAATTATATTTTTTATATATTTAAATTATTTTTAAAAAAAAATATTTTCTTTAAACTTAATTTATAGATAATTAAATATATAATAATTATATAAAAATATATTTTATTTATATTATATTATATTATATAAATATATATATATATATATATATATATATATATATATAATTTTATATATTAATATATTATATATAAATATATATAATATATATAATTTATATATAGAAAATAATATTTTATAATTTATTTGTAATATATCCCATATTATACATTAAATTCTGTATATTCTATTATAATAATGGCATTTATCAGTCCATACGTGAAGTTCTCTTACTAATTCAGGCACTATTAAAAATGTTCTCCATCCCCTAATTTTCTTACTTTTAAGAATATCACCAAAAATGTGGTCACCAACGTATAATACATCCTTTCCTGTTAATAAAATTAAGTTTTAAAAACCATTTTTAATGGTAACTGTCAATACTTGATCAAAAAATGTATGCTTAAGCTTGATATGGATACACTAACTTCATCAATAATCCCTTGCTAACTTTTACTTTTTTAAAGGCGATTTGGTAAATAAATGTTCAGATGAGTCCGGCACCGGATATTCGATAACGAATATAGGTACGTATTTTTTTACTATCAACAATTTGTATGTATATATATATATATATATATATATATATATATATATATATATATATATATATATATATATATATATATATATATATAGCAGCAATTGGTGATTGGTGGCATTCTACATATTGTTTGAGAAACTAGAAAATTTCGTTCTGTATGTCAGTTTCATCTTTTGATCATCTACATCACAAATTGAATGACGTCCTCCAAAGCCTAAACACTGTGATTTTATTTTCGTTACCGTTGCTGTTACGGTGCTTTTGGCGCTGATGTTCGTAAATAATTTATAAACTTGATCTTGGCGTTCTAACTTTCAGTTAAGGAGTGACTACTATTACCTGTCACTGAAAAATATATATCCCTTAATTATTATTTAAAATATACAGTTTTTCAAAATGATGTTCATGATTTTACAGTAGGCCAATGCGAATATTCAGTTTGCTTAATTAATGTGTTTTTGATGTTTTTAGGATGTACTTAATATAAATTATCTTCATTTTCTTTTTAAGATGAATTCTTTATAAAATCAACATTGCAATTAAGCCCTTATAACCCAAGGAGACTATTCTTTTGTGTTACGCGTATACCACTAATCTACATCCAAACTGGTAAAAAAATCGTATATCCGTCGTCTTGCAGTCGGATATCCGGTTTTGGCTCGTGTGAAACGAGGATGAGGCAAGAATTCATGTTTCAATTGAAGTATTTTTATGGTAAATAAAACAAATTTAAAAAATATTTTTTTAAATAAAATACCAACCTTTTGCACCAATAAGCTTGGTAAAGACATCACAAGATCCTCCGGAATACACATGTTCTTTTTGAAATGGCCCAGTATGTATACCAACTCTTAACGTTCCCGTATTGGTGTCCACTTGACGTAAAATCGTTCCTTCTCCAAAAAACAGAGGCTTACAAGCGTCTACTACTACTATGTCAAAATATGTCTTCCAGTTCCTGTGAGGTTCGTCAGGCTAAAATGTATATTTGTTTTATTATAGTATGACTTGTAATAATGTCATCTTTCTAAACAAAACAATATTTTTTCCTGTTACAGACAACAATTAATTTATTTCAGGATCGCAAATATAAATATATTAAATAATTATGATAACAGAATCATAGTACTGTATTTATATATTATATTATATATATATATATATATATATATATATATATATATATATATATATATATATATATATATATATATATATATATATATATATATATATATATATATATAATTTTATATTAGGTTTAGATATATTAATGATATAACATATGGTATAACTTCATTAATCTTACCTTAGCTCCATGAGGAAAATCAAACAGGTATGTCATAATTTTATTTGTAAAGTTATAGTCACTATTGGTGAGCAAAAATACCTTTGCTCCACTTTCTTTTAATCTAGCTAAAAATGTTGGCAGTCTTTCATCTTTTTTTACATACTTTTCCAAATTTTCAATTGTTTTCGTCTTTAGTTCTCCTCTAATATGTACGAAGTCGACAGCAGTTCTCACATCCTAGAATGTGTGTATAGTTAGACAAATTAATTCTGTGTTAAATGTTCATAATATTAGGTTCCAATACAAACAGGTTTACTATTTTGTAAAACAACAATGCCTAAAAAAACATTTGAAAAAAAATAAACTGGAAATCAGGATTTCCCACCAGAAATTCATTAGCAGTCGATGACTGACCAAATTTAAATATATTTAAAGCAAATCTTGTAAGAACTGATTTATATTCTAAAAGACGGACACAAAAAGGATCTCATAAGATAACACATATCATCACCAACCACAAGTGAACTGACAGAAACAATCCAAGTAGCAATAATACTTCTATTAAAAAAAACTTCTTGACAAAATGGTGACCCTTAATACTTTAATATAGTTCAATAGATTTTACAATGTTGCAAATTTACCGAAAACTGTCCCTAAATGCTACTTGAGAAGGGCTTATTCGACCAGCAGCACTAAAACTGATAGAACCAAGAGCTCTTTTCCAATTCCCTTTAATTCAATCTCTAACTCCAATAATGTTAAAATCTAGGCAAATATAGAAAAAAGGGGGTGGAAGGCAGGGTCGTATTTAGGCGGTGGCGAAGGGGCGCCCGCCAGATACCCGGGGGGCGGAAAATCGGCTATGATTTTTTTTTCATCAGTTGTCAGTACCGTAGTCATATTATTATTATTTTTTATTTGTTCTGATACCTACAGCAAGAATGTAACTCTTTGAATTTTTTTAATATTTAGGCTGCGGATAAATTGGTATATAATACATTGGAAGCAGCACTGTTTCTTTTTTGTTTGTTGCATATTATTTAATTTATTAAAGTATAAATGTTACGTTTTAGTAGGCCTGCTAGGCACAGTATTTTTGTAACTACGATTTTATTGTTTAGAAAATTTATTCTAAGTTTAATCATCTGCAAATAAGGATGTATAGTTAATTTACATTCCACTTCTTTCAGTCAGATACAAACAGTTGTTTTATGTGAATCATGTCTCTTTCAATTGGTAGGCTAATGTTTTCATATAAAGAAAATATTGAATTTGATACAAATTTCACCACAAAATTGGTATTTTAAAGAAACGAAATTCTCGGTTCAAAAAACTTTAAACCTACAACTTTGCACTTTAATTTTGTAAAATTTCCGGAAATAAACCCTGGAATCGTCGTTTTTGTTGGGGGGGTATTCCATACTTCCCAAATCGCCTGGTGTGGGGGGGCGCAAATGTTAAACCCTGCCAAGGGCGTGGCCATACCTAGATACGGCCCTGGTGGGAGGTGCTCTTTATTGAAAATGCTATCCACTATGACTCTCACTCTAGACGCGCTTGCCTTTCGGGACTTGCCGGTAGGGTTGTATCAAAGGCACAGTGAATAACGGAGAAAACAAACGTCTACTTATAAGATAAATGTCATTGTTCTATATAGCCCTTTTAAACGATATTCCATAAGGTAATTAAATTAAAAAAAAATTGAGAGACGCCAACTCGCCCCAACAAAAAAATGCTAATTTTTAACCATGCAAATACAGGTTATGATAAAAATACTTTAATATATTAAAATCCTATAATCGGGAGAACAAATTAAATAGGTAGATAAATTGGAAAATAGCGTACGACTATTATTACTTAAATACTTGATATTAAATTTGTTAATCGAAACACTATACCCGCACAAGACGTCTTGTCAGCTCTTTAAATTCCGTGTTTTCCACTTTGACAGTACAGTACATTCCACAATAATTCGTTGATTTCTCGTTATACCTGCTACTGTTAGTTGTAAAACTCAATAAACTTTGGGTACCCGCATGTAGGTCCGGACTAGGGTTTATGATTTCTCGAGCTTATCAATTTCTCGGGTCTCGAGAATTCTCGAGGCTAATTTCTCGGGTCTTCTCGGGTTGTCGAGAAATTTACAAATTGCGTGTACTACACTTTGTAAACCGTCTAAACTCAGCTAGAGTCGAAACACTAATGAACGTGTGTGTATTATAGTGTTGCCAACCAATCTCTCTGAAAATTCCCAATTTTTTTTTTTTGTGAAAAAATCCCTAGAATTCCCTAGATCAAAATTAAATAGAAAAATAATTTACGAAATGACTTTATTGTCAGAAAAGTTCAAAAAATACATAAAAATAAAATCTCATGGTAACAATGGACATAGATAGCAAAATGAATCAACAAAAATAAAAGTTTCTAAACAAAAAAAAGCAAAGAGAAATGCTGGCTATTTGGTTTTTTACCAGTGCCATAAAACGCAACCACACACACACACACACATAAACAAAAAAAAAACAATTTAAAAAATTCTTAAAATCAATCTTTTTTTTATAAAGGTTTTTCTTTTTCATAAGACTTAAATGCTTTTCATTTAATGAATAATTTTGGCAGCAGTTTTCACTAGAAAGACGAATTAAACACACTGCATTTAATGCCTCACTGGATAATTAATTTCGCTTTTTATTTTTAACGTCGGTAACGATTAAAAATACTCGCTCAGTCTCGGCATTACTGTGGCGCAAAAAATACACGAACTTGACATTTCTTTTTTCTCTTAGTATTTTGTGGGCAACAAACACAAAATACGAAAGGGCAACAACATGCAGAGAGATGCTAAGTAGCAGTTGATCTGTAATTCCCCGAAACCCGATACCACGAATTAACCCGTATTAACCAGCGCAACAAGAAGCAATTTTTGAAAAGATACAATGGTCAAACCATAACCCAGGGTATAAGGATTTAATAGGTACTTGTCATTAGTAGTCCATTTAATATTAAAATTGATAAATTGACTGAAATTCTATAAATTGAACTGAAAACAATCCAAAGTTGAAAATCCCCTAGATATTAGATAAAATTCCCTTTTTTCCTATTGTAGGAAAAAATCCCTAGAACTAGGGAATAATTTCCTAGGTTGGCATTACTGGTGTATTACCTACTGTATTGTATTATATATAAAACGACGCCACCATAGCGCTTGCCGCGCGCGATCGGCGAGATCAAAGGGTACCACTGCACTTTGGCCCATGCTGCGCGTTTAGAACAAACGGCAAACGCAAATAGTTTGATTTTATAATTTCATGGACTCAAATTTGATTTCTCGAGTTCTCGAGTTTTCTCGAGCTTGATTTCCCGGGAACAAAGCCCAACGATTTCCCGGGAATTCTCGAACCGAGAATTCCCGGGAATGAACCCTAGTCCGGACTAAAAATTTTCTTTATTTATTATTGTACCTACTTTTTGGTATATTATTTTCATCCTAGTTCATCAGTCTTTTGGAGTTTGTCAAGGTATTTTCGTGTGTGTTATTGAGCATCCAAAATAGCTAACCAAAACTATTGATATTAGTAAGTAATCACGACCTGTATCCTTTCAAAAGGTGCGGTGCCTACACAATAAATATTTGTCAGGTAACTTATTTACGGCTGGGTTTTCCACTGAGGGTTGTCATTTAAATTTTATTGCGGTCGAGATATCAACGAACTATTGTGGAATGTACCATAGTAACACACATTTCTTATTTTCGAAACAAGAATTAAATTATTTACTGGTAAAAGACACAATAAATACAGTACAAGTAATTTTTAATCTGGAGTTTTTTTCCACACAAGAATTAAATTATTAGTAACAAAACTAAAAAATACTTTTTTAGAACATTTATAATTTTAACAGCGTTTTTAAATAAAATGTCTAGTATGTTCACACATCTAAATTATTTAAAACATGCTATTTTCCAGTAATCTACATTTTTTGCATTGGTTTTTAATTTTTATTTCTTGGTCTTTCAGGTCGATGTTAACATTCTTGTTAAATCCATTACGTTAACAGTCAAAGGTTAAAAAGGCTCAGGTTAAGTTTTTTACCAAAAAGCGGCGAAAGTTATAACAGATTCAATTTGGTTATCCTAATTCATTAAAAATTTTAATTTGTTAATATGTTATAAAAGTCATTCAACAAGCAACAACTACATACATAAAACTAAATATGGATAGGTAATGAGCTTATTCTGTGGATAGTAAAATGATATTCTTACCTGAAAAATAGACTGGTAGGACATCAACAGCTCGCAACATTTAACGCCAGTATCGTGTTTTGTGTACTCGGGTGAGTTAGTAAAAAAATCTATCAGACAAGCTAGTAAATAAGTTTCGGGTAAGTTAAATAAAGTGTTGAGCACATAAACCCTCGACTCGTCTAGGGTTATAAATTTGTTAGGATACAATTCGTAAATTCTTGAGCTGCAAAGAAGCAAAAAAATGATTATGAATAGGTACTCGAAAGAAAGTTTTCTATATTACCCAAAACAAAAAATATGGCGTCTATTTATTATTTAGATTAAAAGAAGCCAACCGCATTATGCGCAAAATGTACTTAGCTTTGTATAAATATTCTGGTAGACATTTAACTTACTCAATATTGACCTAAAGAAAGTCGAAACATCGTCTTTTAAATAAATTACGACAATGGAGGTTAAACAATCATGTTTCACGATAGCTATATCAGCAAAAAAAAATTATTTAGAATAATAGAAATTTAGGAAGTATACCAACGAACTCAAGGACTAGAATTAACGCAACGCCAGTTTGTAGGCAAGGTATTTGGTATAGTGATCTCTTTGTTTTTGTTTTGGAAATATGTAAACAAATTGCCAGATCTCACAAATCAAAATTAGGAAATTATCTTGAAAATGTAATAAAATTATTCAAAAATATTGGTTCTTTGTGTTAATATAGGCAACATCGATTTAAATATAAACATTTATTGATATGACAGTTCCAAGATCCGATTGCACCGAGAACAAGGTTGATTTGGACAGCTTCTGTATTCGTTTGATAAACAAAAAATATATTAAATCAGGTATTGCACGGCACTTCGATGTCATTTTATCTCTTTCTATTAGGTTGTATTATTCAATAACACGTTTTGAAACTGACTCGATCAACAGCAATCTAATTGAGCATATAAAGTAAATGACAATCTGTCTGTCACTTCAGATAATAAACAAAAATAGTTTTCTGGTTTTGAAATTGACTCGATCAACAGCAATCTAATTGAGCATATAAAGTGAATGACAATCTGTCTGTCACTTCAGATAATAAACAAAAATAGTTTTCTGGTTTAAAAAAAAAACAAAATTAACAATAAAAAATCATCGATTTATAAAAATGTCATTTATGGTGCAATTCCATAAACATTAAAAAGTTATTATTTCCGGAGTCATTTTATTCAGTGTGTTTAATCAACGTTGCCGGTACAGTGTGTTTACAAGAATTCTCCCGCCTTGCCCCTTTGATCATATTAATGCCAAACAAGGTTTGTTTACTTTATTTCTATCCGAGAATTCGTTGAGGTATACTTTGGGATTGGTAAATAAACTAGTTCTTTTGTCTAATTCAAAATATTTATAATTTTAATTGGTTTTTAAGTTATGACAAATCTTATGACCTACATTGTATAGTAATAAAATGTAGCTGGTTTATAGTTGTATTTGTCACTTCAACCCTCTAATAAGTGATTTAAATTTGGGTAGGATTATTTTAAAGTTTATATAGATGTTTTACAATACTTACTGTTTTAAAAATTCGAAACCATGCACTGCTACTAAAATATTTCCATAAGCGTCAACTTTTAAAAGATTTCCATAGAGGGTATCAAACCACAGACCTCTGAAAGAACATTCTTTTATTATTAAATCAATTTTTATAAAATGCTAAATCTAATTCACTTAGATAGGCGGTCCCAAAAGCTTTCTGCCTAAACTAGATTGACAGTAAAAATTAAAAAGAAACTTGTATTACCGTTTTTTAATATTATCTCCTTTAAATTTTATTCGTCGTTGAGAAAACCCCTCTATACCAGCGAGAAAATGTTTTTTAGTCTAGGAGGAATCGGCGCATGAGTACCGAAAACTATTCCACCTCAATTTTTTTACATGATCCTCTTTAAATTGCCCTACTGATGATATAAATGCATGTTGTCATGGCGCCACTTGGTGCCCTATCGTTTAAGACGAAATTGTTTTAACAATTGCAAGGGATTATTATTTTTTAACCGGACAAATTTTTTTCATATTCTCTATTGAAATACAAACAAAAAAGGTTCTATGACTTTTTATAATAAAGTGAATGTTAAAAAGTTTGACAAATCTTAAATTTTGGTACTTTTAACCCATGAAAAATATATATTAAAAAAAATAAAACAAAAAATATTTTTTTTTTATTTCTTACACAATTAAATATTAATATATTAATTTGATATTCCCAGAAATCAAAATAAACTATAAAAACCTATCTATATGGCTAAAAGTTTTATTTACTATTTCATATTTTTTTAAATATTAAAGTGTACCTTCACCAGTAACTATTTTTAAAAAAAGTCATGTCAGAAAACAATATCAGTTAGTAATTAAATCTTTTTATATCTTTTCATGTTTTTTGTTACTATTATTGCGAGAGCAGACTAGCTCTCCATAATAATCTATAAAAAAAGTATAATTTTTAAATAATAATATATAAATATCTTTAGTTGGGTTGCTAACAGGGCAAGATAACCTAAGAGGACACCTATACAAGATAGGCTCATACAATGGGGACCCAAGTTGCAGAATGTGCTATGAGGAAACAGCCTACCCTATCATGTGCGAATGTAAAGCATTGAATCACGAAAGACCGGCATTATTTGGGCGACCGAAAATGAGCCTTCAGAAATATATCAACCAACCAGTCTCGGGGTTATACAGAATTGTAAAAGGAACAAGACTAATGGGAGGATAGGTATAAAACATAATGGGAGATTAGGCACGAAAAGCATAAGAGGTTGCGCTGCCTCCCTTACTGAATCAAGATGGCTCCCAGGGAAGAAGAAGTCTAAATATTGTCCCATTTAATATATATATATATATATATATATTTTATATATATATATATATATATATATATATATATATATATATAATATATATTGTTTGCAGCAATCACTCGTTCTTGTTTCTGCACACATAAAAGAAGTAGAAGCACCCAACTGGCAGAGACCCTATTGTCTAAACTTAGTTAGAATAAACCAACCAGTAGTACCAGCGACCCAGTTTCCATGCTGCCACAGACGAAAAGTCAGCGTGTTAGTTTATTGCAATTATAATTAGAACACATTTATTGTTAGTATTATAAATAGTTCTGTATAAATACTCGTAGGTGTACTTAAATAAACCAGTATTTAGCCAACCGTGGCAAAGTCATTTACACTTGTTTATGTGTAAATATCTGAATGACTATAACACAGTGATTTGGAAATTTTAACATTGCTTCTACCGCTTTATTTCTTAAAGGTCGGTCGATAAGTATTTCAGCCCGTACGTATATAATAGATTCGAAAGTATTGGCTTCTCGGTCTTATTTAAATTACTTGGCCCACTCTTATACTGTCCATACGGTTTTTAATTTGGTAGGGTTAAGACCTTTAGTTAAGAATTTGATCACTGCACGATACTAGAATTTAAACATTTTAATAAACTTGGCAACACGTTTGTTTGAAATAACTTTCGAAAGCACATTATTTGACGTACGTGACATCAGGTCATGTGCTGTGCTAGATCGGATCTAATTTTCTTAAAGAAAGTTGGTTAGGAGGAAAACTCTTGGGATCTACTACGTGTTTAAAACTATAAAATACAAAAGTAACCAACAGTAACCTACCTTACTGGAAATGAAGGATCATATTCGAATTCTAAAATTTCCGGGGGATAACCCATAGACACCATATGTTTTTTCACTAAATCAAAACCTAACTTTTCATAATGCGGAGATTTGTATTCTGAAAAAAAAAACAAGGTAATTGGTAAAAGTATGGTAATCAATAAAAAAGTATTAAAAATTTATCGGTAAACGAAGCTGAACTATATCCAATCATAAATCTTAATTAAAAAATGATCCAAGATAATTCAGATTACTTGGGCTGGTTAAAGGTTAAATTGTTTGTAAATTAACAAAGTAATTCATTCAAATATCTATTAAATCTGATAGGTGTTAAAAATATGATCCAAAATGAAAATATCTGTAAAATAATTTTAACCATAAAATGTGAACATAACACAAAATTTTATCTTTAATTTGAATATATTTTATGCAGATGATATTAGGGCACTTATCTGTAAACTGGGCAACTTTAAGCGTATTTTTGTCCCGACAAACAGTCCCCTAGTTAATAGATTCTTCTGATTTTGTCAGTAAAAAGTTCATTAGATTTCAAATATTATGAGTATGAATTTAAAAAAAATGTTTGTTAGATAAACACCTTTTTAACCAGGGGACTGTTTTTGGGGACATGCTGAGCATTATGGAAACGTTTTTGATGTAATAAACTTTATTTTATTAGATATTGTACGATGGGCCGCAGTTAATTAGGTTAATATCTTTTTAAGTTATTTACAAATTATGAAATGAACTATATTTTTCATATTATATCGGCCTGGGACAGTGATTGGCCCAGCTTACAGAAAATAACCATTAACATGTATGCGTTTAAAATAGCTATAATGATCAATGTTTAGTAACAATGTTTTTTCGGCGATCGTTTTGTTACAAAATTATATTTTTGTGTATTTTAAGTTGCCCATACTTTAATAGTTTATTAATAGCAAATAATGCATTTGAGATAAGAGGGCTATTAATAAATTATTTTGTATACCTACAATAATAATACTCATAAATAAACGATCCCCAAAATCCAAACAATCTTTGTGTAAAATTTGGATTTCGCATTGTATTGATATAGTGATCTAGGGACTCAAACGTTAAAAAACATATTTACTTCCGTATTACGTATGTATATCTTGAAATACCAAAAAAATAAATAAATAAATCAAACATAATTTTTTTCCCTATATTCCCAAAATAAAATCTACATACACAAACTCTATATTTTAATAAGTCTTGGATAATAAATTTTTATTACAATATTATACCGGGTGGTGCGTCGCCAAGCGGAACATAGAATCCCATGTAAATGTTAAGGGGGTCAATTATTGGCTCATTTTACAGAAAAAATGTAAGATAACTTTTTAAAGAGACCGATCTGACAAGCCCTCATGCCAAGTTTCAAAAAATTTTAATAAGCGAATCTTATATTATTCAATTAAATGTAATTACAAAATTGCCAAATTTTCGGTCCAGGTAAAACCAAACAGACACCAGTAAAATGAATATTGTCCCTGACATGAGAAAAAGTGTCACTAAATCAGTGGCAGTCGGTATTTGAAAAAAATATGAATTATTCAATTGAGGAAAAAGTATCCATAATTAAGTGGCATTATGCGGGAAACAGTTTTAGAGCAGTATCTGAAATGTTTTCAGTTTATTTCCCCACCAAGCCTATTCCGTCCATTTCAACTATTAAACGTATTGTCAGTAAGTTCGAGTCCAAAGGTACCGTAATAAATAATTGTAAATGTTCAACTCAGGATATCGAAAATAGAGCCGAAGAAAGGGAGAACACAGAGTGTGGAGGAAAACAAAATGGTTAGTACGAGGATTCTTGGGCAAGAGGTAAATAAACATCATACAACGGTTTTGCTCACTTTGAAAAAACACAAATATTATTCGTATAAATCATATATACGTCAAGAGCTGCAGGAAGGAGATGAAGAGCAAAGAAAGGCATTTTGTTTTGAAATGATGGAAAGAGCTAATAACGATGGTAATTTTTTTTAAAATAGTTGTTTTACCGATAAATGTACATACATTCACCCTCAACAATGAACCAAATGTTCAGAATTGCCGGTATTGAAGCCAAAAAAATGAACATCGCTTTGTTCATACTCGGACACAATATCCCCAAAAAACAAAAGTATTCGTGGGAATTATCGGACACCATATCATTGGACCCTTTTTTATGGACTGTATATAACCTGACAGCAGAAACCTATATGGACTTATTTCAAAACCAAATTGGACCCGCCTTGAAAGAAGTTGCTCGGGAAGATCAAATGATCTGGTATCAAATGGATGGTTGACCCGCCCATAATGCCCGTATGGTTAGAGAGTTCCTGGAAAATGCTTTTAACGGCAATATTATTGGTCCACGGTACCGGATACTTTGGCCAGCCAGGTCAACTGATCTTTCACCGAATGACTTCCTTCTTCTGACCAGCTACAAAACGCTATTTCTTTAGAATGTAATAAAATTTCATAATATCAACTTAGCAACGTTAGAAATAAATTTTATGATACGTTGGATATTGTTTAACTGTTAATGGGAGGTTGTTTGAATTTTTGATCAATTAATATTTTTATGTAATTCTCTATTATTTTTAAAAAGTTATGGTATATTATTTCATTTTATTTTTCCACAGCTAGTAAAATATTAAGAGATTTTTTCTCTCTTTTTTCGGACCTGTTTCGATCTTCTGAGATAAACATTTACAATTATTTATTGCGATGGCTTTGGACTCGAATTTACTGACAATATGTTTAATGGTTAAAACGGACCAGATAGGCTTGATAGGAAAATAAATTGAAAATATTTCAAATACTGCTATTGGTTTAATTAAATTCTAGTATGATAAAATTATTTTTTTAATGATTGATAGTAATAATTGTTATTATTTAAACTTAATTGTTACATTAAATAAAAGGTTTGATAAAAAAAATAATGTTAACGCATCTTTTACTTTGAATGCAATGGTTGTGAGATTGATGAAACGAAAAAAAAACATTCTTTGTATTCGGCTGTACGTCAGATTTCACAAAGCCTTATAACAAATTGTTTGCTGGTGGTTGGTGTCTGTCTGGTTTTACCTGAACCGAAAATTTGTTAACTTTGCAATTACATTTAATTGAATAATCAAGATTAGCTTATTAAACTTTTTTGAAACTGGGCACGAGGGTTTGTAGATTGGTCTCTTCAAAAAGTTATCTTACATTTTTTTTTGTAAAATGTACAGAGGAGCCAATAATTAACCCCCTTAAAATTTACGTGGGATTTCCCATGTTTCGCTCGGCGACGCACCACCCGGTATACAAAGTACAAATCTGAAACACCCTTCGATAAGATTACCAAAGGTAAGCAACGCTGGGCACAGTGAGTAAGTGCATTAGTAACCGCCAGTGAACAATTTGTCGTTGAATGTGGTTTGAAATCCACGCTAAACTGTAGGTCCTGTCTAGTTACCCAGACCTTAATGTTTAAAGGTATTAAGTATGTATAAAGTCCGTAGTACTTGGACAGTGTGCACGGAACTGGGGAAAAAGTGGGTAAAATATTTAAAAACCCTGCATTCACGGTACCTTAGTATTTAGGCTTTATACAAGCATTCGTGGGCTTTAATAAAGACAGAAAAAACGAACTTAAATCTACAAAAAAGGTTCTAAAAATAATCCCAAAACAAAACTGTACATACTTTTTGTTATTGTTACTATTTACTTTTTTACGTAAGATTTTTCCGCTATCACCTAATTAAAACTATGTTCAAATAAAAAAAAAAAAACATGAATAATATTTTGAAAAAATCTTGTTCAGCTATCCAGTAGAGTTTATTAAAAATTTGAAATTAAATTTAAAAAAGTTTAATAAAAATATTGAATTTAGTTTGCGGTCGGCTCTAGATGACACATAATTACTATGTTTCAATATTTTGATTATACTCAAAGAATGTTATCTAAAAATGGTCAAAAGATCGAAACACGTGCCAGATACATTCTGATTAAAAAGATATGAAAGAGAAAACTTATATAGTGCTTTCCTTTTAGTAAAAATATTTAAATAGAAATATTAAATATTATTAATTATTTTATGATAAATTACTTGCGCTTCTGATTTCGATTAATATTTACAAAACAGGAAATAAATTTACTTTATAATATATATATATATATATATATATATATATATATATATATATATATATATATATATAAATGACTTATTATTAAATACTATTGTAAATATATCAGAAATTAAGTTCCGGTCTTTAAATTACTAAACAAATTAATATAATACACTTATAAATTTCTCGATCCAAATTGAGGATTGCTGAGTACATATTCTTTTTATCTGAGAAAAATCCCCGAAGGCTTATTAGCAAAACTAACATAACGTGTGTGTGATGTGAAGTAAGAGGCAGTTTTTTAAATACGAGAATTAAACATTTGTAGGGAAAAAGACCATTGCGACAGTAGGGATGGATAAGGGTGGCATTTCGTATTGCCCTCTAAGAAGCTCCTAGAAAAGAAAATTGTGAAAATAGTTACAGAACAGCTCCCCACTCTCCATTAATGTGCAAAAGAAGCGAAATATTATTTAGTGTATGAGAATACTGTTATTATTACGGCAAACACATCTTCTTTAAAAGGAAGTTGTGGGAGACGCCCTCCCCAGACATCGGCACAAGTAAGTATGATTTCGGATATACAGAGATCACAGATTCAAAGGGAAGAAATATTTTTATTAAAAAAAAAACTACAAGCCCTCCGATGAATGTGATGTACTTTACTTAAGATTATTTACGAAAATGATGCTAACAAGTTAAATTATTTTTGTATTTCGCATGACCAGGCCGCTCATGAGTGGGACATTAATGTCTCTTTTGGGACCGCGATCTTTAAGGACAGATTTTGGGGGCTCTAATCCAATACTAATTATAGGTTGTGTAATAAGATATTGTGAATTATCTATACTTGTTTTTTTTTAAATCTAGTTTAGAGACCCACTTAAAGAAAGGAATAATACAGTAAAGTATACTATTACCAAAACTACAAATGCGGCTAACTATAAGGTAGAGAAGATTATTAATGGAAAAAAGCAATAAAGTCGGAGTCAGTAGATTGATTTAATGAAAGCTTCAGGCGTGATTTATCAAAACATTTATACTCCACAACACCATTATTCATCAATTTTTTTACTCTTGAATTAAAATAAATATAATGGCTATTTACATTACAAGTGCGTTTATGAACATGATTACAACAACAAGTGTAAAAGATTAGAATGACCAGGTCGTAGACCTAGTCGTTCTAATCACACGAGTATTGTAGTCATGTTTAAACGCACGTGTGACATACAACGTTTTATCTACAAATTTTCGTTTATTGGTTTTCTACTAGGTACTAGAGTTTCAAACGTTGTTTATCACATGGGCATTTACTTTTTCTGAAAAGTCAGTTTGCACTGTTAAGTGACCGCGAGTAATTTTCGCACAAAAAATATATTTAAAACTTAAGATGAGCGATTCCGACACTCTTCCTTTAGACGCATTAGTTGTTGTAGTACGTGCCGCGGAATTATTATTGCCGGAAAAATCGCGAACAAATATGAGAAAATATACAACCAGTTTTTGACATGGTGTGATGGTAAAAAGTTAAAAAATCAATGCAATAAAAAGTGATTTTAGTATATTTTGAAAATCTATTTGTTAAAAAGGTGTTAATAATATTTATAATAATAAGTAGTAAAAATTTTTCTTTTTTCGTTATTAAAAAAAAATAGAAAATGGTTATGTAAAAACATCATAACTTAACGGTTTTAGATAAAAAAAAACCACCCACCGGGCACCAACTTAAAAACCTTTATGACTAATGTACAGTTTCGCATTTTCTATTTTAATTTTTAAATAATATTACCGACATAATGTGTTTTTCTTAGATTTAACTCTACCTTAATATTAATCTTTCAAAAGCAAACAAAAATTGTAAAATAATTTAAAATCCACAAAGGAATAATTTTAAAATAATGGGCAGATCTTTTTTATCTGGTCTAATTAATTTTTATTTAATTTTAAAAAGGTAGTGTAGAAGTTTAGGCAAACTTAATATGCTCAGATTTTACTTAAATAAAAAAACACCAGCCAAATCACCCAAAAACTGAAATGGCGAACTAAACAACAGTTTTAGGTAGTTTATACTTACCAGCTAAGGTATAGTCCATATCAAATCCATAGAATCTGATGTTTTCCAAATGAAGACTTCTGTTGACGAAGATTCTGAAAAAAAAAGAAATACATGTAACAACAGAAATTTATAAATTTAAGGAATTGCAGATTTCATTTGATAAATTATTATATTTGAAATATATAGATAAGAAAACTTTAGGTTTTAAATCTTTTTAACAAGTTCTATTTGTTTTATAATTAATTTTTGGTTAAAGGTTCTTTATTTGTTTTTCGGGGTAAATACGTCGGATAATTACCCTAAATTAATTAAAAATATTTTGTTGTCTGTTTTAATAACCTAAATAAATGTTAACGAAATAAGACATTACTTTTATTAAATAATTAAATTCAAGTAATAAAATGTATAAAAATACTCAAGAATTAAGCCTCTAAAAAAATAGGTCCAATTTTTATTTATCAACTCTGTATTTAGATATTTGTTTTTCAACTCTTGTTTAATGTGTGTGCAACCGGTGTTTGCACTTTTGCCGTTTGTAAACAGGCAATCAAGGTTACGTAGATAATTTTAAACGCATCCACTGAGCAGCATAAATAAATTCTCTTGGAGAGTGGGTGTATGTTGACTCCAATTTTTGTACTGTTATTTACAACTTTAAAATTCACTGTCACCTTTAAGTTAAAAAAATCTAAACAAGGGTATTAATAAGAGCGAGTAATTATCAAGAGACCAGTTAAGGGTTGTGCTCATTAATCGCCCAATAATGCCCGAATTAGTTTTAATATTTTTTCGGCGATCGATTTGTTATTTAAATTGTCAAAATAATAATTCTTTTTTTTGGGATATATCTTGGTTTTTAGGCAACCAACTCGACATATGATCTAATAGTCTGTAAGAGCCAGTGAACCATCCGACTAACCCATTTCCCACAAAGCTAGAAAACTTTTAAATATTATTTTACTATCGGTCAATTATGAAAATACAGATTTCCTCTGGTTACTTCATCATCTCTTAAAATTTTGAAAAGGTCAACAAATTTTTTTTTTAACCTGCTTCTACAAAGCTAAAATTTTGATATGATGTAATTTACAATATGTGTAAGTTAAAAAAATATTGACAACCTATTTTGATGGTTACAAGTAGTTGTCGTCGGGTTGGCAATTTATAACCTGCTCCCATAAGGCTAAAATTTTAAGGGCATATTCTTTCAATAGTTGGAAAAGTATATTTAAACTGCCAGACAAGTCTGATGGTTGCAAGGGTCTTCCAGACCAGTATATAATAGTTAGGGCGCTCGACGAGAGTGCGGGCGCAACAGACTCGTATGAGCTTCATTGTCAAAAGAGAGGATATATTTATTGTGTATTGTGAAGATATGATAAAAGATTACTTAAATGAAAGACAAACAAAGTTACATGTAAAGTTTAAGTTTTTATTTATGTTAACAAATATATACCATTAAAACTTGTTAATCTTACAGGTCTGCAAACAATATTGTTCTAACTTATTAGTCCTTATCTTCTGAATCGAAATGATAATCATTTATCATTTTATCGTTTCACACTCGTCGATCGCCCTGACTATTAATTAAATACTGGTTTGGAAGACCCTTGCAACTATCAGAATAGTCTGGCAGTTTAAATATACTTTTCCAACTATTGAAAGAATATGCCCTTAAAATTTTAGCCTCGTGGGACAGGTTATAAATTGCCAACCCGGCGACAACTTTACTATGGCACATACTAACCACAACTAACCATCAAAATAGGCTGTCAATTTTTTTTTCGACTCACACATATGTAAGTTACATCATATCAAAATTTTAGCTTTGTGGAAGCAGGTTAATTTTTTTTTTACATTTTCAAAATTTTAAGGGATGATGAAGTAACCGGGGGATGCCTGCCAGAACGGTACTTCCATAATTGACCGATAGTAAAATAATATTTTAAAAGTTTCTATCTTTGTGAAAAATGGGTTAGTCAGATGATTCACTAGTTCTCCTACTATAATGTTTGTTATTCAAATGACAAGATTATAAATAGACATATAGTTTGTTTTGTGTATTTTTAGTTGCTTATACTATACTAGTTTCTTAATAAAAAATCATGCATTAATGAAAGCTATTATAGCGATAATTAATTGCGATTACAATAATTCCCTTATTAAAAATAAAAAGTTTATAAGATAATGTTTTACTCCTTATTAATTTTGATAAATTGTCTTTAATTATTGTTTCTAACTTTTATTAAATGTACAAAGTACGTGTAAACTATTTTCACAGTACATAAAATGCTGGGTTTTTAAATAGGGTTCGTCAAAAAAAGATGAACTACCTTTAACACAACTTGAAAATTTAAAGTATTTATTAAAAATTGGCACCTTGTATTCAAAATTGCACACGCTTCACTAATCATTAGTTGCTACGTGAACTTCAAGTACTTTTTATTGCTGGCTAAATACATATATCTGAAGTATTTACGCGAGTATAAAAAGTACTTGTGGAACTACTTTACTTAATTCTTAAGAATCTCATATTTCCAGCGTGTTGCAAGGTTTTTTAATTTGATTTTAGCATGTGAAATATTATAGAAGTTAGCGACTTAACAATTTACATACTTCTTACAGAGATAAAACAAATTAATTGTTATTCCACCTAAACAGTCTTCATAAAAGAAACGCTTAAAAATTGATATTGATGTGAAAACAAATTATAAGACGAAAAGTACATTTTGTTCATTTTAATAAGTAATTAAGTTCCAACATTAAACCACATTTTATCAGCTTTAAGAGAGGGCGGGGATCTACTTAAAGTAAGCAAAACAATATTGTGGCAGTTTCTACTACTAAACACTCAATGGGGAAATAAAACAGAGAAAAATCAGTGCTAATTAAAAACCAGAAAATAGCTTTCTGGCGTAGGTAACATATGAGAAATATACGGAAATACCCAAACCTACAATCACAGAAACTATTTGTTTACAAACTGAGACGGCAAACTGTCAAAAATACGAAAAAGATATATATTAAACAAAATTCCGAGATTTTTTGACAAAAATTTCTTGAATTTCTTAAATTAAATCTGAAATAATTTTTAAATTTTAATATTATTTTATTATCGGTTACACTTTTGTAGATTAGGTTTACATTGAAAACGGTGCCACCGAAACGTACGGTGAAAACTTGCCACCGAAACATAGATAGATATTTTGATTTTTTTAATGTTTTTCATTTATTTTGTTTTAAACGATATGCTAGTTTATAGGGGTCAATAGTGCTGAGCACATTCAGTTTCTGTACCCCGGAACCAGGAAACCTCATTAAGACACCAATAAAGTGCGCACGACCAAAAAAATATGTAATATATGCGTAGAAAATATCAAAAGTAAATGTTTGAATTATCACTATTAAAGAAGCTTAATCCTTTATATTCATAATTTTGATATCAAAAGGGCAAACATAAAGTTTTGTAGTTTATTATTCAAATCTTGTAACACACGACACCTACGGTACGCTAGTACTTAGGCATCAGCCTTCGTGGACTGTCCCAAGATAAAAAAAAATACTTAGGGTATTTCTTATATTTTAAAGGATTCGTTTACTGTTACCGCAATTTCATTTTTATTAGCTTAATGTTGATTTTTAATGCAGAAAATTAACAACTTACACTAAGAATTTACATTTAATTTACAATAACATTAAGAAAGAAAAATTGCTTGTTCATACTTTATAATTAAAAATTAATAACAAAAAGATAAAAGGCTGTTGTCGCACTAGATCAATAGGTAATTCGTCGTCGATATCTACCAATTTTTAACCTTTCTTCAAACAATTTTGGGACGACCATTTAGACAAAATTTTGGTTAGAACTCTATACTGAATCCATATTTTTTCTATTTCTGAATCGCGAATGGACACGGTGAGGGCCGAATTATGCCGATAAATTAGGAAAGTTGAATAAATACTATAAACAGATAAAGGAAACATATGTATCTTTTAACTTGTAAGTGAAAATTCTCAGTATAAATTCTTAGTATTAGTTGATAATTTTCTGAAGTATAAATCGACCATTAAGGTTAAATACAAGCATATAGACAAAAAAATTGAGCTATTATAAAATTACAAATCGTTTAAAGGTTAGTACCTATTTACAATTTTTAATCTTCCTGATCCGCGTTTTAAAAATTTCGATTTACATTGTGATTTACTTGGACAACACGAAGACTTTCTCATTTGCTCTCCACTTGTTTGAAGCTATCCCAAATTAGTTCATAGAAATAAATTTCACTTAAAATTATATTTTTCCTTAGGGGACAAAACGTCATTACAACTAACCTCAATGACCTAAAATGACATCGACAGATTTTTTAAAATTACTTATGTGAAGATATACTTCGTTTCACGAGGATTTGTAGTTTCGTCATCAATTGCCCTACCTTTTTTAACAAATTAAAAATGTCACAAACAGACTGAAACAAATTAATGACGTCAAAAAGGTTGGTCGTTTCTTAAAATCAAAATGGCTGCCGTTCAGCAGCTGATTTTTTAAAGCTACAATAATAATATCCTAAAATATGGGTTATAAAATTATGTCATTTTTCAAATTTGTCAAAAAAATTGTTTTGTCAAAAGTAACGTCAGATTTTATTTTCATTTCCGTATTTTTATTGTGTAAAATGCCTCGACGGTATTCAGAAGGTGAACAAAATATGATTTTAAACCTTATTGACTATTTCACACAGGAGAGAGATGCAGGAATTAACCTGTTACCACTTACTGCAGTTTTAGAGGTAAGTAGATTTGTTTATTCTTGTGGTTTGTTATTGGTATACACATTAAAATGTAATTTATGACTATATTTCTTTGCATGCTGTAGAGAGTAGCTGATGCCCTGGGAGTCGAAATTACCACCGTTAAAAGATAAGTTCGCATGGGATCAGAAACAATGAGGATTATAAAGCAGCCACAACAACTGCAATTCAATGCTCTCGTGGACGCCCTCTTTATAAGATTCATGAGCACATCATTAGAAATAGAATTTACGCAATGTTTGCTGCAGGTATTTAAAATAAACTTTATTTTATTAAATAAATTTAAAAAATGTATACATATTTTTTTACAGGGGAACATGTTACATTAGTTTCACTCGAAACAAATTTGCAGAATCTTGATGGTGTGGAAATTTCAAAAGCGTCCCTATGTAGAGGATTAAAAGCACTGCAGTTTAAATGGCGAAAAGATTCTATATCCAACAGAACATATTTAATAGAGCAGCCATATGTCATTGAAAAAATAATTCGTTTTTTAAAGTCATACCTGGATAATTTTACCGCCAGTATTGCTTTAAAGCCTGTATTTTTGGACGAAACGTGGATATACAGGTTTGTAGAAAAGTTGTATTAAAATTATACATATTTTTGTTATAATAGCAAAGGAGCGTTTAGAAATAGTTGGCAAGATGGCTCAATTAAAACTGTCAAGAAGAAAAGTTCAGAAGGCGTCGGATATATTATTTTGCATGCTGGATCAGAGACGGGTTTTGTTTCTAATGCAAGCCTTATTTTTAAATCTGGTTCCAAATCCGGTGATTACCATGACGCCATGAACGCTGAAAATTTCGAAAAGTGGTTTCAAGAACAATTGCTTCCAAATTTAGAAGAGCCATCCCTCATAGTGATGGATCCTACCACTCCAGGTTATTAGAGAAGATTCCAAACTGAAGTTGGTCTAAGCAACTACTTCTAAGATGGTTACAAGATAGAAATATCGAGTATCCTGATACAGCCATGAAAATAGATTTATGGAATATAGTTAAAAAGTCTTTACCAGAAAAAAAATATGTGTAAGCAGTAACTTATATTTTTATTAGAATACATTACTAAAAAAATATGCTTTTTGCTTCTTTAGACTTGACGAACTAGCATTACAATATGGTCACCGAGTACTGAGGCTTCCACCTTATCATTGCCAGTTTAATCCCATAGAAATGGTATGGTCGGAGTGCAAGAGGTACTATGATTCAAGAATATGTTCAGTCAATCCAGTTACTGCCAATGCGGTTTTAAGCTTATGGAATGAAGCACTCGAAAAAGTAATGTTTTTAAATTAACCATATTGCCTTTTCTTTAATGTTTTTTTTTTATTTTTCTATAGGTAACCCCTGACAAATGGACCCATTACTGCCGCCATACGAATAATCTTATTCAAGCAGCCTGGGAAAGAGATCGCTATTGGGACTCTTCAGATATTCTTCCTGTTATTATAAATGTAAACTATTCAGATTCATCAGAATTTAGGAGCGATGATGAAAGTGTTTTGAATTTTCATATCATTCATTCTTGATTTTTGTTCATTTGTGGGAGTTTTTTTGTAATAAATTCGTTTATTATCTTTTTTCTCCCATAATTATGTGTATTATTTATTGCTTTGTAAATAAGCCAAACGTATGGTTTTGCAGTTGCTTACTGTATTTATGAAAAACACCAAACACATATTAAATTAATATACAATATTTCATGGAATAACGAAAAATTGAAAAAGGAAATACATTTTTGTATAAACAAGATGTATAAAACCACTTTGTACGCGTTTAATTATTTTGGATATTTTTGGTCTCTCCTAAATGAACTTTATGGGCCTAATTGCACCATTTTATGAATAAACTTAACTTTGTTAAGTCGACTTAAAAGTAAAACCAAGCTTGACTTTTTTTCGGGTTGCAACTTAGTTAAACTTAGTAAGTGATAATGCTGGCACCACGGAATATTATAAGTTACGGCTATGGTATTTTCTGCTTCTTTAGTGCTAAAAAATCCAGTTAAATATTATATAACATCCATATAAATAATTTGATTAAAGAAATAATTAAAAAAGAATGTAAACTAACAAATAAAATTACCAAAAAAGAGAGAACATGCGAAAAGAAAACGTTTGTTGCTAGCAAGGTATAAAATAGCACGGTACAAGAATATTATAAAAAATAAACCAATTTATAAACTGTCTTTTTTTTAGCCCGAAAATCGGAAAGAGTTAAAAATAACTGCAAATCGTTATATACCTGCTATATTCCAGGTATTAACTGCAAATTGTCATATATGTATTATATTCCAGGTATTTCTTTCTGGTTTCTATAAGGCTTAACACTGTTGGCTTTAAAAAATGAAATCTTTCTAAACATGTTGTATTCTGATAATTACTTGTTCCATTATGCCGACTAAAACACCCATTTTCTAAAAAATCGGGGATTTCGATGGTCTTTCATTATAAGAAACACAAAAAAATCAACAAAATTGAGACAAGAATAACGTTAAGTCTAGATATTTTTAGGCTGAGATAAAGCGAATCCTGAATCCGCCGATAACGCTGGTCCAATCGAATTTTTGATTTAAGCTTAGCTTTACCTTAAAAAAAAAATATTGGTGCAATCGGATGAATTAAAAATTTTATTAGAAAACAATTCTGAACGTGCTTTAAAGAGCGCTTTGAAACGTACTTGCATCAATATTGCTAACTTTAATTAAAAATGTGAACAGCATTGAATTTATATGAATTAGCTACCCTTTTTTCCAAGTCATGACGTCATTGATGACCTAAGTACAAACCCTCGTAAAACGTTCTTTATAGTCCAAGATTCGAATTAGGGAACATTTATAATCAAAATTCTGGTCAAGGCTATGGTTACTTAAAACTTTTTTTTAATCTTTAATACTCTCTGTGTAATGTTAATTCTTATTTTTTTCTTCAATTTTATAAATAAAGCCTTAAGATATTTTTAAAATTTAAAATTAAAAAAAAAATTATTAAAAATTTTATTTATGAAATTAAAGAAAAAAATTAGTGGTATATCAGTATTGTAACGTAGAATAAAAAAAAAAAAATTGACATTATACAGGGAGTATTAAAAATTTTCTAAAAAAATTTTTTTAAAGCATAGTCTTGACCCTAATTTTTTAGGCAACCCATTCGCAATACATTTGCTTACATACTACCTACCTTTGATAAAAAAAATCATCCGAGCCAAATTTCGTTAAAACCGGTTCGAGAGCTTTTGCACCATAGTTTTCTTATACAGTTTCCTTTAAAAAATGGCAAATATGGCAAATTTTGTAAATTGAGTAGAGTCCAGAGTATGGGACTAAAAAATTAGATTTTTTTCACATCAACCATATTTTCAGTAATTTTTTTTGTCGAAAATTCCCTAAGTTATTTAATTTGTTGGCAGAAAACTTGTTCATAACTTTAAACCATTGCCGAGGACGCCCTTAATACCCGATTTTCATTTTAAAAAAGCAATTTGAAAGCTTGAGATATCTAGTATAAGGAACCAATTTGCAAAACTCTTAATTTTTTAAACGAAATTAGATGTGGAAAACTATCCACCTTTTTAAATGAATTAGGCATAATGTTTCGTCATATAGCACAAAGTTTTTTCCGGCCGAAATGAAGGTCCTTAGAAAAATTAAAAAGATCCAAAAAATCGTAGAAAAAGTACTTTTTTTCTTTTTTTTTCTCCAGATGAACTGCAAAATGATGGATAAGAGTGACACTTTGCGTTGCCCCGTTGGAAACCGTGGAAATATCTATAAAAAAGGAAGAGCCTCTGCGGCTCGTTGATAATTTTTTTGTGAGTAGGATCATTAATAAGGCGGAATGGCTGTTCTTTGGATAGCAAAAAGTGCTAAGTGTTGTGGAAGACGCCATTTTACAGGCACAGAAGCAGTATTTCAAGCAGGGTCTAATTTGGGACATAAACCTAGAGTGTGCAGGTCAGCTAAAAGGAGAAATACAAGCTTTACCAGAGCTTCTCTGTGGCGTGAAACTTAAGGCCATTCCCGAAAATAACACCCACAAGATTAAATAATCTTTTGTTCTTCAAAACTTGGTTGCTCACAAGTAAGAGATAAAAGTTGGCAGATTTTTTCGCGTCAAAGCACAAAATTGTGACCTTGATGCATTACACAAATTATATTTTTGTCTTACTACAACATTAATTAAGGGCCTTGTACAAGAGACACATTATCTTAGTACTACTAACTAAGGGTTCCCCATAATAGACTACCTATTTTGATATTGAAATAAATTCTATATGAGAAGTCAGTACGTTTTTTTATATTATTATCTTCTATGACCTTTGGGATTTAAATCAATATATTATCAATCGAGTAGGCACCTGCCACAAAACTAGGAAAAAGTGATTTTCTAATAAAGCATCATTAGGTTTGAACACATAATTTTATGTTTAGTTTTAATTTTATGGATTATTCAGTTCAACAACAAGTTTTTTGCGTGAAAACATAAAACGTAACTTAATAGAAGAAGATGAAGCGACAGTACATTCCGCTAAAAACTCTAAAAGAGTTCTGCAAAAAGTGTTTAATGACCAACTTATTTCACTATTTGGGGATTTAAATTGGCTTTTAACTTAACTGCACCACACTTTTTTCTGTGGGGCAATTTAAAGGCAAAGGTTTTTGCAATTCGTCCAGAAAACATACAAGATCTTTAAGTCCAAATTCCTAAAGAGGTCCGCTAAATAGATCAGGTTTTCCTTCATCGTGTCATAAATCATTTCTTGTCAAATCATGAAAAGTGCATTGAAGTTAATGGCACTTCCTCAAAAAACATACGGCCGAGTGATGATCGCGTTGTTAAATTTAGCAATGGACTTAGCAGTTTAGAATGTTTAACAAAACGTCATTGTCAGTGTTATTCAATGATTTTAGTAGGCAACCTGTCAAAATCTGAATTTTGTTAAACATTCTAAAACGTTGTCAACAGCAAATTGTTAAAGTTAAAAGGTTTAGAAATGTTTAACAAATGTCAGATTAACAGTTGCCTCTAAAATCTTGAATAATGACATGATTTGTGAAAACATTCTAGATCTAAGTCATTTAATACAATGATCATCACTCGGCCGTTAATTTTTCAAAGTTTTGATAAGTCGTATGCTACAGTAAATCCCAAAGAGTGAACTGTAATTAAGTGTAATAAGAGGTTAGTTTTATTAGGTTTTAACAATTTTACTGAGCAATTAAAATGGTAGTTATTATGGGAAACCCTGTATTAAATAAACAATAATTAAATATTTTTAGTTGTTAAAATATTTAAACAAAAAACGCTAAGATATCAATATTAATAAAAGAAATGTTTCCATTTCACAACCGTTATAACAAAAATTTGTAAATCTTAATTTACATCAATCAAAATACTTATCAGCTCTAACAGGTGTTCTGTACACTGTTAGGCGTATTGTGATGATATCTTTATATTGGGACACTATATTTAAAATTATTACTTAAGAGGCATGCTGACATATTTTAACACCAACACTTTCAACACTTCGTATAAGTCGCGTTTTAAGATATCTATCGACATAATATTTTAAATATGAATTGACATACTCATATAAATGCAGGCAATGGATTTTTAATACATACCTGTCCATAATTAAGCAGGTTGTGCAAAGTGAATTCGAAATTAATTTTCAATTTAATTTTTCATGATCAAATACGTCAAACATGCTGTGTGCTGCATGAATTAAACAACCAAAAATTTGTTCTCTATAACGTACACTACAGACTTAGATAGAAATGAAAACCTACATTGCGTTGTGAAGACACTAATCAAAATTTTGCTGGCTTTAACAATATAATTGTGGGTTGGGGAATATGCCTAGCTGATAATTTAATTTCTTAAAATTAAAAAGTATACAGGGAACCTTAAAACCCTTATTTCTGTTCCACTGATCTTTTTGCCATCAGTTATCAGTATACAGTGCGAGTCTGAATGTTTCGTACCCTTCGATTAGTATTTTTGGTCGGGCACTTTTCTATGAAAAAATTTTTTATACAGTATGATCCAAATTTGGGATATACGTTATCGATATTTTTATATAATCGCAACCCAATTTTTTTGAATCATAAACGATCGTAACAGAATAAAGGCTGTGCCCCTGTTATCATAGATATGGCGATATCAAAAAAAAATACATTTCACGTTATCGAGTGTGACTTAAATAAAAAAGATGAGATGAGATGAGAGATGAAAAAGTTTTAGATTTTCTGGAATTGTAAAATTTGAACTGAAAAATATCAATGTAAATAAAATATGGTTTATTTTTTAAGTAAAAGCGAGAAAAGTAAGAAATTGAGCAGTTATGTCTAACTTGGCATGAGTTTTGAAAATACTCTTAAAAAAAACTTTGGTTCCGGTTTAAAAAACATCATCGATAACGTCAGATCTCAAATTTGGGAAATACTGTATACACAATTATTTCAAAAACATAGTCTAGTCAAGAAAAGTATTTCCTGCAAAAAATAGCTAGAAGGCTTAGCAAAATCTGAGCGATAGCCTATTCGACGCGGAATGCAAATCTGAGAAAGGCGTTTTGAGGATTTTTTCTGCCCATAAAAATTGTTATTAACAAAAAACGAAATAAAAAAAAACCATTTCGATTTTTGATGGTAACTCAAAAACCATTAGAGAGAGCGGGAATTGCAAAAAAGATCCTTGACGAGAAAGAAATTTTCGATAAAAAAGTCCCAACTACCGGAGTTCTATCTCCATTAATAATAATTTTAATTTAACGCTGAAAATGGGCTCCGCACCACATTTTTGGTTGCGCGCTCGGCGTCAAAACCGAATACAGGGTCTTTGACTATATTAACGTGGCTTCTAAGGCCTTTATTTTTGAAGACAGAAAAAAATGTTTTATATAAAAATTGTAGGATTTTTTCCATATTATCTTTTAAAATTATCAGTAAAAAAATATCGCAATAAAAAAATTGAAAAATATAGGCAACTTCAACTTTTTTAAATGAAACACCCTGTATATTATGCGCTACCACAAAATATCTTTTTTTCTGATTTCAAATATATATACATTGATGATATTTGGATGAACCATTTTTGAGATATTTTAGGTTAAATTATTAATAAATTACAAAAAAGTTTTATATTATTATCAAGAAAGCCATGGAAACAATAAAATTGTTTTGTTGCTGAATTTGGTGAGGGTTTTCTCTGGACCAATAATGTTTATTTTTGTGATTAAACATTCCTGCTAAAGTAAAGGAAGACTTGTCGGTGAATAGAATTTTATTTAAAAACTTTGGTTCCTGCTGCATAAACCTAGCTATTTCCAATGCATACTTAGCTCGGTCCTGCATGTTTTGTTCGGGAAGGTTCTGAATGGACATAAATTTATAAGGATAAAATTTGTAAAATTTTAAGGTTAAATACATTTTATAATCTGCTTTATTAAGTTCAGATGCCGCATCCGAGATTGATATTTCAGGATTTTTTTAAATTATTAAAAGTAGCTAGTGCTAGTCAAATAGAAAAAGTATAATAATTGTCCTGAAAAAACGAGGATATCCAAAACTTTGTTTTCATTTCGTGCTGCAGTCCTTTTCTTTCATTTTCGTTCAATAAACTTTCTTACTATGTATTTATTAGTATCTATAGATGGTACCAGTTGTTAAGGATATAATAAGTAATATTCCCTTTGCACTGTCGTCACATTATTATTGTCCCATCGATAAAAAGAAATACAAACTATTTTTAATAGTTAAAATGATAAATTTCAACTTTTTTACAATATCAATACGTCAAATTTATTAAAACAATTTTATTGTTTTCATAGCTTTCTTGATACTAATATGATTTTTTTTTTAAATTTATTTATATTTTAAGCTTAAATATCTCAAAAATGGTTTATCTAAATATTATCAATGTATATATATATATATATATATATATATATATATATATATATATATATATATATATATATATATATTTTTATATATATATATATATATATATATATATATATATATATATATATATATATATATATATATATATATATATAAAACATATATATTGAAAAGATGTAACTTATAAGCAATTTAATTCCAGTATAAATATTTGATAAGAATCATATGAGGGGGAAAATAAAAAAATAGGCAATACAAAGGCTAAAATGGGTTGTAAAAGTATCAATAAAAGGCTAAAATGATTAATAATGATATAGACAATTATAAAACACAGAATAAGACAGTTGAAATAAAAGATCTAGGATTTAAAAAAAAAAATAAAATTTCATCTCGTAGACTATCGGAAAGTACAAATTTGTTATTATAGCAACCCAATAAGCAAAGGAAGTCATAGAAATATTAAATATATGTGTAATAAGTAACAAACGAACTTTTCATGACAAAATATGCATGGATATACAAAGGGTTTAAACAAGACCTGCCAAAATGATAATTTAATAATAAATAAGAAACGATACCAAATTCTTAGATTGAATGATTTTTGCAAAACCATGACATCTTAGAGATAGGAATGTATATAATGGGATAGTTATCGGCTTAAATAAAATATAACCAAAGAGGAACCCAAATGAATGGGAATGGTATTAAATAAAGACAATTAAAGTTAAGTGGAAAATTGAAAATGACGTGATATGATGCTATGCGAATTTACGAAAAAACACTAAGTATAAACCCAATAAACTGCATAAAAAACCATAGGGAAAAGAACCCCTTTCTCATATTATAAGGACAAGTAAGAATAAAAACAATATAAATAGTGAAATTTTAAACCAAAAATATAAAAAGGTAAACAGACAATAAAGGGAGGTCAATAATTTCATATTGTAAAATTAATGTTTATTTTAGAAACTAACATTAGGTGAAAGTTCTATAAAATATGTTAAGTTTAATTTTAGTGCATATTCAGCGATCTAGTCAAAGGCTTATTCGAAAAATAATAATTTATCAAATTTATAAAAGTCAAATTTCGTGACATAGACCAATTAAACAAAATTTTGGGAAAAAAGGCTTTTATGGGAAGTTTTAAATATATAAGTTAAAAAGGGTATAAAATTTCCTTTATTCTAGTGGGTAAGAATCGCTCAAAAGTTAACAAAAACGAATAAAAATAATAATAAAATATAAATTTATAAAATTTATTGATCAGGGCCGCCATTTTTCAAAGAAATATAGAAGAAAAGCAATTTATGTATGATGCAAAAAATCATTTTTGAGGTATAAAAAAACACCCCGAAAACGAGGCTTTTTGTAAAATTCGCTTGTTAAACTAATCTGCTGTCCTCTAGGTCAGAAAAAAATCGAAACCTCGTCATAGAGTGATACCCAGAAGCTGACCGGGGGTTTTAAAAATTCAATTCCTTCATAGTTTTTTTTAATTTAAAGTAAAGTTTATCAAAGTAAAGTGATTTGAAATGAAGTATTAGTAATAAATAAAATTTACCTTGAAGAAGCAGCGATTTTGTTCCACAAAAGGCCATATAAACCAATTTTCGTAATTAAAGGGACATTGAACTTTCACGTGTAAACAATACACAAACGACAACAAGCCATATCAGACTGACGTTAAATGGGTTCGTTTCAATAAGCCGTTGACAAGAACATTATCGTCGATTTTAGGGGAAAATCTGTATCCTTCATAAGAACTACGGTTTTATTATTTCGTTGTAAGCTGAATTATAAGGTAACATAGTATAAACATTTTGTGGTTATGACTGTTAGTTAGTAGACTGAATTGCCGATAGGAGACATAAAACCAGGGCCGCATTTAGGACATTAAATAACTTTAAACCCTTTTTGATTTAATTTAAAGTAAGGAAAATAAAATTAGTGTTTTTTGTAATAATTTGAAAAATAGATGCATATGAGAAAGTTTCAATCATTTCACAAATAAAATCTAAAGAAAGAAATAAATTTTTCGAAATTTAAATTTTATTGATAAAGCAAAAAATTATTGTTATTATAAAGATTTGTGATTAAATTATTATCAAAAAGAAAAATATAATAGATATATTTTCTATGAATCATGATAATTTAAAATAAGTAAACACCAGTGTACATTGTTTTTTATTGAATTATTTAAAAAAAAAAAGGGTTTAAAAAACAATATAGTGATTAAGTATATTAGACTTTTATTTTTATATGTTTACAAGCCCAAATAAAACAAACAGAACTTACTCTGAGGAAGGCTCAAAGGTGGAGCATTCACCAAAGAAATTGTAAGTATAATCGCGTTAACGCCACAAACAAATAAATAAATTGCAATTGTGGTAAAATCGTGTAAATAATTATATATATATATAAAAATACCGTTAAAAAAAACAACTATAATATATAAACATCTCAATACTTAATATATATATATATATATATATATATATATATATATATATATATATATATATATATATATATATATATATATATATATATATATATATATATATATATATATATATATATATATATATATATATATATATATATATATATATTTGAAATCAGAAAAAAAAAAATCTTTTATTGTAGCGCATAATATACAGGGTGTTTCATTTAAAAAAGTCGAAGTTGCCTATATTTCTCCATTTTTTTATTGCGATATTTTTTTACTGATAATTTCAAAAGATAATATGGAAAAAAACCTATAATTTTTAGATAAAACATTTTTTTCTGTCTTCAAAAATAAAGGCTCCAGAAGCCACGTAAATATAATCAAAGACCCTGTACGTCCCACTAAATAATTTTTTTAGGGTATTAAATATTAATTGAAAAACCTTTAAAAATGTATTTTAAGTTAGACTTGCACTGTGCAGAGTGTTCCGTGATTATTAGTGTTATCACAAAAGTAATATAGGCGTCATGTGATCTTTTTGGGTCAAACTTAAAATGATAAAATCGAAACTTGAAAATTTTCGCTCGCTTAAGAGATGACGTGGGAAAATAAAAAAAATGTCAAATTCAGGATGACCCTACATTTTCTTATTTAAAAGAGATATATAAAAATGTTTGATACAAAAATTTCTTTAAAATGATTGTAGAATAATCCGCCGTTTTAAGAATAAGTATACGGGATCAGGTAAAAAAGTTATCAGACCTAACCTCTTTTTTATTTAATGGAACACCCTGTATATTTGAGCCTAAAAAGATAGCATATTAAATTATCTTTTTAAAAATATAACACAACATGGATGATATTGGTTTTATATGCGATTTATTTGAACTGTATTAATTTAAATCGCAGTAGGCTATGAAACAAAAGCTAATATCCTAGAAACGACCTTCTAGTTGTTATTAACATTTAACGTTCATTTTTACATATTAAGTTATAAAAATCACTTATAAAAATTCTAAAAAAATTGATATGATATCAGTTTATATTGAAAGTGGAAAAAACGAAAAAATGGCGCAAAATTGATATTTTCTTCGCTATTCGAAAAGACGGCAATCATTTAAGAAAAAAATTCCGACGACTGGAACATAATTTAAAAAAATACGGCTCTTCTACGAAGCCAATCAGAAAACAAGAAAAATGAAGCGTGTTTATCGAGGCCCATAATTAGGTATATCCTGTGATAGCAATAGTAGTAGCTCAACTTTTATTGAAAACCCCTTTAGGCGCATTTAGCACTTTTTGTGGGTATTGAATAAGACTGAACCGTCAGACTCGGCTATGCAACGCTCATGATGCAGTCGGGAAAAAAAGCCAGGTACTCAAATATGACCAAATGCAGTGTTTTGTTTTTTATAAATCGATTTTTTATCATCTTAAATTGAAGATTTACGGATGTTAAATTGTTTAAGGTTGATAGGGAATTTTATCTTAGTGAAGTTTTCACTTCTGTTATATCGTCTTAAGCACACCCCCTAATTTTATTCCCCTTAAATCACTTTGAAATTTTTGCCTTCGTAAAAAAATAGACACTAAAACTAAAATTTTAAAACCTAAGGCGCAAATAACTTTGACGTCCAATAAATATTTTCTTTATGTTGTAAATAAATATTTACACTTTATACCCAGGTGATAATGTGAGAAGATTGGAATTTTGTCACTGGATTTTAAATAAATCTAACGAGGATCGTTCTTTTTACAAAAAAAATATTTGGTCAGATAGGTTAGAAGTTATCTTAACCCGACAACAACTTGTGTAAAAATTCATGAGGCCTTTGCAGAAATAAAGGCATTTGAAAAAGATGTCAAGAGCACATTGAAAACAACGGAGGGGCTTTTGAACATCTGCCATGATTCCCGTTATTTTTAAATCTAGATACAAAAAAAAATTCACAACAAACAAGAATATATAAAAATGTTCACAGAAATACCAATATTTAATCGACAAACAAACGGGGCAACAAACTAGTCCATTAAAAAAAAACAATAATCAACAATAGTACAACAAGTATGAATTTAAGAAGCGATACCCGAAGGATAAGAGCCACCAGGTAGGAAAAAATATCATAGTAATTCGTCTACTGAGTAATATTCTTTTTTAATTAAATAAATTTTAAGTCGCGTTTTAAAAGTGGTAATGCTTCTAACCCCTCTGATATCCGCTGGAAGGGCAGTACATATCTTAATGCAGCCGATCATTGCACCCTTACCGAACAAAGCAGTACCTCGGATGCCAAGCTTTTCCAGCTTAAATAACAAAATCTCATGATCAATTAAGTCAAAGGCCTTGCTAAGATCAAAATAAATACCAGCAACTGATTTCTTCTGGTCCACTTGTTCAAGAATATAATGTAAATATTGAAATATGGCTGTAATAGTAAACCTTTTAGGTATAAAATCATGGTGACCAACAAAAAAATATATATCCATACCATTTTAAGTCTGACCCAAAAAGAGCACCTAACTCCTATATTACTTTTTTGATAGCACTAACAATATACGGAAATACCCTATAAAAGTGAAGAAAATGGGACACCCTGTATATGAATATAGAAAGTATCACAGGAAAAGGTTGATACTACATTATTGGAGGTTATGCGACATTCACTTTCCAGTGGTATATTACAAAGCAAAAAAAAAATAACTTAAAAAAGTATACAGTTTAAAAATATTCTGATTAAATGGACTTAAGAAACATAAATGCCAAAAACGTTTTCCAACGGTGGACCCTGAGGAAAATATGGATCAGTCAAAATTATAGAAAGTACGGCCCAATTACTTTTTATCAGTAACCCCATTATCAGAATGATTAACATAATTATTTTTAGTTATCTGGTCCTTTTTATGTATAATTTGCGTTAATCTAAAAGTAATGACAGAGTCATTGGAATTGTACTCGGAGTAAAATTCCTCAGTAGTTTTAAATAAATAGTTTTTAGGTACTTAAATTTTTTTTATTGAATTTACAATAAGTTAAATATTGGGGGTACGAGAATTAGGAAATTTCCAACATCTACTAATTATCGTTTGCTTACCATTCCTTGTTTGCAACAAAGTCATTATGGTTTTTTCCGATACCAGTAAAGAAAATATTACCCAAATTTCTTTTGTAAACTGTAATAAAGTATTTTGTAAAACCTCGATAACAAAAGCTTTTGCCAGAAAATAAATCTGAAATTTTAGTTAGTGACTAAGAGGTTATTGCTGTTTTTTTTTGAAATGATGTTTTGTTTACGAGTCCATTTATTTTTTACCAAAGTTTTTAGGTATCAAAACTAACAAAACCTGATGCTTAAGAAGGAGTAAAATAGCTTTTAAATAGAAGTAATGAGTAGTTATTACTATCAGATTTTTTTGATATTGGAATTTTTTTGTAATTTTTTTCTGTATTTTATCCCAACTTATGACAATGAATTCTCATTTATTAATTCCGTAGTAACAAACAAAATAATGTTTATAGATACAAATACTGTCTGTTGACGCCAGAACTTCTGAACTGGATAATATACTAACTTTAAATTTTACATATGTGTAATACTTAAAGAGAGTAAGTAAGTATTATTTCTGAGTGATATTACCGCAAGGAGAGGTATTGAGAGTGGTAAGGATTAATAGTATGAGGCTTAAGAGGAGGTTAAGAGTAAAAATCAGATATCTTAAGTTTCATGTTGTTTTACATTTCCATTATACACTTCTCTAATAAATTAACGCACCACCAAAACGTAGCCAGAAGTTTAAAGCTAACTTACAGCCTTACAGCTGAAAGCTACATATTGGAGGTTTTAGATCAACATCTAGCGCAATTTGCGCCATATATAGGGCAAGGTTTTTTGTTGATGTACAATAATGCCAGATCTCACGTTGCTCGAGTTGTAACCAATTATCTCGCAGAAGTCGGAATTAATACCATGGCATGGACAGCTCGAAGCTCGGATTTGAATCCCATAGAGAACCTCTAGGCTACTGTTGGAAGAAGACTACGAGAGGAACCTAATCAGTAAAACAGGTTGAAAGACGTCGGGCGAAGACTGATTTAAAAATGGAAAGAAATGGACCAAAATGATATACGGTCCCTTATTTTAAGTATGGGCCGGCGCTGCCAAGAAGTTATTCGTGCCAAAGGCGGAAATACTCGCTACTGAGACTTTCGTTTACCATTTATCTTTGCCTTTGTTTCTTTTTTTGTTGTTAAATTTATTTCTCTATAAAAACATTTTCTTTAAAAGAGTAAATTAAAAAACAAAATGTTATAAAAAGATTGCTTTGAATTATAACTTGACACTGTAACTCCTAAACTCCACAGGGTGTTATAAATTTTATGGAAAAAGCCCTTATAATTGTTATACCCAGTATTTATATAAAAAAATAAGTTTCTATACCAATAGAGTAGTATACTAAATTTCTGAAAGAGACAACTTGTTATTAAAAAAAAAATCGTCCAAATCGGATAAGTGGTTTCGACAAAAATTAACTTTAAACTTTTGGTTACTTTTTGGTGGTGCGTTAATTTATTGGAGAAGTTTATTTATGAAAAAATAGAGTGAAGGGGGAAGATAATTATGATTTGGTCAAATTTTAACTAAATATTTTTTTAAATAATCTATTATGAATCAAAAAAGAAAGCTTTGAAAAAAACACTTTTAATTTTTTGTAATGATTTACTTATTTTTGTTTTTAATTTAAATAATTATTCATAAAATAATCTTTTTTCGCGTGATTTAAATAATCTTTTTTTTTGATATTGTCATATATTCCCAATCTTTTGAGTGACTGTTTAAGTTTATTGTTTAAAATTCAAGTGCTCTTACTAAAACATCTTTAAAATATTGTTTTTAAGCACTCGATAAAGTGTTTTTTAACTTGATATGATACTCTTAACGCAAAAACATAGATTAAATAAATTTTAAGAAATGTAAAATTTTAAAATCAAACCAAAAGTAATAGATATGCTCTCTACATACAGCTAAATTTAACAGATCTAAATTTAGTTCTATAAAATCGCCAAAGGTTTTTAACAATAAATCAAAATAACTATTCCATGAATACAGAACAGCTAAGTTCCCAAAAGCCTGTCATAAGAATACAAAAATGTTTATTTTTCTATTAATTATACAAATACAATGTTGCTAAGGAATATTTTACAGCACTTACATTGAAATATGCATTATAAATATCGAGGATAGAGGAAGACAGTACAATAATGTGGATTGCCTTGATAGATTGATTTCCTTTGTCCAATTTTGTACAGTTTTTTTTTCATATTAGCGAACATCAAATAAAAATAACTGGAAGACTAAAAAGTTATAAACATTTAGGAATATGCATAACAATATAGAAAATTTAACTTCGAGGGGTGGACAAAAGTGATACATAAGATGATGAAAGGCTGCTGTTATGAAAATAAATAGGCCTTTCTTGAGCATTTCTTTCGCATGGTAAGTAACTATTTTTAGCATAATTCCTGTGAAGGAAAAAATAATTATTTTAAGTTAATATTAATCAGTGTGGCTCAGTCCAACAGTTTATCGGCATTTACAGGGGAATTTACCGCGAATTCAAAGCGAAATCCTTCGGACTAAATTGATTTAAAACATATAGCTACTTTTTTATGGCTTTTATAGGAAAGTCACATCACACGGAAGTTACAAATAACCTACAATAAATAACAAGATAGGTGTTTTTTAAGCATAAAAATAAAATCTTAAAACCCAGGACCTCTTGTATTTGAAGGGAAATGCACTAGAATAAGTTGACGCATTTCAAAGAATATAACATTTAAAATGTTTGAATAATCCCTTATTTGGCGGTCTACTTCTCAAATGCAAACAAGTTTAAAAGGGTGAAAATTTTTCCAAAAAATAAAGTTATCCACGCAAATGGATGTGAAGACCAACATAGGTGATATTCGAAATTGCTAAAAATGTGAACTAAATAAAAGAAATATGTTTAATAAAACAAAACAAATACCATCTCGAACATATTAATCCCAATAAATAAGTGTGTACAACAGTATGTGGCTGTGAAAAATAAACAAAGCTAACACTATAGCATATATACAGTGGACTCCGGTTATAAAGTACCCTCTAGGGATCAAAAATGAGTACTCTATAACCGGAGGTATGCTATAAAAACACAATACTTTCCATAAAACGAAAAAACCATTAAATTAACACTGCCATCTAAGCCACTTCTGTTCGAGAGAAAACCTCATAGTCGATTACTAAAAATCCCCGGCGGTCGCGGGGAACCACCGCCTCGTAATTCCCTGGGGGCCGTGGATCACCGTCCGGTAATAACGTTGAGTCGTACCTTACAACCGAAAATTCGCAATTAAATATTAAACGTTATAACCGGGGTAAAAATTATATATGGTACGCTATATCCGGTAAAAGAGTATTTTGGCTGGGACCAATGAAATGTGTACGTAATAAACGGAAGGACGTTATATCCCATGTACGTTATACAGGGTGGGCCAATGAAAACGAAACAAGGCCGATTTATCATATCTAGGGTTGGTAGGAAAAAATCGCGGACCCGTCGATTTTTATTACGAGGGGGACAGATTTTGCGCTTATTTTTAACCCTGTCCCTTCAACCCCTAGGGGGAATGAGCTTTACTCCTAAATTCTTAAATGGGAAAGGGGGTCGACTGATACCTCATTTTAAAGATCATCGAATCCTCTTTTTAACGCTTCCTAGTTTTTTGTACTACTTTTAGTACTATTTTTTATTTAGTATTTTTGTTTTTAAATCCTGTCCTATGCAACTTAAAAAGTAAGGAAGCATTAAAGGTCACTTTTTTATCATTCAATAAAATGCAAATACTTTTTACTTACGCTTTAAAATTATAAAAGTATTGTCAGTGTCTTGTTTAGAATATTATCAGTCCAAGGTTAGCAGTTATTTCTGCTATGGAATTCGATGCTTGTGTAAAAAATTATAAATAATGCAGTTAGTTGTTTACCTTTCTTTGGAACTTATTTACATTCAATTTATGTAAATTTACTATCTCACAGGATTTTGTCTGTGATTTTTTCGGCTTATAATCTTTTTTCTTTCTCTAAATGGTTTACTTAACGGCGGAAAGAGTATCGATAATTGAACTTTATTCTGAAAACGGTAGGTGCGCCAATAGTACAGCACAGTTATTTAATAAACTAAATCCAGATAAGCATGTCAACCGGAAATACGTTACTGAACTAGTAGCCAAGTTTAGGGAGACAGGATCTGTGGCAAATCGAAAACGAATAGCTCCTATTTGAATAATGGGAAACGAAGCAATGCAAATTGCTGTTTTGGGCTGGTTGAGTTGACATTTCAACAAGATGGGACACCTCCCCACTATGCTTTTGCTGTTCGTCAGTATTTGAATGAAACGTTTCTTGGCAGATGGATCGGACGAAGAGTACCAGTGGAGTGGCCTGCAAGGTCACCAGATTTAAGTCCGTTAGATTTTTTCCCGTGGGGTAACTTAAAAAGAGTAAAATTAATAAAACTCGACCAGAATCTCTAAATGATTTACGTCAACGGATCATTGATAAATGTCGGAACATTACACCTGAAATGTTTCAGAACGTCGGAAACCGTTTTGAACAAAACCTGTATGACTGCATTGAAGCAGGAGGCCAACATTTTGAACACTTGTAAAATTAAAAAGTAAGTAGGTTAAAAGGAAAGTTTTAAATGTAAATGTTTTCGTTATTTGAAATCATCCCCCCTCCCCCCTTCGTAGGGTTACCCTTACCAAAAACTAAAAGCTGTGTTTAGAAAGAATGACGTTTTCCCAAACAAAATGGCCATTAAAAAATTAAAGATGATAAAACAAATTTTCTTTTTAATGTTGACTTGTAATTAAATTCAAATTATTTTCTCGAAAACTACTGCATCAAATTCAAAAAACTAGAAAGCGTTGAAAAGAGGATTCGATGATCTTTAAAATAAGGTATCAGTCGACCCCCTTTCCCATTAAAGAATTTAGGAGTGAATCTCACCCACCCTAGGGGGTTGAAGTACAGGGTTAAAAATAAGGGCAAAATGTGTCCCCCTCGAAATAAAAATCGACGGGTCCGAGCGATTTTTTCCTACTAACTACAGATATGAGAAATCGGCCTTGTTTCGTTTTCATTGGCCCACCCTGTAGATGAAGTACACTATGTATTGATATCAATATATAGTCCAAGAAAATAGGTCGTGAAATACGAATTTGAGGTTAAAACTTGAATTTTTGATATAAGTTACTTTGAAGAACCTAAAAACGAACTGTAATTTTTTTTTTCAATTCACCCCCGGGAAGGGGTGAAAAAAATTTAAAAACTGTGTTTTTAGTTAATTTTGAGGAAACGGTTATTCCTAGAAAAAAAAGTTTTAAATAAAAGTTGTAGAACGTGAAATTCTACATAAAAATGATTATATAACTTTTTTTCCTAAAATTAAAATTAACTGAGATAGGGTAGCTAGAAGCTAGGTGATAACAGCAATTTTAAAAAATCATTATTATTGGAAAATTAAAAAACATATAGTTTTTTTTATTATTTATATTATTACAACTTTAATTCTAGAGATTTTTTTCTCTCTAAATTTTTTAATTTTCAATAATTTATGATTTTTTAAAGTTGCTGTTATCATCCCTAGCTTCTAGCTACCCTATCTCAGTTAATTTCAATTTTAGGAAAAAAAGTTATAAAATAATTTTTATGTAGAATTTTATGTTCTACAACTTTTATTTAAAACTTTTTTGTCTAGGACTTCTCAAAACTTAAAAAAAAAACACTTTTTTAATTTTTTTCACCCCTTCCCGGGGGTGAATTAAAAAAAAACTACAGTTCGTTTTTAGATTCTTCAAAGTAACTTATATTAAAAATTCAAGTTTTAACCTCAAATTCGTATTTCACGACCTATTTTCTTGGACTAATACTAGACAGAGAAGACAAAAAGCAGTCAGAGAACCGCGGTTAAATTCGAAGTAAATCCCGTCCGTCTTACATATTGTGCTTGTCTGTATTTATTTATAAAAGCTCTTTAATTCCATTTATATAATGCTGCATTAAAACATATAAAAATCACGTCGTAACTCTAACATATAAGTTTTAAAAACTTTTTTTAATATTAACATCATAAGGGCATGCTCACCTCCCGTTGAAAAAAAAATACTTTTTTTTTAAATAAAGCCTGTATAATCAGAAGAAACATATACACAACCTGCATATGTATAAAAACCAGAAACGTAATAATAATACTATAAATTAAGAAAGAATGGTGCAAAACACAACATAACCAAAATTAAAAATATAGATGTCAATGCATTATTTTATGTCGATATTTTGTAGCCTTCGGGCTTTAAAATAATTTATTAATATTATTTTCTTTCTCATTAAATACACAAACTAGCTATAACTAGTGAACATAAATACAAAATTTTATAGGTTTAAAATTTACAATGCGTTAAATTATACAAATTTTCATAAATATCAGAAGAAAGGCAAATACCCGTATATAAAATTAAAATTGTTTAAGAAAAATAAATTACGAGGACAAAGGAATTAAGAAGACAAAGAAGCAACTCACTCATTCTGCGGCAAATCTCTTGTATCTCCAACGTAAAATCCATTCTCATTTAAAAAACGCATTGTAACTACAAAAACAATGTTTACTTAACAACACAATGTTTAATTTTCAAAACGAAAGACGCACTTTTAATCAATACGCAGCAACTAGATGAATATAAATAACTTTTGGAAATGCCAAAAAGTTTCTACATTAAAAAACTATGTAAACTCGCGGCGAGACTACTCTAAGATAAACTATCAAAAATTCAATCTAAACAAATTACATGAAGCACGTATTAATCTGACTTGAGATCGTGAACAGCGGAACTCACAATGCAAAGTCACGGCTTCTAAGCCTATGAATGAATGAACGGAGAATGTAACCAATTTTATTGCATGTTTCTATAAGCATACATTAAGTATAAAGAATCCCGTACAATAGCCAACATATTAAACTGTCTGCTTTGTGTAAATTTCGCTACAGTTTTTAATAATAAAATTATCAAATAAGTGTAGTAATGTATAGAGTGATAAAGTAAAATTTAATAAATATATTTCAAGTAAAGGGTTAACAACTAATGTTGGATTCGGGCATCAAAAACATCTTAAAATGTACTGCCTTAAATACATATCATGTTCGCTATCGCAGAAAAGTCTGGCAATACCTTGTTTATGATTAGCCAACTTTGCAGAAGGAGTCATTTAACCTTGTGGGCGCTACTTTTATAAATAACCTAACTGACATAAATACATTATATCCATAATATAGCAGCTTTAAAAAAGCTCGGACTTCTCTTTCGAAGAGATAGAAAAAGTGTTCCTGTCCTTACCTGTATACTCTGCATGTATCCGAAATCAGACCCTCTTAAGGAGAACAGCGTCTCCCCCAACTCAAAACATTCGTTATTCTATTCAAAAACAGCTGTTTGCCTTCTTAACGATTCCACCAACGGGCTGTAGGGGATCTGTCACTGGGGGCACTAGTAAACTCCAAGGTAACGTCCAAGTTGACATGGGAATGCCAAAAGAACTGGAAATCTTGGGAGAACGCAACAGAGTAACTCTCTTGTGGGTACCAGGACATTCGGGAATAGAAGGCAACGAAAAAGCGGATGAGCTAGCGAGACGAGGATCATCCACACCAGAACCTACCCTTGGAGTGACCAAAACCACAGCACTAGGACAAACCAAGGAATAAATCCGAAACAAACACGAGGAATACTGGGGAAACCTCAGTAAAATTAGACATGGAAAAAGCTTCATAAGGGGCCCATCCAAAAAAACAAAGGAAGAACTACTCAGACAAAGTAGGAAAATACTTCACATAACCGTAGGGTTGCTAACAGGAATATATCAACCAACCAGTCTCGGGGTTATACAGACTTGTAGAAGGAACAAGACTAATAGGAGGATTGGTATAAAAGATAATAGGAGATTAGGCACAAAAAGCCCAAGAGGATGCGCTGCCTCCGGTAGTGAATCAAGACTGCTCCCAGGAAAGAAGAAGAAGAAAAAAGCAGATATGTCGCTCTTTTATAGGTATTTTTACAGCTTTTACTCCGAGGAATTAGCTAGTAATTTCCTCCTCTGGCAGCTTTCTAACAAAGCAACTCGTCTGCATGCCTATTAATAATCCGTATTAATAAACTGCCTCTTACAACACTTAAGAGACCCACTGTACGCTAGTACTTAGGTTTTGAGTAAACTGTCCCAAGATAAAAAAAAAAGTGTGACCGAATTGGTACGCCCGATCTCATACTGCCCAATAATTGACCTCAAATGTCCAAGAAATAATGCATTCGGAGGATCTTCCACATCCGCCTTATTGTCCAGATAACCATGTGATGGCGCTTTGAGTAGATTCAAATTTTATGACGATGATGATGTTGAGGTTTTTCATGAGTGGTTTCGCACTCAACAAAAAATATTCCATTAAAATTGCATTATGAAACTTCCAAAACAATGGTAAAAGTGCATAGACTTAGAGGGGTGAATACGTAGAGAAATACTGTAAAAAGGTATACGTAGGCTGCGCCATAAGTCTTGCAATATGAGAAACATAGCAAGTTTGAAGTCGTTTGAATGGTCGCATTAATACATTTACTCAGGTTATTCCTGTGCTCAGTCTGTTTGTTACATGATTAGCAGAAAGTTGTAAAAATGGCTTGTCTCAGTCACCGTGATTACAGCGTGATATACTACAACTTCAAACATGAATTATCTTACCAAGAGTGCCATGACGAAATGTCTGAAACTTTCGGCGATAAGTGTCCTTCTGTCTCTACCATAGCTGATGATAAAAGATCGGGCCGCCCAGTGACAAGTGGGTCTCAAGAAAACATTGCCACAGTTAAAAATATAATTTCAGCTAACCGTCGAATTACTTATAGACAGATTCAAGAGATTCTAAGTATTGGTGCATCTACATTAAATTCGATTTTGCATGAAGATTTAAAAGTAAGAAAGTTATGTTCTTTATGGATCCCTCATTTCCTCGATGAAAGCCAGCGAGCAGCGCGTGTCAGTTGGTGTGAAAAAATGTCGAAGAAATAGGACTCTGGCCATTCAAAGGATGTTGATTTAATCGTCACTGGCGACGAAACCTGGTTATATTTTTTCGACGTTCACAGTAAATCTCAATCAAAACTATGGGTATTTAAAGATGAGCCAGCACCGACCAAAGTTAAACAACAAAGATCAGTTAAAAAGAGAATGATCGCAGTATTCTTTGGTAAAAGAGGGCTCATAAAAGGAAAGGTTGGATTCACAGAAGACAGTCACCACTGCTTGGTATACAGGCGTTTGTTTACCTCAAGTTATAAATGAGCTGAAAGAATTGCGACCAAAGTCACGTCTCAATACTTGACACTTCCACGCGCCGCGTTGGCACATCGGGCGAGCTTGACTTAGGGGGTTTTGACCCAATGGACCCTCACACTGTTGGATCATCCTCCCTATAGCCCGGACCTCGCGCCTTGCGATTTCGGACTTTTCCCTTTTATAAAGAAAAAATTAAAATGCCAAAAATTCTGAAAAAACTGAAGTGGAATTATTAAGTGCTTGGGATAATGCATGTGTTTCAGTTTCAAAGGATAAATGGCAAGAAATGTTTAGTAGTTGGTTTATACGTATGCAAAAGTGTGTAGACTCTGATGGCATGTATTTTGAAAAATCTTAATAAATACTTCTGTTTTGCAAAACTTTTGAGCAACCTACGTACTTATTGCAGGCTAACAAAAGGTTACAGCCAAATTCCGGTTTAGATTTAAACCTACCTTGTAATAATACGTTAATTTTATCGATTGCTAAGTGTCTTCTGTGCAATCAGATATCTAAATTTTGATAAATTTAAATAATGACGTGTCATTTTATTGTATTTTAATCAATATAAAAAAGCTTTGTTTCTACTAGTTTTAATCTCTCTTTACTTAATCTGATTAATAAAACCATTATACAATTATTTAATTTTAGATTGATAACTTTAATATAATGTGGGTTTGTGTTAAGGTACTTATAATTCCACCAAAAATATCCAAAAGAATGGAAACTGTTTAATTTCTGATAACTTAAAAAAAATGGATAAAACTTGATGCACAGAAAAAATTATTAAAACCTATTTAAGACATATTTAAAATAGGTAATTTTATATTGTTCAATTTTTAAGACATTTTTAAATTTCTTTTAGATTTTTGAGGGGACGAGGGGGTAAATAAACACTATAGGCAACTACTTAAAATCAACCAAAAATTCAAAAATAGTCACTAAAATAACACATTTGGTGCGAATTTGAGAGTGTTTAGTAGTTTTTAATCCAAGCTAAACCTTAATAAAATATAACCGTATAAAACAGAAAATAAAAACTTTAGTTAATCTAGAGGTTTATCTGATTTTTCGTTTAAACTCGAAAAACCCGTACTATATGTATACATTAATTTATTGCTTTTTAATTACCATTTTAATTTTTAATGACGTTAATTGTTATGTATAGAATATGTACATTATTAACAAGGCGACCCAAATAATTATTAAACCATACACTACGAACTTACGTAAATAAAAATAACCACATATTTTTTAAACTGTCAGATCCAAATCAAAATAATTTGATTGGAGGTTATTAATTTTTTTTTTTTTAAGAATGGATGTTCTTTTCCAGAGTCAGGTTTTTTACATAAAACAATGTTTGCATCCGAAATTCAAAAATTGTTAAGACGTGTAATAAATTTAGGTATAACTGGTTGTTTAATAAGTTTTGGCGCTATTAGGTTTGTCGTTTTATTTTCCTAAAAATGGTAGTACTTTTTCCTGAACACATGTGTTGTATGTAGATATGTAAACCTATATTTACAGTTTTTTTTCCATGGGAATAACTGAATATCGTGCAGTAGTAAAACTCTTATTTCTGGAAGGTGTAGCACTAAAACAAATCCATGAACGATGATAAAAAGTGTATAAGGACTCTACACCTTCAATAATTATAGGGATTGCTGAATTAAAACGTGGTCGTGCAAGTCTTTAAGACGATCCACATGAAGGACGTCCAAAAAGTTAGTCAACACCAGAAATTGTAGCAAAAATATAGGATAGGGTTTTGCCAAATTGTCGATTATTCAAGAGAGATTTAGTAGAAGCCTTAGGAATTTCATTAAAAGTTTAAGCAATATTTGGGCTGGGGTTTTGGGTTTCAGAATGTTTTTCCTAAATTCTTTAGTTTTATTCAGTTTGTTTGTTTAGTCGGGTACGCAAATCTTACTTACAGTACTTTCATCTCACTGACTCACATAAATACGCCTCAGCATTTCATGCGGGCTCACTTTTTCCTTAAAATATCCAATACACAAGAGGTATATCCTCTCTTTCTCACATGAAAGCTCATACGAGTCTGTTACGCCCGCACTCTCGTGAAGCGCCCTGACTATTGTATACTGGTCTGGAAGACCCTTGCAACCATCAGAATAGTCTGGCAGTTTAAATATACTTTTCCAACTATTGAAAGAATATGCCCTGCTTTGTGGAAGCAGGTTAATTTTTTTTTGACATTTTCAAAATTTTAAGGGATGATGAAGTAACCGGAGGTTACCTGCCAGAACGGTATTTTCATAATTGACCGATAGTAAAATAATATTAAAAATACTTTAGCTTTTTGGGAAATGGGTTAGTCATAATATGGTTCACTGACTCTTAGACTATAGGTACGTTCGAACTTATGCAAAATCAACCCTATGCGCCTGTCCTCTAGCCTTTGGTTGTTTTACATCTCAAGTGGAAACGATTTAAACAAATAAAGAAGTAATAACAGCAGTGGAAGCTTATTTTGATAGTTTTCCGAATTTCCACTTCAGGGATAAAATCCATAAAATGAAAAATCACTGGAACAAATGTATTAAAGTTCAGGGAGATTATATTAAATAATAAATCATAAATTCGCGTTTTTTCCAACGGTAAAACCTATTAAACGACTTGATATATCTTGTTATTACCTTTTAGCATAATGTTAAAATCCATTAAATTTTACTGAAAGTTTTTTCAGAGCATTCATTCTCAAACCAATAAACGGTCATATATCGTAAATATTCTGAAATCAGCGATAGAAAGGATATTATAAACAGAAAAGAAAAACTTTTCACAAAAAACGTCAATAATTTTCTTTGTGTTGCCTTATAGACTTATTGAAAAAACAAATTAAGATCGAAGCAATAATAAATGAATTTTAACTTTGCCATAAATAGTAAAACTGGTGTAATGGACAGACCTCTCAGTACAAATTCAATAATATAGCCTTTTGTGGGTTCATTATTGACGGTGACCTTACGTTTACTTTACAATTCTGTTATAAGTTCAAATATTATAGCCATACATTTTGCCAAAAGGGGGTACATTTATTTAACTCTTAATATCAGAAGCATTAAACCTTATATTGTCGAATTTAAATTAAAAATCTCCATCCATTTTTAAGATAAAATCCTGTATTCTGTTCCATTTAAAGTAACTATTTTGATGCCCATATAGTAATTTTCTAACATCATCTTGAAAAATTAACAGGATAATATATAATAAAATTATACAATTTTTAAATTTTAAGGTATTTTAACCTTTACCATATTCTTCCTAAATCGCGTTTAAAATATAAGCGAAAATCATGTATAATAAATGTGTTAATAAGTTATCTTTTTATTGGCAAATAAACATAAAATCTTTTTATGCATCGAATCAGGAACTAACATTTTCTAATCTCACTTAGAAAATAACTGCCTAAAATTTGTGACATTAAACTTGCGTTGGTGTTAAGTGGGAACCTACGCAGATTGCAAGTTTAATAGAAACATTAAATTAATATTTACCCAAGCATATTTTAATAAACTTATTTGCTATGATATGAATTCTGGGATAAAATATTTTAGTGATTCTTATTATTTTAACTATCCCAATAAAAAAACATCCATCGATCCAAATACAGGCAATGCTCAGTTATTCTAATACAGGGTGTTAAAATATGTATGAACAAAAAAATAAATAAAACTGTATATTACTTTACAACGTATTCTGATTGTAAAGATTGCTTATGCAATTAAAGGCGAAACATCGCAAAGTACCTTATGCAATCAAGGGCACGCAAAGTACCTTAATAAAACACAAATTATCAATCTGTATTCCCAGAGTTTGGTTACTTCTGTAGACAATATTTGAAATAACGTCACATACATCTCTCGGTATAAAGGTATGGTACATTCCACAATAATTCGTTGACCGCAATAAAATTTAAATGACAACCCTCAGTGGAAAATCCAGCCATAAATAAGCTGCCTGACAAATATCTATTGTGTAGGCACCGCACCTTTTAAAAGGGAACAGGTCCTGGCTACCTACTAATATCAATAGTTTAGGTTAGCAATTTTGGATCCTCAATAACACACACGAAAATACCTTGACAAACTCCAAACGACTAATGAACTAAGATGAAAGGACTCTTCTTTATATTAAACACCTGCAATTTGCCTTATACCTACAAGATATAAGAAAATGACTAGACATATCGATTAACTCTGATTGCAATCCTCGAAATTGGTCCTTTATGGCCATGTCAACAGGGGTGAGAATAGTTCAGGTCCGCAATAAGATATCCGCGAATAAGATATCATGAATACCTATATATTATTTCGGTCAGGTAGAAATACGACCCTGTACGGACGGGTGCGATAATTAGATCAACCTACCCTAATAGGGGTGTTGGTAAATTGGCTCCCGATATGAAGAGCGGTCATAAAAGCCTTAACATTAATATGTAAATTGGTTCCCAAGCCCAAAAAGGTCGTAGGTGTATTAGTTCCTGGTAAACAGGTAATAGCCCAAACAGGTAGACACTAATTACCTGGAAGGGTTTATATGGGGGGTGGGTTACGTATTTAAATACACAGTTGTGTTGCATTTTTGCCATGAATCAATAACACCTACAATAGGTGTTATTGCATGAATCCGGAAATAATTGTGAGTGAACGAGGAAAACAGTTATTAGTAATAACGTGTAAATCATTCCTACAAACTTTGGGTGAAGGTGATAATAATATAGCTGTTACAAAACATATACAAGGTCATTCCCACGATGCAGTTGTGCAGAACTTAAACCGTCAAATTGTTAATTCTGCCTGCAAACGTAAAGCTGTCGAAGACCTGTCCGAAAAACCTGCCAAGATTATTCGCACAATACACCAAGAAAATCTGCCATCAACATTAACTACATCTGACGTGGCTTCTGTTAGAAGAAACCTCTACAACGCTCGAAGGAAAGTTCTGCCGAGTTTACCGAAGAACATTGAGGAAACTTTTGATTTTCTGGACAAGGGAAACATCCAAACCTCTACTGGTGAGCAGTTTATATTTATGAGTAATAGAATTGAACAAACTGTTATATTTTCGTGTAAAACTAATCTACAGATGTTGAAAAAGTCACGCGTATTTATTTAGATGGTACGTTTAATTACTGTGCGCAGTTTTTTTGTCAGTTTTTTACTTTACATGGTTATTTTAACGGGCATTACTTTCCACTAATTTTTTCATTGTTACCTAATAAACGCACAGAAACATATAAAAATCTTTTCAATTCAATAAAAAATAATTGTAAAGAGAATGGTATCACGTTAAAAATTTCAAATATTATTATCGATTTTAAGAAAGCCATTCACAAAGCAGCCGAACAAGTTTTTCCTTCGGCACAAATAATCGGATGTCGATTTCATCTTTCCCAATCGTGGTATAGAAAAAAAAAGGAATATGGCCTTACACCTCAATATAAAAACAAAGATTCTGAAGTTGGTAGGTGGCTGCGAATGACTTTTGCTCTTGTGTTTTTAAGTCCTCACGATGTAGGCGACTGTTTTGTTTTTGATTTGCTTTCAATAGCACCAACAGACGAAAATGTTCAAAGGTATTCAGATTATTTGACAGAAAATAATATAACAGAAAATTCTCTCTTTCCACCTTCCCTTTGGGCTCACAATTCAGCTGAACTTACACGCACAACTAACGCCTGTGAGTCATTTCACAGTCACTTCAATTCATCTTTTTATAAAGCACACCCAAACATTTTCATTTCTTTGGAAAAACTTAAAGAAATTCAAGTGGACACTTATGTGAAATTACAAAGCGCCAATATTACTGCTAAGATCCATAATAGTAAAGTAAAAAACCGCCAAACATTTTTGACAAAAATGTTAGAATGTTATAAAAAAATAAAATTAATCGACTGCATTTCATTAAATGTGTTTCCACTGTGCTGTGGAATAATAACTGTTATTTCTATTATATTTCTATTTTTAGGAAAGTATAAAGTTTAATGTTATACTTTGTGCAATAAACAAATTTATAAACACTCACAAAATCCTATTTTATTGCTTATTCCCTAGTCAGGTACCGTAAATATATTGGGAACCGATTTACACATAAGCCGTCAGAGCGACTAAAAAGGTTGGGAACCAATTTTCGTATTTTTTTTTTTTTTGGGAACCAATTTACATGTGCCCCCTAATAGTACCATAAATACTAATTTAGAGGGTTTTTACTGCATTCAGAAGCAGTCGAGACTTTTAGTCAATTTCTTATATATTGAAAAATACTATACAATAATAAATTAAGGAAATTTTAAGTCCAGACCTACATGCGGGTACCCAAAGTCTATTGAGTTTTACAACTAACAATAGCAGGTAAAACGAGAAATCAACGAATTGAACGTACTGTACCGTGAAACACAATATCTGCATGTTTCGGTACTTAGACATTGTTGATGGAACTGAGAAAAAACTGAGAAATAAAAACCCGGCAGACTTTATACAAGCCCTCGTGGGCTGATATAAAAATTAAACATAGATAAATAATTACCTACAAAAAAATATATTTTGAACTAAAACAGTACTTTAAAGCTGGTGGGTTTAATGGTGAAGACATGTTAATAACACAACAACAAGTACAATATTAACAGTTTTTTTAATATTAATTCATTGTAATTAAAGAAAATAATAAAACAGAATTTCAAATATCTAAAAATACTTTTACATTCTTTATTTAGCTTTATTTTCTCAATTTTCACAGATTTGGAATCATTCCAAACATCGATCGATTATTGCGTGTCTGTCGATAACGTTTTGACCTATATTAGGTGTTCCAGAAAGTTGGTCATAAAATGAATTGTTAAGCTTTCACACGTAACGGGAAAATTTTACCTTTAAACGCAACCGAACCAATGTTTTTTTTTGTATGACCCTAAAAGCTTAAATGGACTAAATAATTCAGTAAAAATATATTTCTACTATGGTTTTTTTATAATTTAATTATTATTATTTGTTAAAATACTACTAATTTTCTAACAATCGTTTTTGAAATGATCATGATTTCAAAACTAAGTGTTCCAGAAAGTTGGTCAAAAAATGAATTGTTAAACTTTCACACGTAACGGGAACATTTTTACCTTTTAACGCAACCGAACCAATATTTTTTTTGTATGACTCTAAAAGCTTAAATGGACTAAATAATTCAAAACATATATTTCTACTATATTTTAATTTTAATTTATTATTTTATTTTCAAAATATACTAATATTCAACAATCGATTTTTGAAATGATCATGATTTCAAAATTAGGTGTTCCAGAAAGTTGGTCATAAAATGAATTGTTAAGCTTTCACACGTAACGGGAAAATTTTACCTTTTAACGCAACCGAAACAATATTTTTTGTACGACTCTAAAAGCTTAAATGGACTAAATAATTCAGTAAAAATATATTTCTACTATGTTTTTTAAAAATTTCATTATTATTTGTCAAAATACTACTAATTTTCTAACAATCGTTTTTGAAATGATCTTGATTTCAAAATTAGGTGTCCCAGAAAGTTGGTCATAAAATGAATTGTTAAGCCTTCACACGTACTGGAAAATTTTACCTTTTAAGGCAACCGAACCAATATTTTTTTGTACGACTTTAAAAGCTTAAATAAACTAAATAATTCAGTAACAATACATTTCTACTATGGTTTTCTTATAATTTAAATCTCTATATTTGTCAAAATACTACTAATTTTATAACAATGGTTTTTAAAATGATAATGATTTCAAAATTGTAAAAATATACAGCACTTGATCATTTATTTAGAGCTTTGTCGTTGGGCAAATTAACTACAATTACACTGTATATTCCCAATTGAATATAATCTTTTCCCCGAACGGCTTATCTCAAGTAAACCTATTTTTTATTAATAATTATCTAATTAAATTTAACAACCTACAATGAATCATGACAGCCAATCTATCATAAAGAAAGGAAAATTAAATTTAGCTTGTTAATACTCTCACATAATTATATTAAAAAAATGTTTCACACTTATAATTAAATGAGTGGGATAAGTTAATTAAATTTTTTTTGACCATCTGGCATTCGCAGGCACATGTATTGAAGAGTTATTAGTTACAAAATCATACTACTTAAGCTGTATTTTTGGCTAATTTATTAGCCTATTTTTTTGCTTCTCGTGTTTTTAAAAAAATGGTTCTGTTAGCTTAAGTTACATTCCATGATTTTCTTATATTAGGCCTACTTTATTTCCCCTAATATACCATAGTTATACCCACCGCTGTGTTCACACGTCGTCGTCGTGGTTGGGTCCAGTAGGATCTTTTGGAACATGCGCTAGAGTTGCTGGTTATCGGCAACTCTTTTGGCTAGCGTATGGAACGGGATCCGAAGCTAAGATGAACACAAGGCTTAACTCAAGGTGTTAGCATACCGTGCTGATGAGTGAATGACATCCTGTGCCTTAAACAGGTGTCTCCAACGGTGCCTCTGAGATACAGGGCGACCTCTCAGAGTATCTAGCCTTACTGCGGTAATGCGGGGCTCTGCCGTGGTGGACTATTACTTCCCTAGCTCCAAACAGAAAGCTGACAGAACCGATTTCATAGGAAAAAAGTGACAAAGGTGCGCTGACCGAAACGGATAAATTCGTTTCGAGAGGTGCCATCCAAGGTCACAAGCAGACAAAGTGCGCCGACCGAAACGGTCGAATCCGTTTCGAAAGGTGCCCCTGAAGTCACCGGCACCTGTTTCACGGGAAAGGGCAAATCCATCCCGACCAAACAGGAGCTTAGAAAGGGATCCCTGAATCCAAACAGAAGGCGGACAGAACCGCCTTTATAGGGAAAAGGGTTCCCTGGCTTTAAACAGAAAGCGGATAGGACCGTTTTCATTGGGTAAGGCCAGATGTGCGGCCTCAGAAGGAAAATCTGGTATATAAAAAGGTGTGAGCCGCAATAGACCGAGCGGTCGCAGTGGAGGGCGTAAAAAGGCCACTCACTTTAAACCTAACCTAACCTAATCTACCATAGTTAAACTAACTGTTTAAAATTCGAAATATTCACAAAAATGGAGTTAAAAAATAGACTCTTGAAAAAAGAACTATTATCATTTTTCCAGTTAATTCTTAATATAATTTTAAACAATAGATAACGTTTGCCTTATCTTGAGAATACAGATGCTTAACACTGAGGAAAAAATCAGTTATCGACCATTTTAAATTATATTATAGGTAGCTAATTCTTTATACACACAATAAAGAGTTATTTATGCGACAATACTTAATATTATAAAAATATTCGTTGGGTTTTTCGCCAGACCATTTCGGTTCTGCAAGGTCTATACCCTTTCCAGTGGCGCACCTAAACGGTAGACTACCCACCCAGTCCCCTCCCCCTGGGTCTTCCACTAACCCTCTCGTGCCTTATCTGACGAAAACCCAACAAATATTTTTGGATAAATGAATTCCCCACAATGTTATAAAACATAAATTTTTAAAAATCTAGTAAGCGTGACCGATATGTGTCAAGGAAGTGAACATACTGTCATTAGGCACGTACACACAATTAATAAAAATAATTTTGTTAAATAATCTCTATGCGATTGTGGATAATAATTTTAACAAAGTTTATTTTGTCTTTGGTAGATATCAATAGAATCTGGATAAGATTACTGAAACAAAAAGTTACTTAACATAACATTAAAAATGAATAAATAAAATACTTAACATAACATTAAAAATGAATAAATAAAATGGTTATCCAAACTATGTGTCTACCATTAGTCCAAATACACAATTGTTTAAATTAGGAAACTAGAAGCATTTTTACGCCCTTTAAGATTATAAATGGTAAAAAACAATTGCCAAACATTGGATTTAAAAAAAAATACGACGCATCTGATTTAATTATAGCAAAATTAAAAAAAAATTAAACAAAATGTATAATTAAACAATATGTATTTTAATTTTCAATAAAATTATTGTTCTTAAATTGTATTTAGCAAACATAAGCTAAGTTTTATAATTTTATTTAAAAAATAGAAAAATAAATAAAAATTTTAACACCCTGTATTTCGAAAACGAAGGCCTTGCGGACCCATATTTGTATAGACTTTTAGGTTTATTTTTGGACCCTGACTACGTACCTGAAGAATTGACATTTCCTCATGAATCACCCTGTATATGCCTGTCCGCACATATATCAAGATAGAATGGACTTCATAAAATCGGGTTTGGACTGTAATATTCCACCAGTACAAATCGGTATAATTAATAATTAAAATAAGAAAAAATGAACGTTTTTTTAAGTTAAATGAATATTTTAACGTTGTTGCTAAATTTTGATATATGGGATAAATTATCCCATATATCAAAATGTACATGTGATTAACATATTATCCCGGATAATATGTAAATCACAGAATCGCTTTTTCAATTATGTATACAAAAGCTATCGATTTTTAAGAAAAAATTCCCATAATATAGTTGCAATGCATTTTTTGAAAAAAGGCTTTTAGTCTTAACTTTATCTGCATAAAAAGGTATTATTTATTGTAACAAACCCTGTAACACATTTGGTAACTAAACAAAAAATATATCAAGCGCTTAAGACATACATTTATAACCTCTTGTTCTCATGTTTCATTTTTTTTATGGAAGAGTTAAAGAAAAAACTAAAACCAGAGTGCAGTCTTATATACATTTATCTCCTAAAAGTTTTTGGGGAACTGTAAATGAACTTAGATCTTGAGGATAAGAAATTATTTCTTTCTGTGTTAAATATCATTTTTAACAAATCGCAGATGACCCGTTAATATGCTAATTCTGATATTCACGACGATTTGCAAATGTATTCCAGGAATTTAACACTAAATTATTATTACATAACTTAAGCAAAACAATCTCAATTTTCATTATGTTTCTTGGCTACATCGTAATTAAATAAAATTATATTTACCTGTGCGCCAAGTTTCTGTTATCAATATATGCGTTCATTTTATAATCTGTTTGTTTTTCAAGTTATTTTATGATTTATATTTAAGGTTATTTGATTTTAGTTTAATAATTCGCCACGTTATTACCAGCTGCATTTACTGGGATACCAATGACATGGTTATTTTTACTGTTTTCGACGCGCCAAAAAATATTTCTGACCGTTGACATTCCGACAATTTTGTTTTAATTATTTTAGAATGTAATATTGTAAACTAGAGATAAGACAGCAAGTTAAGAATTGTTATTAACCGACTGTACGAAACATTTTGGTTGCTGTGTCGAATTATTATAATCCAAAAATTTATCGTATTTACTGAATTTTCTTGCATCTTGGTGTTTGTTCCGAAAACTGTGTTATTTTTAAGCTAAAATTATTGCACATGGCTAAATAACTGAGACAAAACTTAAAAAACTATTAATAATAATAAAATAAAAAGTTTTTAGCCCTACGTAGAATTTAAATCTACAATTTTCCGATGTCCAGACGAATGACCTACGAAGTGGGAAGTAAGTCTTAAGGCAGATTTACATTGCGCAAAACTTCCTCGCGCATCTGATGCGCCTCGTGTAAACTTGTTTAGATCCCTGGGGCACCATGCAGGGCAAACACTAACGGTTTTTTATCCGCATCAAAGCTAGGATTCATTTATATCGCCAATTTTAAGTGGACGAAGTTGGATCGCATCGGCCGAGCGCACGGAAAATTCCCAATAGAAGCGACTGAGTGAGCGAGTTCGTTTTGGGGATGACTTTTAAAATTTTATCTACATACAATCCTGAACTTAAAGTTGATTTTTTTTGTTCTAACATAGACGCTAGAAAACAATGGAGTGTCGTGTGTGGTTTAACTTGTTTTACAATAAAATGCATACTCTCGCATCCTTGAGCTCACGGTGAAAACACTGTTGAAACACTGTGTAACCACACTGGTTTACAATGTTTTTACAGTAAAGTAGTTCCATAAACCCACCGTGTTTCCACAGTGGTTTCTTGCTGGACCCACGGCGCTTACACAGTAAATTCACGATGAATACACAGAAGTATTTACAGTGATTACACAATAAATCCACGGTTTATCCACAAAGTGTAAATTTTTAAACAAAAAAATATTAAATGTTTTGATAAAAAAGGCAAGATATATTTAATAAGAAAGCAAATAACGTATATTCTTCTGTAGTAAATAGCTTCACTCGCATCCTTGGGCCCACCGTGTATACACAATGGAAACACTGTGGAAAAATGGAACATATACACGATGTTTCCACGGTGTATTTACCATGTATCCACAGTGTTTCCACTGTCGGCCGAAGGATGCGAAGGTATTTTTCACATCCTATTATTATAAAATTTTAATAATTTTCAGACTTAAATAACCTTATCTTTTCCGTTTCAGTAAATATGACTCTAATAAAAAAATGGTGGTTTTTCTCCTATCTATGGCTCAAACCCTGATACTTTTTTTTATCTCAGAAAAGTCCACAAAGACTTTAAGCCTAAGTACTAGCAAACCGTGGATTATCTTAGGTCAGAGGCATCAACACGGGACCTAAAATTTTGGAGGTATGGAGAGGAGGGAAAGACCTTGGCAGGCAGTAGGTTTCACAGTCCAAATAATCTATAAATGAAAAAGCCAATAATGTGAGAAGTTTAGGGCTTTTCCAGGTGGATTGTAAAAGGTGACAGTAGTACTTAGTGTTGCTTTACAGAAACAGTAGAAATAAAAAAAAAATAAAAAAGAGGGACAGCACGCTAGTGGACAGGAGGAAGTTTTCTTGTAAAAGTGGGGTCATTAATAATGCGAACGGTTCTCCTTTGGATTGAATCAAGAAAGATCAACCTTGTGGAGGACGTAATACATAAAAACAGTATTTTAGACATAGTCTGAATCGGAGTACATTCAGAGTGTACATGTGTGTACAAAAGAAGTACTTTCTGGCTTTAAAGAGCAACCCAAACTTTTTGAAAGCTGCTGCACCTGTGCATGTATATTTTATTAAGGTCACTTTCGAAAGTAATGCCAACTAGGTTAAATGATTCATTCTCTGCAGCACTTTGCCGCTTTTAAGTAAGGGTTAAGAACAAGCAGATCTTTTAGTGAGAGCAAATATGATTGTGTCTTTTTGGCACTTAAAAAAACAGGTTAACACACACGATACAAAAAATTAAACTTTATATTTTCGGATCTGACTCACCTGAATTTTTTTTTTTAAATTATCACAATATGTCAGGGCCTTTGATTATATGTACGTGGAATCTTAAGCCATTATTTTTGAAAGTAGAAAAAAATATTTTTTTCTTTCTAATTTACCAGTAAAAAAATATCTAAAAAAAAATTAAAAAATATAGGCAACTTTAACTTTTTTAAATGGAACACCCTGTATATTATGCGCTACAACGAAAAATATTTTTTTCTGATTTTAAAAATATATACATTGATGATATTTGGGTGCATGCGAGATTGACATTTCAGGATTTTCTAAAATTATTAAAAGTAGTTAGTGCTAGTGCAATAGAAAAAGTATAATTATCCTGAAAAAAACGAGGATATCCAAATCTTCGTTTTTATTTCGTGCTACAGTCCTTTTCTTTATTTTGAAGTTTTTTCGTTCACTAAATTTTCTTACTATGTATTTAATAGTGTCTATAGAGGATACTCGTTGTTAAGGATATAATAAGTGATATTTCCTTTGCACTGTCGTTATATTATTATTGTTGCCATACAAAAGACGCACAACAGCGATTTTTTGAATAACTCATCGACAAGAAAGCAATGTAAATTATTCTTAATAGTTAAAATGATAAACTTTAACTTTTCACAATATGGAAACGTCAAATTTATCAAAATATCATCAATGTTATATTTGAAATAAAAAAAAGATTTTTCGTTGTAGCGCATAATATACAAGGTGATTCATTTAAAAAGTTGAAGTTGCCTATATTTTTCCATTTTTTTATTGTGATATTTTTGTTACTGATAATTTTAAAAGATAATAGGGAAAAAACTACAATTTTTATATAAAACATTTTTTTCTATCTACAAAAATAAAGGCTCCAGATGCCACGTATATAATCAAAGACCATGTACAGCTTGATGTGCGCATATAATATTCTGCTTTTTCTTTGTGGCAGAAAACCCTAAATATCCATATGAATTTACTTCACTTTTTTTTTATTTGTGTCAAAATTATGTTATCAATTATTTAAAACTCTGCATAGTCTATGTAGATTTATTTACCTGTGTGCTGCAATCCGGCTTGATGCATGTCCACTTGTAAAGTACTCCATATCCACTGTACTATACGCCCTACCCCTCATTTCACCACTGGTCGTATTAAGCGCATCCAAATTTTGCTTACTGGTTTTTAAAGTTTTGCGATTTTCTCTCATTATTTTAAAATACGTATTATTTCGAATATTTTATTAAACAAATCTGATAATTTTGTAAGGAGCTTAATGTTTACTGCTGAATGGAGCACAACAATAAATGCGTCAAAGTTGAAAATAATGACCTATGTACTAAACTATAATCATCTACGATAGGGTCAACAAATATTGCGAGAATTTGTTTAGGGGAATAGAGAGTAATAAAGCCTAATTTTTTAATAATGAGGGTTTTTAGTATCGTGACCTTATCTACCAAAAAGAAAATAAATGTAATGAAAGTTGTTAAATTTGTATTTTTTTGGTAGATTTACGCGATTTTTTTGATAAATTCTGGTAGACAACTTTCTTTGGTAGATACTAAAAAACAATAGTTTTAGTCATGATCCGATAATGAATACAGGGATATGCACCCGGACTCTGGTGTAGCAAATCTGCTTGCTCCATGCAGCAATGTAAGTAATGTGTTAGGTAATATTGAAGAATTCTAGCATACTGTAAGCTTATTAAGGGACAGCAATAGAAAATATTAATATCAAAACACCTCTAGTTTTGCAAAACAAATGCTGTGTTAGCCCGTTTCGTAAAATGCGAAAGAAGTTTTTCAAATTTTATTCGCTTTAAATTTTGAAATGATAATGTCTCTTTAAAATTATTGTTCAAAAAGAGTTTTAAAAACATTGACAATTGGACCAAATTTGATCCAGATAAACAAATGTTAAAATCAATAAAAACAAAATATCATATAAAAATATTAAATATGTCACTGATGAAAATTAAAAAAGTAGATTTTATCTGGATCTTAGGTATCATATTTTTTTATTGCATTTTATAAGTTAGATTAATTTTCGTGTTTTTTTTGTGAATAATAAAAAATGAAGTACAATTATGTTAATAATTTTTAGTAGATTTTTATTTTAAATATTCGGTGCTTTCCTAAATAAAATATGATAAAGCTGTCTGCGCTGGCATTGTAAATTTGTTCTTTAATGGTGTATTGTGACGTCACGTATCATTTAAATACCCACATGTTTTCTGGCGCAGGCGTTTTTTACTTAAATGCCTATAGCACTGTTATAAAGTTTTGATTTAAAATCATATTTGACAGAAGTGTAATTTAAACACAAAGGGTTATTTTTAAGGAATAAAAAATACATATGTGCAAGGGGCCCTTAGCTTGCTCTTGTAGAAAGAGAAATAATCGAGATAAGAATTGATGTTTATTAGCCGAGTTATCGGATTCAAATAATGTGAACTCACATCTTTATGCCTACTTAAATATGTCTGATACTACCTAATTAATATATCAAGATTCTCAAAACACTATACCCTATACCCTCTACAACTGTATAAATAATAAGCTTCATATCTTTATATCTATTTATTTTAAAGTCAAACGGCCGAGTGATGATCGCGTTGTTAAATTTAGCAATGGACTTAGCAGTTTAGAATGTTTAACAAAACGTCATTGTCAGTATTATTCAATGATTTTAGTAGGCAACCTGTCAAAATCTGACATTTTGTTAAACATTCCAAACCGTTGTCAACTTAGCAAATTGTTAAAAGGTAACAACGGTTTAGAATGTTTAACAAAATGTCAGATTTTAACAGGTTGCCTACTAAAATCATTGAATAACAATGACAATGACGTTTTGTTAAACATTCTAAACTGCTAAGTCCATTGCTAAATTTAACAACGCGATCATCACTCGGCCGAAATTCTATCTTTTATTTTAACACTTTAACATTTCAATTTCTGAAAAAAATTATTTCCTCTAATAAGAAATTTTTGGATAGTTTATTTTAGAAAATTATTACATTTTTATATATTCAAATTAAAACAAACAGACAACTCAACAAAAATTCACTAAAAATTAAACAATTTCACAGAAAAACAATAATTAGGGTTCGATGTTATATATCAATGGATATATATCATGATATATATCCGATACATATCAAATGATTTTTTATAATATATATCAATACAAAAATGGTTTAAAAATTTTATATTATTAAGTAATTTTTGGCGTTGGTTACTGTATTTCTACTTCCCAATTGTAGATGGTTTTGAAGTAGAGTTAAACCGTACTCCCTAATAGTAAGTTCTAATCCATGAGTGACAACACTTCTGGCGGCATTAATGGCGTAAGTCGTGTCAGAAAAATTTCGTTACGAAAGAGTAAGTTTTTTTGTGTTTATTCCATTATTTTTTACAAAGAAAGTAATTGACAAAGTGCAGAAACGATTTTACTGCATTAGTGAGTATTTAAGAAGCATTAAATAACTTTTTTATTTATAGAATATAACTTATTATTATATAAAATATATATATATATATATATATATATATATATATATATATATATATATATATATATATATATATATATATATATATATATATATATAACGGGTGTTTCTCAAAGGTGGTTCCCCCTATAACTTTTTTATTTTTTAAGATGGGAAAATGAAATTTGGTTTGTCGATATATGACCTAAAAATGCATTGAATGACGGATTCAATTGTTTCTGATGATTTCCGGTTTCACCGGAACTGACCTCAACTTTTGAATTTTAAATGAAACACCCTGTATTTTTTTTATCTATTTGATAGGAAGTGACATCCCAATACAATGTCAAATTTTGACATTTTCCTTTAAAAATATTTAATTTTTTAAAATTCAATCTAGAGTGCCATGACGCCGTTAAAACAACAAATGTTGAGTCCAGGAGGCGTGGAAAAATAGTTTTAATTATTTTTCGTATTTTATGTCTTTTCCAGAAAGGTAAAAATATTTCAAAATTTTATTTCTAGACATAACTCATTTTTCTCAAATGGAACGATAGTGGCTCGTTTGCATATTCGAAATGAGCATTTTTTTGTAAATAATTTGATACCCTACACTTAATTTTTGGAGTTAAATCAACATTAAAAACGCTAATAAATAGGCATAGTGGTTGTTGCTTATAAGAATAATAATTACTATATTATTATTAATAATTATTATATTTTTATAGGTATTTAAATCAAAATGTCCTATTATTAAACACAGCAATAACTTTAAATAACTAACTCGCATTTAATAATTAAACTATGTAACATCATTGTTTAACATCAATGTTTTTGTTTATTTCCAAGCCTACCTGACAAAATTGCCGAAATACATATGACTCTTTTCGAATGCCACGGACCGAATGTTTTATTAATTTTATAAGAAACAACTAGTAAGCCTGTTTTTTTTTTTTTTTTTGTTGATTTAACTTAAAATATCAAGTGTGGGGTATCAAATTATTTACAAAAAAATGCTCTTTTTATATATGACAGCGAGCCATCATCGTTCCATTTGAAAAAATTGAGTTATGTCCAGAAATAAAATTTTTAAATCTTTTTACCTTTCTGGAAAAGACAAAATACGTCAGATAATTAAAACTAATTTTTACGCCATGTTAACTCAAAATTGGTTTGTTTTAACGACGTCATGGCACTCTAGATTGAATTTTAAAAAATTAAATAAATATGGGGTGTCATTGTATTTAGGATGTCATTTTCTACCGAATGGGTAAAAAAAATACAGGGTGCTCCCTTTTTTTTTATCTTGGGACAGTCCACGAAGGCTGATGCCTAAGTACTAACGTACCGTGGGTGTCTTCAGTGTGGTGAGAGGGAGTTTGTTCACATGGGACTTAAATTTTTGGAGATTGGGAGGAGAAGGAAAAACTTCTGCGGGCAGCAGGTTCCATAGTCTTGACACTCTAGGAATAAAGGAACGAAGAAAGCGGGAAGTTCGGGGCCTCTCTAACTGAACTGTAAAAGGATGCATAAAAGTTGCACTACGTGTTGCTCTGTTTGGAGCTGCCAGAGAAGGAATTATACTGGTCCAACTTCCTCTGAGCAGAAGCCGTGAAAATACCTATAGAAGAGCGACGGGATCCCCACAACTCGACGGTGGGCAAGAAGAGGAAGCCTTTCCGTGAGCGTTGGATCATTAATAAGACGAACGGCTCTTCTTTGAATGGAGTCCAGAATGCCAAGTGTTGTGGGGACGCCATTCCCCAGACATGAGAACAATATTTCAAAGAGGGTCTGATTTGGGATAAAATACAGAGTGTACAGAATTGGAAGAAGAGAAATATTTTCTGGCTGGAAGAGAAATCAATCTTTTTGAAGCTGCCGAAGCTATGGATGAAATGTGTTTGTGCCAGTTGAGGTTATTCTCAAAAGTAACGCCGACAAGATTAAACGATTTTGTTCTGCAGAACTTGGCCGCTCATATGTAAGGGATGAGCATTTGCAGACTTTTTTGCGACAGGGAACATGACTGTGTTTTGAGGCATTAAACTGAACAAGATTTTTGGCGCCCCAATCCAAGATAAGTTTGAGGTCTTGTGAAAGAGATATCTGCATTGACCTGCGCTTGTTTTCGAAATCAGGATTACACGGTGGCTTAAGAAATTGAATACTAGAGTGGAGGATACTATCGTCAGAAAACTATGAATGGGATTGATTGTGGAAAGAGAAGATCGTTAATGTGTAAAGAAACAGCGTGGGTGCCAGCACTGAGCCCTGGGGCACCCCAGCATTAATTTGGTAGAAGCTGGAGGAATGACCATCTACACTAACTGATATACGTCGATTAGAAAGGAAACTGGAAAGCCAAGAGCAAAGCTTAGGTGGAAGACCGTAAGAAGGAAGTTTGTTAAGAAGCCCATCATGCCATACTGATCGAAGCTTTGGTTTATGTCAAGAGCAACGATCTGGGATTCACCAAGAAACTCGGGACTTGTTCCAGTTGTGTGAGACAAAGGAAAGAAGATCAGCTGTGGATCTACTGTGACGGAATCCTTTATTGTCTATCATGTAAGATCTTATGTTTTCCAGATACTTTAAGATTTGGGATTAATAATTTTTCCATTACTTTGCAAACAACTGAAAGAAGAGATAGGTCTATAGTTGGAAGGAAAACTTTTGGATCCTTTTTTGGGGACAGGTTGCACCGTGCAGCTTTCCAACTCTCGGGAAAATGCCCGTGTCGTAAGAGATTCGAAACAGGCGAGTTAAGATGGGTGCAAGCTCGGGGCACATTTTTTAAGACATTGCTGGTTCCATCCAGCCGACGATTTTTTAGTATTAAGAGAAGAAAGAATACTTGATCTGTTTAACTTTAAAATTATTTTCGGACATTTTATGAGAAACAGGGAACTGTTGGAAGGGAAGATTAGTAGGAGGATCAAGCGTAGAATTGGCAGCAAATTGTTTGGCAAATAGTTCGGCTTTTCCTTTGGAGGTAGAGACAATTCCATCTTCAGAGATTAGGGTGGAAAAGAATTTGTGCAAAAGTTCTGACTAATATTTTTGGCAAAGGACCAGAAAGCTTTACTGCCATTTGAGCAAGATAGCTTTATCTTTTCGATTGTTAAAATGGTCTTTGCTGAGATGGTCTATTATACCGATTTCTCTTCGATGCTAGCCTTCGATTTTCAGGGCTGGGGTTTGAAGAAACTTTTGTGGGGTTAATTTTTAATAGTCGCTTTGCAGGATTTGAAAACCACGGTTTGTGATTTGAAGTTATGGGGTTCTTTTTAGTGTGGGGAATATAGGTCTCAATTCCTAGTTGAATTGTTTTTCGTAATTTAATATATATATATATATATATATATATATATATATATATATATTATATATATATATATGTATATATATATATATATATATATATATATATATATATATATATATATATATATATATATATATATATATATATAAACTTTAAATATACATACAAACGATCGAATATATATCATAAATATCCGATATTTTGATATTTATAATAAATATCGGATATTTTCGAACCCTGACAATAATAGTACCATCAAACTTGATATGCTCTGTGTAACACTAGTTATTTGGCGATACATTTTTAAAGATTGTAAAAAATCTTTAACGGAAATTTTTCTTCAAATTTATTTTTCGCTTCGCATCCACACAACGAATTTATTTTTTACCTTTGTTTCCCCTAATAATTTAGATTTTAATTTGAATTGTAATTAATTTTCTGTATTTAAATAAAACATTAAAATAACCTTCTGATACGGGTATTGCTAAATATGTATCTTTAAGTAATGTAATATTTGATGGGGGGCATTTGGTAATAATTTCACAATGTCATGTCATCACATTCTAATAAGAATATTATTTCATTTTTAATATCACAAAATAGTGTATGATATGTGGTATAAAAAAAATTAACTAAATTTAAACCTTTTAATTAAAAACTTGCAACTTTGTAAACTAGTTTTTGAACTATGAAAACTAGTTTTGAGGTTTTTAATTAAGATCACTCACCCTTGAGTTAATGTATTCAAAATGTACCTATACAGGGTGTGCGAAAAATATGTGAACAAAATCTTATAACCAATTCCTGATATCAAAGAAGATCGATTTAGGTCAATTTATATCTGAAATTGTTTCGTTTAAGTGACAAAGCATTAAAAATTATAAGATACTAGATGAAAAGCCTGTCTCCGCCAGGCGAGAGACAATATTAAATAGCCTCTGTCTCCGTAAGACGCCTTCCGTACGGCTAACGGTAAAAAAACACTTTTTTGCTCCTATTTTTGTCCCGGGGGCGAAATTCAAAAAACGGGCTTCGTTAGGTTCTAGCCACTGCTAAAGACTACCACTGTGCCAAATTTCAAGATTTTAGCTCAAGCCATAACTTCAGAATCACGTGGACAGACAAATAGATAAATAAATAAATAAATATATAAATATATATATATATATATATATATATATATATATATATATATATATATATATATATATATATATATATATATATATATATATATATATATATATATATATATATATATATATATATATATATATATATATATATATATATATATATATATATATATATATATTAATTTTATTTAAAAATGTTAATATTTTAATTCTCCTGGGTTTTTCGGCTTTTTTTTTTAAAATTAATTTGAAATAAAATTAAAAATCTTTACTTCTTATTTCCAATTAAACATGAATCTTTTGCCTTTCATAAATTTACACTATCTAATAAGATTTAAAATTAATTAAAATAAAAAAAAACCCTTAAAAAACTAAACGATGAAACTATTACGTTTAGTTTTTAAGTGTTTTTTTCTTTAATTTAATTTTAAATCTTATTAGATAGTGTAAAATGAAAAGGCAAAAGTTTCGATGATGGTTTAATTGAAAAAACCGAAACGTCAAAGAAATGTTTTAATTTTATTTAAATTAATTAAAAAAATGACCGAAAACCAGGAGAATTAAAATTATTAATTTAATAACACGGTCAGGAAAACAAAAACTATATATATAGTATTTCTTTTCTATTTTTTTTAAAGTGTGCTAATTGATTTTAAAGGTTTTACAAAGTCGGACCCTATGGGCTGTTTTGCCAATCCCTGCACATTTTAATTAACTGTAATAATAAAATCAGGGTTCGAAAATATTCGATATTTATTATAAATATCAAAATATCGGATATTTATGATATATATCCGATATACAGTGTGTCTACTTAAGTTGGAACCATATGGAAAACTTTTTATTATTAAGTTTACGAAAAAAAGTTATTTTTGATTAAAAATTCTGCATGGCCCAAACCTTAAAATGCAACCATTAGATATCAATTTTTTTAAGCTATACGAGGTTTGTCAAAAAACATGAATTTTACTCAAGAGTAAAGTACCGTTATTTTTTACAATACAGAAGAATGTTATATAGTAGAGTTATTTTTAATTAAAAGTTATATTTAAATGTGCAATTCTATTTTTTCTCAACGATTTAGTAAATTTGCCATTTTTACTGTAATTTTACAAATACGAACTCACTCTTAACACACAATGGCAAATATTTAATGTCAGTGCATCCTAGATTACGTTAAATTGTTTCAAGCCAGAAAAATTAATACGCAATTATTAGTAAATAATCACCAATCCTAAATTTTCATGCTAAATAGCTGTAATTGCATAATTAAATATAACTTTTAATTCAAAATTACTTTACTGAATAATACTCTTGTGTATTGTAAAAAAAGGTACTTTACTTTTTAGTAAAATTCATATTTTTAAAAAAACCTCGTATACGGCTAAAAAAATTAATATCTAATGACTGCATTTTAAGTTTTGGACCATGCAGAACTTTTTATCAGAAATAACTTGTATATCAAATAATTGATATATATATATATATATATATATATATATATATATATATATATATATATATATATATATATATATATATATATATATATATATATATATATATATATTATATTTTTTTTATTTTTATCTCATATATTATTTTTATATATATATATATATATATATATTGTATATATAAATATATATAATAAATCAAAACAGGCTTACTTTGCAAAGAGACTAGGTGTTTTGCAAAATGACCAACTAGAAACAGGGCAGATTGAACAACTATGTCATTTTTGTTACAAATGACTAGTCAGATTTCACAAAACGTTGAACCGACGTTTAAGCGGTTTTTCTAACCTAAAATGTATGCATTATTTTTTATTGTACGAGATTAACCAAGACACTTGTTTCTGTTTTCTTACCTTGTTAAAATAAAAAAGAATGGATGAAATCACCGATGACCCTACTTTTGAGGACACTATCAATATAAGTAAAAAATAATACCTCTGATAAATTATTTATTCTAACTTAAATCTTGAGAAAGACAAATTATTCAAAATGACTAAATTTAATGTTTTGTCATTCTAAAAAAGGGAAGATTACTGTTTAATCCGGGGCCAGCTCTGGTTTTTCATTTTAAAAACGCCTGAAAATAGCCAGGCTCTTTTTAGAAATGTATTGAATTGTTCAAAAGCCGGCATTATGCAAAACACCTAGACTTTTTTTAAAAAAGGTTTTTTTAATACCCCCCTGCCAAAAAAAAAAAATATATATATATATATATATATATATATATATATATATATATATATATATAAAAAATATATATATATATATATATATAAAAAATATATATATATATATATATATATATATATATATATATATATATATATATATATATATATATATATATATATAAAAAATATATATATATATATATATATATATATATATATATATATAATATATATATATATATATATATATATATATATATATAATATATATATATATATATATATATAATATATATATATATATATATATATATATATATATATATATATATTATTATATATACAGTGTGTCCCAAATTGGTGGGGAATGTATAGATCTTGGAAAACACGATAGATAGAAAATCGGTTAAATGGGGAAAGTTTTGGACAATTATGTTAGTAAGCTAATTCCGTTTCTTACATGGTTTTATCTATTCAGGTTTTTGAGAAATTTTGAAAAAACCTGAAACATGCATTTTCGAAAATCGGCCATATTTTTTTTATAAGTGAAAATTTTTCAAATCTGTAAAAACTTCTTTAAAGCAACTTTTTTTGTAGAATATGACCGAGTAGTCAATTTTTATTTTCTACGTTTCGGGATTTTAGGATCATCATCAAATTTATTTTTTCATATGGACGCCATATTGGATTTTTTCGAGCCAAATAGTGCTTTTTATTCTTATTTCAACAATGTATAACATGTTATAGTTTAGAAGTTTTAACCTCATCCGCTTTAAAACACAAATATTTTTTCAGTTGGCCTTGATTCCGGCGAATGTCATCTAGCGTCATTATCAAGTTAGCTCGGGTACGTTATAAAATTTTTTTCAACTTTGTAAAATGGTTAAATATTTAAAGAAAAACTTGATATTTTTCAACATTATTTCCAAAGCAATAGAAATGTTAATATAGCTGCGCAAACGTATTTCGACAATTTTCCTGAAAGGCAGCATCCTAAACTAACATACTTTCGAAAACTGGTTACAAATTTGCTTAAATTCGGAACTTTTAAAAAACCACGACCTAAGAGGTACGTTGAAGAAAATCGACAACGAGATGCTGCAGTTAACCAACATTTTAAAGAAAATCCAACACCTTCAGCCAGGGATGTTAATAGAGAATTCCACATACCTAAATCAAACATTCACAGGGTAGTTAGAACTATTTAAAAAAATATCGTTAATATGTTGAGAAATATGGACAACATTTTGAATTTTAAGTCGTTGTTTTACATCTTCATTTTAGTGGAAATATTAGTTTAGGCACTTTTCATTGTTTTTGTTTTCACTTGTTTCAGTTAACTTGTTACGTGTAGTTTTGTTGTAACACGGTATTAACGTTATAGCTATGTTCGCGAAACCCATTTCTGTAAAATATCTGTTCAGCTTATCTATTTTGCCAATTACTAATATTTTATTGTTTACAAAAAAAATGACGTTCGCCGGAATCAAGGCCAACTGAGAAAATATTTGTTTTGAAATAAATAGGTTATAAACTCTTAAAATATAACATGTTATACATTCGTAAAATGCCCAATACGTAGAAAATAAAGCACATTATACTCGGTCATATTATTGATTTATATCCTCGACCCTTGAAAAATAAATTAATTTAGGTAACTATTTGATTTTTATACGATGTTAAGAATAGGTGTTTCTTTTATTTTTGGAAAAATTTTTTCTTTTTTGGTTTTTTTAAGATATTTATGCTAACTTTTTTTATGTTAATTTACTTTTAAGATTCTTGTCTTTATTTTAAAAGCAACGTCACCAATCTGTTAGATAAAATTACCTGCAATAAATCTTATCATTTGAAATAAATCATTTTATAGAAAGATTAGAATATAATAAAGTTTTTAAAAACAAGAGAAGCAAAAAAATTATAAACCCAATTTTATTTCAAAATAATATTTGAATAAATCCTACCTTACACTTAGTGGCCTGAAACATGTTACTCCGAACATGATAGAATAGTTTATAATCTTAAAAGCAATCTATTGCAACTGAGAGTAAGTTCAATAAGTGACAAAGATACAAACTGAAGTTTGGCAAACTTAACATAATATTAATTGTCAATACAGTTTTCATCAGAAAACTATGAAAAATGTACATTTTTTTCATCATAAGAAGGGGATAATATTCTTCAGTTATGTTTAAGTTGAGGACTTGATAAATATATTTCTTGTTAGTGCTTACTTTTATAAATGGTTTAAACCGGGGTCATTTATAGCTTGATATAAATGATGTTTCTTTAATGTTGCGAAAAAAATTACAGAGGGACTCCTTGGATAAAAATAAGAAAAAAGTTCCTACAAACACATATGCCAAATTTTTTAATTTTTGAACAGGGAGAAAAAATTTTAAGAAAAAAAAATCTGTACATGTGGATAAATCTGAATGCATGAAATTTTGGATATATTATGTTTCCAAGGCCTTCTCAAAACAATATTTGTAATTATCTGCTACCCAGGGAAAGGGTTGAAATCCGCAACCTCTTAATGTTTGTTATTGGACTGAAATTAGCAGCCATTTAACGCAGCCAAAAGTGAAGTTATCAGCTTTTTTTACGCAGCCGAAAATGTGAAGTTAGCGGCTAAATTTGACAGCTTATTATAATTTCTGCCTGTTTATTTCTTAGTACCCTAAAAAAAATATTCCACAACAAAAATTGGTACGAAGGTACCTTATTGCATTCTTAATCACCATGCCAAAGGAATTTCACTTGCGACCCGTCTGACTATAAAAAAATTACTCCCTAAAGTTGCAGTCATTACTTATATAAGTATATAGGGAAAAATCTTAAAATAATTATAAAGTCCCTTAAAAAAGTTGTTTCAAAACAAAAATTGGTATGAAGGTACCTTATTACAGACTTAATCCCCACGCAAAGAATTTCTTGCGCCCGTCTGACTATGAAAATCAACCTCTAAAGTTGCAGCGTTACTTATAAATATGGAAAAATTTAAAAAAGTACACTTAAAAAAGTTGTTCCACGACAAAATTGGTACGAAGGTACCTATTGCATATTTAATCACCATGAAAAGAATTTCACTGCGACCCGTCTGACTATAGAAAATTACCCCTAAAGTTGCAGCCACTACTTAGATAGGAGAAAATTATTGATTTTCTATAATCAGACAGGTCGAAGAAAAATTTTTGCATGGGATTAACTCTGCAATGGTACGTTCATACCATTTTGTTGTGTAACAGCTTTTGAAAGTACTTTATAAGTTTTTTAATTTTCCTTTATAAAAACGACTGTAGCTTTAGGGGGTGATTTTCTTAATGGTAGGCAAGTAAAATTCCTTTGCATGGTGATTAGGTATGCAATAAGGTACCTTCATACTAATTTTGTTGTGAACACATTTTTAAAGCGTACTTTATATTTTTAAAATTTTCCCTTTATAATAAATGACTATAACTTAGGGGTGATTTTCTATAGTCAGACGGTCAAGTGAAATTCCTTTTGCATGGGGATTAGGTATGCAATAAGGTACCTTCATATAAATTGTTGTTGTGGAACAACATTTTTAAGGGTACTTTATAATTTTTTAAAAAATTTTCTATATATAAAAAAGGACTGTAACTTTAGGGGGTGATTTTCTATAGTCAGACTGGTCGCAAATGAAATTCCTTTTGCATAGTAATTAGGTATGCAATAAAGTACCTTCATACTAATTTTTGTTGTGCAACAACTTTTTTAAGGGTACTTTATATTTTTAAAAATGTTCCTTTTATAAAAAATGACTGTATTTTTAGGGGGTGATTTTCTATAGTCAGACGGGTCGCAAGTGAAATTCCTTTTGCATGGTGATTAGGTATACAATGAGGTACCTTCATACCAATTTTTGTTGTTGAACAACTTTTTTAAGGGTACTTTATAATTTTTAAAAATTTTACTATATAAAAAATGACTGTAACTTTAGGGGGTGATTTTCTATAGTCAGACTGGTCGCAAGTGAAATTTCTTTTGCATGGTGATTAGGTATGCAATAAGCTACCTTCATACCAATTTTTGTTGTGGAACAACTTTTTAAGGGTACTTTATATTTTTTTAAAAATTTTCCCTTTATAAAAAATGACTGGATTTTAAGGGGGTGATTTTCTATAGTCAGACGGGTCGCAAGTGAAATTCCTTTTGTATGGTGATTAGGTATACAATGAGGTACCTTCATACCAATTTTTTTTGTGGAACAACTTTTTTAAGGGTACTTTATTATTTGGTAAAAATTTTCACTATATAAAAAATGAGTGTAACTTTAAGGGGGGATTTTTTATAGTCAGAATGGTCACAAGTGAAATTTCTTTTGCATGGGGATTAGGTATGCAATAAGGTGCCTTTATATAAATTTTTGTCGTGAAACAACATTTTTAAGGGTACTTTATAATATTTTAAAAATTTTCCCTATATAAAAAAGGACTGTAACTTTAAGGGGTGATTTTCTATAGTCAGACGCAAGTGAAATTCCTTTTGCATGGTGATTAGGTATACAATGAGGTACCTTTATACCAATTTTTGTGGTGGAACAACTTTTTGGTAAAATTTTCACTATATAAAAAAGGACTGTAACTTTAAGGGGTGATTTTCTATAGTCAGACGCAAGTGAAATTCCTTTTGCATGGTGATTAGGTATACAATGAGGTACCTTTATACCAATTTTTGTGGTGGAACAACTTTTTTAAGGGTACTTTATAATATATTGAAAATTTTCCCTATATAAAAAATGACTGTAACTTTAGGGGTGATTTTCTACAGTCAGACTGGTCGCCAGTGAAATTCCTTTTGCATGGAATTTTGTATGCAATGAAGTACCTTCATACCAATTTTTGTTGTGGAACAACTTTTTTAAGGGTACTTTATAATATTTTTAAAAATTTTTAAATATAAAAAAGGACTGTAATTTTAAGGGGTGATAAGTCAGACGGGTCGCAAGTGAAATTTTTTTTGCATGGTGATTAAGTATGCAATGCAAGTACCTTAGTACCAATTTTTAAGGGTACTAAGAAACAAATAGTCGGAAATCATAATAATTAGCTAACTTCACATATTAGCTGCTTAAAAAAAGCTGCTAACTTCACTTTTTGGCTGCGTAAAATGGCTGCTAATTTCACTCCGGTATGTTTGTTTATCCATATTTATAAACAAAAATATTTTAATTTCTTTTCTTAAAACTTTTCCGCCCTGAAGCGCAAATGTTAAGAAGTTTTTGACACATGTTTAAAGGATTTTTTTTTCGTATTTTCATCCATAATAATGAAACAGCCTGTATATCCAGGATATTTTGTAATTTTGTTTTATAAATGATTAAAACAAAAAACATGCTCTTTGGATCAATTTATTATCTTGCACACATTAGGCTTTACCAATTTTTGAAATAACATTTAATTGCTACTTAAAAACGGGAAGTATTTGAGTATTTACAGAATGCTGACAATTTTTTTGTTTCATTTATTATGTCTTTTACATCAAAAGTAGGTTTAAAGTGAGTGGGTATAACACCCTTCCACCGACCTAAACTACCTAACACCTAACATCTTAGGAAACCAAAAGGTCAGCAGGCTGGTTGTTAGATTTAATTACAGGTATAAAAATTTAGACAAAAACAGGTTTAACCTCCAAAAATCTGGGGCCCATAGTACCTACTACTTGGACTTTTTTTGTTAAATATTAACATCCTAAAAATAATATATTGTTACGGTGGTATGACAAATATAAATAGTTATATGGAAGCACTCCCGAAAGCACTCCTATTTACAGAAAAGTTCTATTATTTTATAGGACGCAATATGAAGATTATTCTGGAAAATGTTTAAAAATATGTAAAAATATACAGAGTATTTAATAGTTGGATATATTATAGTGGATATACCTTGGATATAAGTGGATATACACTTGGATACATAGTGAGAGAGGACAGAGGATATAGAGTAAGATAGAGAGTTAAAAAAAAGTATAGAACAGAGAAAAAAAAACTGAAAGTGGCTGTGACCCCATTGTGACTGATTTCTAAGACACCCAGAAAATTCTAGAAAACTCCATTTTGACTTTACCGGTGTTTTGTGAATAGTAAGAATATCGTATTCCCGAATTTCCGACAGTGTTCTAGAACATTCCATTTTGAAACAAAAAAAGATAAGCAAATTGGGATCTCATCATTGTACTGGTGACCTTAAATAGACTCTATAGAAGTTTCGACAAAATTCAAGAAAATTCCATTTCATTATTTGTAAAGATATCCAAATTTTGACTTTACCAGTGACTTGTGGACAGGAAGAAAATAGTGATCCGGAATTTTCGATAGTCTACCAGAATGTTCCAATTCAAAACCAAAACTGATAAGTGAATTTTGACTTCATCCTTGTATTGGTGACCCTAAGTAGACTCTATTGATTTTCGACGAAATTCTAGAAAATTCCATTTCATTATTTGCAAAGATATCCAAATTTTGAATCTTCCAGTGTTTTGTGAACAGGAAGAAATCGTGTTTCCGAATTTTTGACAGTGTTCTGGCATATTCTAATCCAAACCAAGACAGATAAGTAAATTTTGACTTAATTATTGAGTTGGTAACTTTAAACAGACTGTATTAAAGAAGTTTCAATAAAATTCGAGAAAGTTCCATCGTTTTTTGTAAAGATATCCCTGACTTTGTCAGTACATTGTGGACTGTAAAAATACATTATTTTTAAATTTTCGACAAAATTCTAGAATATTCCATTTTAAAACTAAGTAAGATAATTAACTTTAATAATTAAACGAGATATTCAAGCAAAAAAGCAGATGAAAAGAAAGTCAAAAGGCAAAAGAAATAAGAAAGAATATTAAAATATTTGCTAGACAGTTAAAAGAGAAACCAGGTAAAGAGGCTAGAAGGCTAAAGAGAAACAAGGTGAAGAGGCTAGAAGGAAAAAAGAAAAACAAGAGAAATAAGACCGGCTTCAGAAAATTTTAGAAAAGAATATAGAAGAAAAAAAGAAAAACAAGATGAGGCTAATAAAACAAAAAGGACAGGACTGGCTTCAAAATTTTAGAACATCATTGAAATGAACTACCTAAATCAAAGGCAAAGCTGGTTTCAAAAGACCATAGAAGTAGAATAAAATCGTTTACAAGAGGTGAGAAAGATGACGTAAATAACGTAAGACGTGAGATACAGGGTCTAACAATGTACAGGATGAATTAAATAAGGTGCAGGACGAATTTCCAAATGATATTCAGCCTGTCAAGGTGTTGCCAGCTCTATGGCAGTTTCAGGTTTAAAAATGGCTGGAAATGATGACAAAATAACTTTATTAACAGTCGCACAGCGCTAGAATTTCTTCAAAGCATATTTGATAAGAGTCAACAAAACTATCAAGACCTTGTTCAAGCATTGGAGCTGCGATTTAGAGATAAATACTTTAAAGAAATTTACAAGATTCAAACTAAAGCCATGTTTTTGCTCGTGAAAATCAAAAGGGAACTTGCTGCCAATTAATAAAAGGGTCTGTCTTCTGGGGCTAAGTGCTGTGAGTGGTTAAGGCCTAGTTTCTCATGTTTGTACATTTTGAGTAGTGCACTGGGTTGTCTATCATTGCGAAGGATTGGTTGCGTGCACAGTGTGGGACTTCAGACTGACAGCAAGCTGGTTTTACACAGTACCAGTTCTTGATTGGATCACCGTTAATTAGTCGGAATTTCTGGAGGCTACAAAACTCGACTATCCAGATTTTTTACCAACAAAGACCAGGAAAGCTTATGTTACCACATCGCAACCTATGATTGAAAAGGGGAGTACTTACTGGCTAAATGGCGCTGGATTTAAAAAAGGCTGGCAGCCAAGGCCATTAATTTGAATAGACAATAGAAAATAGAAAAATAAAATAAGGAGTTTAAAATTGATCCTTAAGATTATTTCTTATTTTTATTTATTTTTATGTTATTTGTCTGTATAAATGCCTTATGCAAATAACCTATTTTTAAATTTATTATATTTTTATGTTATTTTTATTTTTGTTATTTGTCTGTATAAATCCACCTTAAGATACTAAGTATATGGCCTCCAAACTTTTACTGACTCCTTTAATTACAGTAAATTTATTACAATTTATATTTTTCTAATGCTCTTTAATTATTGTTATGAAATTGAAAAAAAATGTGAAAATATATTACTTAAATGAAAAAAGTAGGTAATATCTACATATAATTTAAAGCTTGAATTACGTTTTTTTATATAAACAAATTAGTAAAATATCTTTATTTAAATAAAAAAAATCACTTACCGCTGACTAGCTTTTCTGTACCATTTCTTTACCAGTGGTTCCCGATTATCAGAATTTATGTCCATGACTAATGGAAATGTTCAAATCTAATCACTTATAAAACAGGAATAACTTTTATTACAAAAACCCGGGTAGTAGCGACAAACAAGGTTGAATTTATACTTTAAAAATAAATCAAAGTTCCAATAATAACTTTTAAATTTCAATTTGCATTCCAAAAAAGTTGCAATGAAAAAATCGAATTTTTTGACTAAAACGTATTTCAATAATCTCTGTTAACAAGTTTATGGTAGAAAAAACGATTTGTTAACTTATGTAAACACAATTAATGTGATAAAACTTGTTACTACCGTAATAATAAGTACTTTGCCCGACTTTGTTTTAGGTTTGCACAATAAAAATAAAATTCGGAATAAAGTGACGTTTTATGCTTTTAATACTTTTTTTGGCAGTAATCAATAGGCAACTACTAATACACAAATTAGCATTTTTCATTGGCAAAACTAGTTCATAATGAACGTATTTTGGTAGATCTTTGAGCATATACCTTCTAGAGAGACCTTTGCAGCTTGACCTTGCCCTTTCACTTCGCGTGCTGATTGATTGGTATACTCTCTCAGCAGCAGCTCTCCCCGCCAACCAATCAAAACAAGCTTGCTTTCTTTTTCTCTGGCACGCTTGTTTGCACTGCCTAGCGGAAAGGCTACCTTTAGCAGATATATGTTCGAAGGCCCTTATGGGCAGGTATATATCATGATACTATTACGAAAAAATAAACCCACGCCCCATGAATAACATCTCTCTCTGCACGCCTGAGTACTCACGACAATTTCCCAAAACGGCATTTTAATTATGGCATTCGATTTGTTTTGTTAGATGGATTAAGCGATGATTTATTTATTTTTAAACTTTAAATTGCCAATACAATAAAAGCGGCTTTAAAACACGCTTTCCCAACCGACGCAGGATTGTTATCACAGTGACGTATGGCAACGTCAAACAAATTAAATCACCAAGTGGTTTTATCTTCTAGTAATAGTTTTGGGATATATGCCAACAGGCCTCATAAAAGAACTAGAATACTGACTCCCATATGCGCGCCTATGCAATAAAAATGGTACACTCATGCGTAGACTCTCCTACCTCAGCCCATTTGTCAACTGCCATTGAAAATCGATTGGTTTTGTAAGTAGCAGGAATGTTAGTTAAAAAGGGAAACTTGTCTAAGGTTTTGAAGCTTTCCCAAAAAAGCGATTCCTCAAACCACTTTTGGAATTACCGGCAATAAACAGTGGGAGACAAATTAGTGTCAAACCTTCGACAAATTTAAAACAAAAAAATTATTTCTCATAAACAGAATATTGCACTTATCGGTAAACAAAAATAAAATTCTACATTTAGGCTGTACACTTAGGCATACACAAGTTAAACTAAGTTTAAGAAAAAAAAAATAAAAGAGATAGTAGAAATTAATTGAGGATTGCGATTCATGCCTCTTGTTAATTTATAGTTTCGGTAACTTTTATAACGGAAAATATATCACCTAATATAAAATTTTTCTAAAATTTGCAAAATAATTTCAAATCTACTGAATTTCGGGGGGAGGGGGTTTAACCCCCCAAAACCCTTCCCCTTGGGTGCGCCACTGAGAATTATACATAGTAACGTTGAGCGGGCGGTAGCTAAACGTACAAACTCATCAGGACAAAAAAAGGCTTTGACAGAAACCGGATATATCTGGTATTTGGGATTGCATTTCGTAGCATCTAAATGTGCATTGCAAGGATTTTCGTTTTTTTTGTTGTATTTGGATATCCTATGATTTAGAGCCAGACTCTGGAAATTATCAAATAAATGCGCAGGCGAAATGATTTCCTCTAGAACAATCGCGCCGATTGATCACAGCAAGCAAGCACGCAAGAACAAAAAAGTAATTACGCCTTTCTTTCATATAAAAACATTTAAAAGTTTTGATTTTGTTAAAAAATTGGAATATCTGAGGCTTTGAGCCCGAAATCCAGATTTTCTATCGACGAAGCCCTGGAAAATTTTGTCTAAAAAGGAGAGAGCTGGCTGATCGTTTAGAAACGAGGCCAAAAACTGAGAAAGCAAAGAAGAAGAAATATTTCTCTGGCGATTGCCGAGCAGCAACGCCAAGATAAATGAAGGAAGGAACCAGTTCCTATTTGACCTCCGATCAGTGAAGTGCTCGCGATAAAAAAACTACATAGTTTTTCCGGGAAGGCGGGTGAAGGAGCTGTATCAACAGCTTTTACCATCGGGGATCAAAAAAGCTCAAGCCAAACGATGGAGTCTTCTTCTGGGGCTAAGCGCTGTGAACGAATGATTCCTATACCTTGTTTCTTTCCTGAGGGCCCCACGACGGGAATTTTCCTAATGGCGGAAGAAAGGTTGCGCGCTCAGCAGGAAGGAGCAGTACTGACAGAAACGGTTATGCGTGATACAGTAGCAGTTTCCTGGTCGGACGTGATTTTTTGGTGCTTTGGGGACCGATAAGAAAATCTTTTAAGAAAATTTTAAGTTTTGTGAAAATTTGGAATTTCCGGGGCTTGAGCCCGACGAGTCCAGAAATTCTGACAAAGCCTGGGAAAGCCACGTTGCTGCAACGCGTGTTCCTGGAAAGGGGGATGGCAAACGATTTCCTGGAAGAAATCAAAGGAAGGAACAAGAAGAATCTCATAATAACATAACCTCTCGTCATGTAATATTTTTAAAAAATTGGTTAATTTTATTGATTTTAATATGATGTCTTGTTTAACTAAACCTTTTCAAAGATTGGTGCTAAATGAATTAACCAGTTTACAAAGAACTTGCGTTCGTTATAAAATAAGATACGTCGAAAAACCTGAAATTGGAGTCGGTGTAGCATTTCGAAGAAAAGTTCATTTTCCAGATGAATATACTGTTAAACCACTGGAGGTAACAAATTTGGCCGGTAGAGATCCAAAATCGGGAAGGGTAGTTGTACACGGAATAGGAGGTGGTATTAAACATAAGTATCATTGGGTTGACTGGAAACGAGTCGGACCAAAGGAAGGACCTCCACAGGTTAGTTGTAGACAATGGTATGCTACTGTACCAAAATATTCTACGTACCTATTATACCAGCTACATACACTGAGGAAATCGTCAAAGGAAAAACTGCGCTCTCCTGGCCTTAAGGATTTCTGGAGTGGGTTCAGGAAGCCTTTGTTCTCCAGATTGTTCAGGCTGCCGGGCTGGGTTAGTTTTTTCTTCTGTAGATTTCCTCAGTGTGTGTGGCTGGCATAAGTTAGCATTTGCCTGTCCATTTTTCATGTGTCATGTTTCTGGACATGGCACTAAATTGATATGTTCTTACTTTTTACTTACAATTATTATCTTGTGAATATTTTTATTATAGGAAGAAAGAGTGATTAAAATCATAAAGGATGGATGTAGAACTGCCTTTGTAGCATTAGTTGCCCATGGAGATAAATTGAAATATATTTTGGCCACAGAAAATATGAAAGCTGGGGATATATTAGAACTTCCTGCTTCATTCCCAGAATACCTGGTAGGTAAAAACATTACCCCGCGTGCAAAAAAAAATTATATTTAGGGTCAGGGTGTATGAATTGTATAAAATATACAGCTATATATTAATCATAACTAGTACCTTGTGTATCTCTTGCAACTGTTTACTGAGCCAAGTTACATAATCTTTTACGAGTTCTTCTTGGTAGAAGGTCGTCCAATAAGTAAGTCAGCTGGAAGGCCCAATTTTGCTCCAAAAATGACTTTTGCAGGTGATGTTCCAATTGTTTCTCGAATTGTGGAGCGATAGGCTAATAAAAACGGCTGTATACAGTTGTCCCAATTACTTTGTTAGTCATTTACTTTAATTTTTAGGCATTTATCAAGGGGTCTATTAAATCTCTCGACCATTCCCTCTGACTGAGGATAAAGGGGTGTGGTTCTCTTTTTATGGTTTTCCAAAAGATTGCAAAGGCTGTTAAATAGGTCTGATTTCAAATTTCTATCTTGATCAGGGTGTATTTCTCTTGGTACTTCATATCGACAAATCTATTATCCCAGTTTGTCGGCAACAGAGGTAGCTTTTTGATTTGGTATTGCTTAGACTTCTGGCCATTGGCGATTCAGAGACTTACTGACAGGGAATGATCCTGCCATGTCTATGGCAATTCTTTCAAATGGTGCCCCCACATTATATGCTTCATCTTGCCATGACTTCCTGTTTTAGGTCCATTGTTGCCAAAGGGGCAGTCTTTAAAAATTCTGCACCAGTTTTTTACATCGGTATCACTTTCCAGTCATCACAACCTTTCTCTTAATAATGGCGTTAGGAAAAAAATCTTTTTTGATAATAGTTATTTAGTCTACTTTAAACATTCAAGATAGTACAAAGTTTTTAGAATAAAAGTTAAAGCCCTTGTGTTTCCCAACGCATTTTATAGAGTTAAGAAATTTTAGGAACATAATAATGTCCTCTAGGCAAAACACAATCATTCAGTTTTCATGACAAAACAATATGGGGCTTGTTAAAAAACTGAGTTTTATTACTTGTTGATTTAAAATTTTAAATAACTCTAAAAAGTTAGAATGTTTTCTTTTGAAAAAAATAAAAATGTGTTTTTTTCTATAGTATATGTAGATATTCGATAGTTTAATTTATGACCTTTATGTCTTAATTTTTATGTATGTGATTTTATTAATGCTTTTATCGATAGTGTTTTGTAGATATAAGATTTATTGTAAACATCATTTGTTTTAAAACTTAATTTTTAGTACATTTATGAAAGTTTGTTTGCAAGAACTTGTTTTTTTTTGATAATAAAGCGATTCTTGGTTTTGAATACTAAGTGTCATTTTTAAAAAACCTTTATGTCTTAATTTTTATGTATGTGATTTTATTAATGCTTTTATCGATAGTGTTTTGTAGATATAAGGTTTATTGTAAACATCATTTGTTTTAAAACTTGTTTTTTGATAGATTTATAAAGTTTGTTTTAAGTTTTTCCTTTTTGAATACAGGGTTTTTGGGTTTTGTGTGTATTTTTAAAAACCTTAGACTTAACCCTTTTATGTTTTTTTGTTCCAGCTTTTATTCAATAGGTTTTGATTGGTTTATTGTAACACATCATATTTATGTTTAGAGGCTCTAGTTTTTAGTACATGTCTGCAAATGGGTTTTTTCTAAGACCCTTGTCATATGTTTTCTTAAGTGCATTCTGGTTTTAATCAGTGTCATATCTAAAATCCTTTATAGTCTTAATTTTTATGTAATGTTTATTATGCTTTTTACGATAGTGTTTTGTTGATATAAGGTTTATTGTAAACATCATTTGTTTTAAACTAGTCATTTAGCACATTTATGAAGGTTTGTTTCAAGAACTTGTTTTTTTGATAATAAAGCATTCTGGGTGTGCTGCCAGAGTTGCATTTTTAAAAATTATGTCTTAATTCTCTTGTCTGGATTTTAGAAAGTGTAATCTTTTTGTAGTTAAGGTTTATGAAGCATTCAGGTTTTAAAACCTTGAGTTATTTTAGCAAACTTTTATGGAGTTGTTTCAGAAGAATATGTTTTTTTTTTTTACAGAAAGTCGATTCTTGTTTTGAAAACAAGTGCATTTTCAAAAAACTTTATGTCTTAAGTATTCCTTATTGTAGTTTGGATTTTATCAATGCTTTATACGAGGTAGTGTTTTGTATGATCTAAGGTTTATTTACCTTCATTTGTTTAAAAACTTAGTTTTTAGTACATTTATGAAAGTTTGTTTGCAAGAACTTGTTTTTTTTTTGATAATAAAGCGATTCTGGGTTTTGAATACTAAGTGTCATTTTTAAAAAACCTTTATGTCTTAATTTTTATGTATGTGATTTTATTAATGCTTTTATCGATAGTGTTTTGTAGATATAAGGTTTATTGTAAACATCATTTGTTTTAAAACTTAGTTTTTAGTACATTTATGAAAGTTTGTTTGCAAGAACTTGTTTTTTTTTTGATAATAAAGCGATTTTTGGTTTTAAATACTAAGTGTCATTTTTAAAAAACATTTATGTCTTAATTTTTATGTATGTGATTTTATTAATGCTTTTATCAATAGTGTTTTGTAGATATAAGGTTTATTGTAAACATCATTTGTTTTAAAACTTAGTTTTTAGTACATTTATGAAAGTTTGTTTGCAAGAAATTGTTTTTTTTTTTTGATAATAAAGCGATTCTTGGTTTTGAATACTAAGTGTCATGTTTAAAAAAGTTTTTTAAGTTATCACAAATAATAACTTGGATTATCTTTTTTTTTAAGTAAGACCCAATGAAGGTGATGCATACCCACTAGGAGCTTTGCCACTAGGCACACAAGTTCACTGTATAGAAAAATATCCTGGTGTAGGGGGCTTTTTAGTCCATGCTGCTGGAAATTATGCTACAATAACTAGAAAAGCTCCTGACAATCGTGTTATAGTTATGATGCCTAGTAAAAAAGAATTTAGGTAAGAACTTCCTCATAATTTTTTCTAAGGTAAAATATAAGATATTAATTTTTGTTTTGAGAAGTTTACTGTTTTTTGAAATTTATTTAAAATTTATAAATAAGGGTAATAATAATATTATACATAATGAGTCTGTTCTTTCAGTTTGCCAGAAGAATGCATGTGTACTGTAGGAAGATTGAGTAATGCTGAACATGGTAGTACACCTATTGGATCTGCTCAAAAAAATAGGGAGCTGGGTAATAGACCTCGATCAGGTAAATTTAAATTTGTGTTATAAAATTATTTTAACATCGCGCAGTATATCCTCACTGATCTAGCTAAGTGACTTTACAATTTAACAGTTACAGTTTTTTTTCCTGTGTATGTGCAATTTTTTGTCTTTTTGCCACTGCACTGCTATTTTGGCTCCTATTTTAGCAAATATTTTTGAGATTTTTGACATAATACTCTTAATATATATCGACACTAAGTAATAAACTAACCAATAATGGAAATATACTGCAGAAAGTAAGTTATTTAAACTATTAAATATTATCTAGTATTTGTAAAACATGGTGTTTCGCTTGGTTATGTCAGGCAGACAGGCCAAGCATTTACAAGCAATATAGGCTGTCTTTAAGTATCTTTTTGTTTTTCATTCATTTGCTAACTCATTTTTTTATAAGGTTTTACTGTGCACTTAGCCAGTGGTGGCCATTGTAAACAACTCTCATTTAGAGGGCGATAGCCTCTAAGATATCAGCCCTTGGTCCAGTCTGATTCTTTAGTCATGTACAGTATTTATCCCAAATCTGGTCCTGAAAAATTTACTGATCTTGATTCGATTCTGTAGGTTCTAGTGATGACCCCTCATGTATTTTATAGACACCTACATTCTTTAATGACATGAAAAGGAATTTTTTTCTTATTTCCGTATCATCTACAGATTTTGTCATCCCATACCCAATCTGAATGGGTGCCTTTTAGTATATCAGTGCCCAGATACCAAGCCGAAAACGGTTTTCAGTTGAGTCCTTTTCATGCCCAATAAAATGTCTGCAAGGTCCTGTAAAGACATTCTAAGCATTGTTGATTTCTTTTTCTAACATTTCCCAATAGAAGAGAAGAAGAATATATTAGCGTTTTTTTTTTAATTCAGAATTTTAAAAATAAATTAATAAGTTTTACAAATAAATTAAATTTAAATTTGTTGGCAAATCCTAATGTCAAAACAAATCCAATCAAAGATCATCAAAATGACAAAAAAAATTTTTAATTGTAAAAGCGCCTTGAGGAACTCTACTTTTGCCAGAACACTTGCCGGTCTCTTATTGGGACGTTCTGCTCTCTTGTCAATTATCATCAATCATATTGTTGTGATTTGTTTATATGTAATAATGCTTTATATTTAATAAACCTGAGTCGAATTCAATCAAAATATTTTTTTTTCCGAGCATATCGATTTGTTTCTTAGATTGTTTCAAGTTTTCATTTAACTTAAATAAAAACAAAACTTAATTTTTATTGGCAAAAAAAATAGACACAGATTATTTGTTTTCACCACACAATAAAATTATTTTTGCACACCCATATAAACATTATCTGTGAAATATTGTTCAAGAAAAGTTGGTTGTTTAGTTTTGTTTCATTTAAGAGACTGTTAAAGTCACTTGATACTTCGAGCATACATTTGCTTTTGATTAGAATTAGGTCCATATGTGCTCTTTAAATTAATTTTTTTTGTAAATATGGATTCGCAAAACACATTCAACTGTGTAAAATCATTTTAAATGTAAATTATTAAAAGTTTGTTCTAAATATTTTTTATAAGCTTATAAATATTAATTTTAAAGTACTTTTTCAGTAAGTTGTATTATTATTTCTGAGTTTTTTTTTAATATAGCATCCATATTAACATATATACATATAACAATTGGATCTTAAAAAAACTTGTGTAACTTTAAGCGTGCCAATACTGTATAAAAAATCTTTGGTATTGTCGATTTCTTTATTTATAGGTTTATGGCAAAGAAAATCAGGGAAACATGGAAGAAAAATTAGGAAACCTCCACCAGTTAGGGCTATAACTGAAGGAAACATCGATCATAGTGAAGAAATTGTATTAACCTGTGACCGACCATTTGTTAAAACTTTACGAGCGCAATTTCATTATTAAATTTACCCAATAGAAAATTGTGGTGTTTTTTTTGAAAGAGTTAATTTGATATTGGACAACCTTGTGAAACTAGGGATCCTTCTAAACATTGGTTTTAAATATGACGAAACAAATTGCTCTGGTAAACATGGCATTGTATCTTTTAATTTTTTTTATATCTTTACTCAAGTAAGTATTAGACGTATAATTAAGGAGTTGGTAAAAAAATGACATGGCGATATCTTGACATTGATCAGTCAGACAGTCTGTAAACCAAAATTTTAGCTGTTAAAATTACCATCAAATAAATAAGGTACCTGTTGAAAATGGCATCTGTTAAAAATGATACCTGTTAAAAATGACAGTTGTCCAATATGCCATCTGCTAAAAATGACACCTGTGCCAAATGATGTAGGTTAAAATATCATTTGTCAGAATTACATTTGTCAAAATTGATATTTGCATCGCGTTCCTTTAATATTCATTCATTCATTCATAGATATCTTGAAAACAAAACGATTTCGACTAAAAATTTCAAATTCATGATTAGCACCCCAAAAACTCCCGTATACCAAAATTGGTCAAAATCGGCGTTGCCGCAACTTTCCAGACACTTACCAAGATTTGTACTATGAAAATCCAGAGTACATTTGGGAGACTTTAAAAATGCTTCGGTGTAAGTTGTTAATGAATCTACATCCGCATAAAAGTTTCATATCATTTCTGCTGCAGGATGAACTGAGTGGAATATAAATGTGTTACTTGTTGAATTAGGAAACACTTTCTTTATTTTACTGCCCAGAGAGAGCATAACTGTGGCACCACCTAAGTTTCCATTTTCCTAGTCATTAGCAACATCTGCTAATCGTTCACCAGCTAATAAATACGCCGGTGATAGGTCAAGCGAGTCCAAATGTGCGTACTTAAACGTTGGATACAGAATGTTCTTTAGAATTAGTTGTTTCCTCCATAAGATGGCATAGTTCTATATTGTATATTTAAGATTAAGATAAATATTATTAATAACAAATTATACTTCGTCTAAAAGATTGAAAATGGTTCTTTATCCAGTATAAAAACGCTACATTACACGCACACAGTGATCCCACTATTATAGGGAAGTTTCCTTTCCTTATCTAGGAATAGGCTGTCGCTTTTTTGCAGGTATTTTTACTACTCCAAGGAATTAGCCAATATATATTTTTTTCATCTTGGAATAGTCCGTAAAGGCCTAAAGCCTAAGTACTAATGTATTGTGGGTGTTCTAAGTATTTTAAAAAGTAGCTTATTAAACATGGGACTTAAATATTTGGGAATTTGTAGAAAACCTCTGCCGGTAGTAGGTTCCATGGACTGGACACTTTAGGGATAAACAAACAAATAAAGTGAGAAGCTCGAGGCTTGTCACGTTGGACAGTAAAGAGATGCACAAGAGTGTCACTATGTGTGCCTTGTTAAAAGTCAACAAAGAAAGAATTATGCTACTGGCTAATTCCATGGAGTAAAAGCTGTAAAAATACCTATAAAAGAGGGACATCGATTACAGCCCGTCGTCGGTGGATAAGAGAAAAAAGCTTTCCTGTAAGCCTGGGGTTATTAATAATTTCCACTACTTATAAAATCGCTTGGCAGATCTATTCCAGATGATCCTTACTTAGGCTGATAAATCTACGAAAGGCGGTTGTCGTACGAGGCATTTTAAGAAAAACGTTTACAAGAAAAATAAGTGGATATTCGGCTGAAACACATTAAACGCCTTATGTTTTTTCGTGTTTATTATTTGATTCAGATGGGGCTGAAAAAATAGATTGTCGTTGCACACCCTTTTTTAAACGTAAAACTAATCACAGAAAATGCTTTGTATTAATATAAAACACCAGAAAACTGTATTGACCTATGTTCTTTTGAAAAAACCCTAATACACTAAGGCACGAGCCGACACTGTAAACTACTTATACTTCGGTTGCGTATTTGAAATTAGTTTCATTTGGTTTTATATCTTTAGTTTTGTAAAATGTATGTAGTTTATAAATGGCTAGTTAACGGTAAAAACTGAGTTTAAACTGGAGAAATAATGAATTTGAAGCTCAGTTTAATCGTAAGATTTGTTGCGTAGTTTAGTGACATTTTTATACCGTGCCTTAGTGAAAATAGTGAAATTTCGAACGGGAGGGGAATGCACATCCGGTTAACAACTAAGGCCCTAAATTTACGGCGTTACACGACATCAACAATACATTTAGGATAAGCAAGAAAAAATCACCAATGATTTACACGAGATTACATAATATCTCATTCAGCGACCATTTTTAATATTTAATAATTATTTTACAAAATGCGCTAGGTACGCGACAAAACAGGCAACTAAAGAAAAATGTTGACAATCAACATCGACGGAAAACCATAAAAATACGGCGGCAACATCCTAGCGATATATCGCTCGCAGTAGTGTTGATGTTCCCAGATAGCCAGTGTTACTAGATAACAAGTTGCCCATCAGTAGTTCTTACCAATTTGATGTTAAGTTACCTAACGACAATTCGTTAATGAGTCAAGTTTGCCAACCGAAATCGAAACGACATATTAAAACTCGCTGTTTCTGGGGAAATTTGTCATTTTGATTGACTCATTTGCGTGCGAAAGAAATAGGCTTTATCTCAATGGCTTTTGGGTTTTATCTTCCTGAGTAAATAGTCATGATAAAAACTATACCAGTACGACGTTCTCGAACGCAGCCTAGCAAATCGATCTTGTGACGTCATGTGACGTTTCTCCCCCGTCCTTTTATTGGGACTCGAACTTGTTTTTAACGCAGAGATGAAAAGAAAACGATTTCGTGAAGTGTAGCCAAGGTGATTTTGATGTTTAGTTTTTGTGAATTTTGCGTTCAAAAGCAGCTAAACAAAGTTGGGTGAGTTAACTTCAGTATTTGTGCCATTCTGAGAACGAAGATATAACGTTTGCAGACCCGGAGGTAATAACCAAGGGACCACATATGGTGAAGTTGAGACGTTCTTTGTTTTCATTTGTCAAGTCGCGTCCATTTTGTGAAAGGAAAATCTGCGTCTTACTGGATATTACAGTTTTTAAGCGCAAAATTCATGATCTTGGCTTGTGATAATTTTAACTTAAAACGAAATATTAGATTTTTAAGAGTATATATAAAGACTAAAGTATATAGAACCGTCGATTTGTTTACATTTGGAGCTTCGTCCAAACGTTATAATGGCGATGACAAAGAGAAACGATATCGGCGGTAAAATTGTCACTCAGGGTAAAGCTCGAGGGACTAAATACCCGAAGCACAACCCTCAAGGCTCACCCAGCGCCAATAATCAGGGTGGGTCTCCTTCAAGACTGTCTCCAGTTACAGGGTCCCCTGTTCATTCCCCTGTGCCTGAACCTAGTCCTAGATCATCACCTGGACTTCTAGCAAGGCACTATGCTGGCTGTAAGTTTACAGAGCCACCATCAGCTTCAGCTCTCCCCTTGCCTCCTCAACACTGGATGCAAGTTAATCGTTCTGTGATGATACCTTTTCAAGCTACTCCTATGCCTGGTATTGAACATCATAACTTTACGCAGCAGCTGAAGCTGCTGCTCAAGGTTCAGGCTTGATGTGAGGCAGTTTACATTTAACGACGTTAGTCGATAAAAAATTAAAAAAGACATTATCTTTATATATATATTTTTACGACGAGTGATCAGGTTGAGAAACCATGTATGTAATTAATATTAGGGTTGTCCAAAGCGAGTGAACACGACAATAAAAAAAATTGAAGTAAGAATGAACTTCAGTGCTATGCTAGCCATCTTATATTGAGAAGTATATAAAGAATAAGTTATTGACATTATTAATTTTGTATATATTGGTTGGTATTTTTCTTTAATTTAAAAATCAAATATTTTGCTACATCTATGTTAAAAAAAAAACATTTATTGTTTTAGTTTTTCTTTAAAACCATTCAACAGATAAGAATAGAAATTACAGAGTTTTTGTTTGCTGAAAGGTTTTAAAGGACCGCTATAAACCAAAACTTGTGTTTTTTTCTATAATTGTTTTTTCTTTTAATTTATAATTGTAGAAAAGTTTTTAGGTTCTTAGGTTAAAAAAAAAACTTAAAAAATAATAATCACAAAATAATAACATACCAGTAATTATCTTTTATACTTCTCCTATGTGTCTAAAAAGTTAGATCTATTGATTGCTCTGAAGTAAAGTAAAGTAAGGGCATGCAGTTTAAATATTTTTCCATAACATATGTGGAACACATTAAAAATCACTCAAAATGTAACCAGCAGATGTTTAGTTTGATTATTTTTGTTTGGTTTTTATTTTGTTTTTATTATACTTTTTAAAGTATACTCAGATTGTATAAGGAAATATTGAAAATTGCCTGCCTTCTAAAATTAACTTTAGTTAGTAGTGGTGGTTCCTCAGACATATATAATTTTGCCAATATTTTTTATAATGTTATCAAATTAAGTATTGTCTGTTTCATTTACCAGATAGGTACCTAGACCTAGGTACATTTCCAATTTTTTAAAATTTTTTTAGGAAATTTAACTTTTTTTGATGTGAAGAAATATTTTAAAATACATACCTACCACTGTTTACAAAAATCCTTTATGAGTTGCCTTAAGAATCAATCTAAAATTTATTTAAAGTTTTTTTTCAGACAAAAAATAGTTTTAATTAAATCCTCCACTTAAATTAATATATTCATATTCCATAATTAGTATCCAATATTTTTGTAACTGACAAAATTTAATAAAAATAAACCAAAACTCATTGTGCAAGATTACTATAAATAAAACTTCATTAGCTCTGACTCTTTGTGATTGACATATTTTAACTTTAAAAATGTAGGTACATGTGAAATACACATGATTTTTTATGTTTTGGTGAAAAACTAAAACCAATAAATGTCCAAAATTTGAAATTAACAAAAAGTAAACCAGTACTAACCAAAATTAAACAAAATGGTTAGTTTTGGTTAGTAGTGTTCTTTTTAAATTAATGGTAAAGATGATGGACATTTATCAGTGACTGTCAATATTCTCCAGATATTTTACTTTTACTGCAATTCACTGTAATTTTTTTTGTTGGGAAAACTATAAATCATCAAAAAACTGCAGATTCTTGTGTAGAAACCCTAAAATAAGCCGTGTTTCCTTGTTATTATATAATGTAAAAGATACTAGATCATTAGTACTCATAAACCAAAAAAGATATTCAATAAAATTATGCTAACAAAGGTTTTTGTGATTAACTCATGCAATAAAAATAAAAAAAAATAATTAACTTACAAAAACTTTTGTTAATTATATTGTTTACTATGATTTTTTTTTTATTATGTGAACCATTATTTACAAATAGTGATTGTAAAAGACATTTTAATAAATTGTGTTTATCAGAACTAAGCAGAGTATAGCTATAGTGATGCTATGTTCTGATAAGAATGCATCTATTAAAATCTCTTATATATTAATATATTGTAACAAAAAAAATAAGGTACTGAAATTTACAACAATTCAACATTTTTCATTTGGTATGTTCTTTAGAGAATTTTATTCTTATTTTTTTTTTATAACCGCTTGTAACTATCTAAGCTGATAGCAACATTTTCAGTTAGGGCAAAAATATTGATCATTGGTTAGGGTGAAAAAATAAAATATATTAGCAAAGTTACTGAATGGCTCATATTGGACTGAATTTTGTTCTTAGTGTGTATGAGGCCTAATACATGTTAAGTTATTGTATATTATGGAAAAACTTTGGATAATTAACAAAGTTCTTGATTGTCCTGTTCAGCCGCCCTGTGATATGCATACAATTACGAACTGTGATTGCTTTAGTTTTAGGTGTTTAGATCTAGCGTTTAAAAAATAACTTAGTCTATTCTCAATGTGATTTTTTGTTTTACTGTTAAAAATTGTAAGAGTATAAAATTTGAGTTTGTAATGAGTGCAATGCTCAAATCCGTGTGTGATAAATGTTAGTCGTTACAATTGTGCTATAACAAAGTAGCATTTGATTACAAATCGTTGTCTGTTTCCAGCAAATGCTTCAATATATTCTCTTGCCTTCGGGCATGTACTGATTTATTTTGAGCCTATATTGAAGCAACTTATTGGTGACCAAAATTAAGCTTTAACTAGTGTTAGTGTTTTGGGTATTATTATATATTTCTGTCAATTTAACAACCTAATTATTTTTACAGTACAAATATTTAAATGCTATTTTGTTATCTTGATAAAAATATCTAAAATTCGTCAATTATGGCGCATATTTTTGTTAAAATGAAGTACAAAGTTGTATCGCTTTAAACTCATACATAAAAATAATTATTCACTTAAAATTTTGTAAACATTTAACATTAATACAATATGTTATTCTGGACACTGATAATAATTTCATATTTAGTTGAGCAATTTGTTATGTAATGTTTTAATCCAAAGTTACAGCTGCCCCCTTTATTTAAATGTTTACAGAATTTCTTATCTTTTATCCATTGACTTAAATTGGCTTTATTTTAGTTTTTAATTGAACTGAACACACTCTATGATTGTATGAAGTGCAATATTCAGTTTAAAAATTCATTGTAGGGTAATTTTCTATTTTTAGAGATCCTAATTTGTTTTTTAGGATGTTGCAATAGTATTTTTTGTTCTTTTTACATGACAAAATTTAATGGTTTTGTTTTTATTTTTAGTTTTGTGGGCTTTAGGATCTCTAATAATACCAAATTAGATAAGTTTTTGAATCTCAGATCTCATAATGTTGTTCACTTACAAATTTATTCATTGATTCAAAATTTATGTAAATCATTTTCATCTCATCTTCATCCTTTATCTGTGATACCTACCTTACCTGAATTCCTTGATCTTATCCAATTAAATTTTCTTAATATTTTTTTCATTAAATGTTTTATGGTGGCATCACATTCTTTGCCCAAAAAGCACAGCAGTTCTCAGTATTTCTAAGGTATTAACAACAATAATCAAATTAACTGTGAAAGGCTTTCGCGGCCATTATCTAATGTTTCAATGGTTTTTGGGCTGTTAGGCCGGCGTCGATTGTCTGATTGACTTGACGTTTCGCCAACATGAGCGGTTGGCATCTTCAGAAGTTGCTTCCTGGTTGAGAGTATGCGAACTACTTCGTAGTAGTAGTAGGAGTGTTAGGATACAACAAGCGTCTAAGATCACCTATGACACGACAATCGACACGCCAGTCTAAACCAAAACCATTGAAACAATAATCAAATTCATTCCATATTTTAAGTACTAATCTATAAAGTTGGATTAATTTTTTTTTATTCAAATTTTCCCTCTTTTTTTTTCTATCTGCAAATATTAGGTAGTAGTTGATCTCTAAAATCTACCTATAAAAATATTAGGTGCTTACAAAAAATCTGAGCCCTGTGCTTTTTTATAGGGAGATGTTTTTGTGCTTGTGGGGAAAAGAATCGGTTACTGCCTACCTACAATTTTCCTTTTTGTGTTATTCTTTTCTCTTAAATCTTTTCTACTCTAATCCATCTTTACCTTTTCTTTTCATTCGTCTTTTCCTCCCCTGTCCTTTCCTTTCCTTTCCCGGGGCTCCAACCCCACCCAAATATCTTAAAAAGAAAATCGTTAACATTTGGCTTAAGGCTAAAAGTTGCAAAAAATGCCAGTAGGTAAGTACCAATATTAGATTAAGTTGTGTCTACATGTGCAATAAGCTATATCTATGCCATATAAAAATAATTAAAGACGTTGTTCTACACAAATATATATTGAACAAATTTTAGGGCAATGTTTAAAAATATATTTTAGCATTTCAAGAATGGCCCCTTGAAGACTGTTTTTTTTTAATGTGGAATCGCCTTAGGTATTATTCTGGGTTTTATTATCTGAACTAGGGGTGGCAATACCTACCGAACCATTTTTTTTAAACCGGTATTTTCGGTACTGACGTTAGATAGATTCCGGTATTTTGGCTGTTTCGTCATGTGCGGTAAAATAACCTGACTAAATATAAGAATTGGTAATTTTGTAAAGAAGCGGGTTAGTTTTGGTTAGTTGTAGTTAGTTTTGTATTTACCTTTAATTAAAAAAACATGTCATACGAACGTACAAATTTAAAATATTCATGTTATATTAGCGCCAGCTCTTCATGATAAGTCCAGACATATCGTGTAGCTTGATTATTTCACATGTTAAACAGACGCACAGTGGCATGATATGAGTTAAACTGTTTTTAAAATGGCTACAGAACACTCAGGTTCACCAAATTTAAATTTTATTTTTTTAATGAAATTTTGAAGAGATTTTCGAGGCCCTTTTTTGAGTTTTTTTTTTAATTCTGCCCCAATTTAAAAGTGGCACCTGAAATTTTGAGTCTTTGGGTAAAACATATTTTTACTCGATATTTTGGCCTAAATATTGTTACTTTGGGGGTTTTCGGGGTCACCAATCACGAATATGAGGTCGAAATTTGAAAAACTCTAAATCCAAGATGGCGGTATCAAAATAGAAAAAAATTAAAATACGGGGAATATGGATGAAACATTTTACTCTGGGGTTTTCGTGGTCACTTATCACGAATCTGAGATCGAACTTTAAAAAATTTGTAATCCAAGATGCGGGTCCAAAATGGCGCGTATCAAAAGTAAAACACTAAAAATATGGTGGATATGCTATAAATGTTTTCCCATTTTTAATATTTAGAAAAAAAATCTACTTATATATTTAAAAAAAAATCTTTAATAGCAAAAAATGTACAACTATTTTAAATTTTAACTATAATTTAAAAAAATATTATAATTTTTCTATACATTCCGTATATTTGAAATACATATTTAAATCAACTACATAACCATCTATACTCTTCACCAAATTTTTGTTTTTTTATTTACGTAAATAAAGTTTGCTGCAAGGAGTTGAAAATTAAAAAAAAAGTTATGTACAGGGTCTTTGATTATATTTACGTGGCTTCTGGAGCCTTTATTTTTAAAGACAGAAAAAAATGTTTAATATAAAAGTTGTAGGTTTTTTTCCATATTATCTTTTAAAATTATCAGTAAAAAAATATCGCAATAAAAAAATGGAAAAATATAGGCAACTTCAACTTTTTTAAATGAAACACCCTGTAAATTATGCGCTACAATAAAAAACCTTTTTTTTTCTGATTTCAAATATATACACATTAATGATATTTGGATGAACCATTTTTGAGATGTTTAAGCCTAAAATATAAATAAATCGAAAAAAAAATCATATTACTATCAATAAAGCTATAAAAACAATAAAATTGTTTTAATAAATTTGACGTTTGTAAAAAGTTGAAATTTATCATTTTAACTATTAAATGTAGCTTGTATTGCTTTTTTGTCGATGGGCTATTTAGAAGATCAAAAAATCTCTATTATGCGTCTTTTATGGTAACAATAATAATGTGACTATACTGCAAGGGAATATTCTTATTTATCCTTAACAACGGTACCTCTGTAGATACTATTAATACATATAAGAAAGTTTATTGAACGAAAAAACTTTTAAATGAAGAAAATGACTGCAGCACGACATGAAAACAAGGTTTTGGATATCCTCGTTTTTTCAGGATAATTATTATACTTTTTCTATTGGACTTGCACTAAATACTTTTAATAATTTTAGAAAATTCTGAAATATCAATTTTGGATGCGGCATCTGAACTTAATAAAACAGATTATAAAATTTATTTAACCTTAAAATTTTACAAATTTTATCCTTATAAATTTTGTAAAAATTTATGTCCTTTCAAAACCTTCCTGAACAAAACATGCAGGACCGACCTAAGTGTGCATTGGAATAGCTAGGTTTATGCAGCAGGATCCAAGGTTTTTAAATAAAATTCTATTCACCGACAAGTCTTCCCTCACTTTAGCAGGAATGTTTAATCACAAAAATAAACATTATGGGTACAGAGAAAACCCTCACCAAATTCAGCAACATAACAATTCTATTGTTTCCATGGCTTTCTTGATACTAATATGAAACTTTTTGTAGTTTATTAATAATTTAACCTAAAATATCTCAAAAATGGTTCATCCAAATATCATGTATATATTATTTGAAATCAGAAAAAAAAAGATCTTTCGTTGTAGCGCATAATATACAGGGTGTATCATTTAAAAAAGTTGAAGTTGCCTATATTTTTTCATTTTTTTATTGCGATATTTTTTTACTGATAATTTCAAAAGATAATATGGAAAAAATCCTACCATTTTTGTATAAAACATTTTTTTCTGTCTTTAAAAATAAAGGCCCCAGAAGCCACGTAAATATAATCAAAGACCCTGTACAACTTTTTTGGAACACTGTATAATATTTATTGGTATTTTTAAAATTGCTCTAAGAATATATGTAAACTACACCATATTTTTAAATCTCTTTATTTAATAATAAGGAAGTTTTTTTAATTTTTATTTTTTTAGTTTTTTCAATATATTTCCTTTTTGACAGCAAAAATATATATTTTTTAAAACTATAAATAAATATATAAAAAAAAAATAGTTTTGGATCCGCCATCTTCAACTTAGAATTTTTCAAATTTCGACCTTATATTCGTGATTGGTGACTAAAAAAACTCCTAAGTAAAATGTTTCATTCATATTCTCCGATTTTAAGTGTTTTCTTATTTTGATACCCGCCATTTGGGATCCGCCATCTTGGATATAGAGTTTTTCAAATTTCGACGTTATATTCGCGATTGGTGACCCCGAAAACCCCCGAGTAATAATATTTAGGCCAAAATATCGAGTAAAAATATGTTTTACTTAAAGACTCCAAATTTCAGTTGTCACTTTTTCAAATTGGGGCAGAATTTAAAAAATAATAAAAACAATTTCCCAAAAAAGGGCTTTGACAGACTTTTCCAAATTTCATGAGCTTTTCACCAAAAAAATAAATTCAGACAGATTTCACAAAAAGTCTACGACATATACATTTAAGTTGGGAATTAAGTATCGACTTTTTATAACAGTTTAGTGGTTAGAGGATTTTAGAGGAATAACAAAAAAGATTCTTTTCTAGATATAAACATTTTTTAATCAAAAGAAAAGTTTACAAAGTACTTATTTTTCGTATTAATATTAAATTCGTCTAGAACTCTTGAGATTAAAATCAAAATAGTCACTTTGATTGGGATAAAATCTTAAAAACAAAAATTCTAATCAGCTCTAATAAAAATGTAAAATTGACATTGCTAAACTAATCTTAAACAAGACAAAGCTCTTTCTGACCCTTCACTAGTTGGATGAATACTTCTTAAACAGATAATTAAAATTTTTTTTTTACTCAATTCGAAAAATACCAAAAATTTTGGTTTTTGTGAAGTTAGTACCGATATTTTTAAGTCCTTCATTTGGTTTGGTATCCCGGTATGTTCGAATTCCGGGATCCCGGTTTGCGACCTCTAGTCTGAACAACAATTAAAAGACCATTTTGAAAGATTAGTTAATTATTAAAGTCTTGGTAAAAGCACTGGCGTAGCTAGATTTTTTTTTTATCTAAAAAGTGATACTTGGGACCTACACCAAATATATCCCAGATGCTATTGGCCGTAAGAACAGTTTGGTAAAAAAAAATCATATTTAAATTTACGAAAAAATATCGATTACTTTTTAAATTAAGACAACTGTTACATTTTTCCCTTTTAAAGGGTGAATTTTAAAAAATTAACTACACAAGTATACCATTTTGTGGAAAGACGAACACTCTGATTCTCAGTGGCATTTTTACAAAAAATGATCTAGTATAAAACATTCACAATAAATAAAATGCCGCCTTTGGGCGCCACCTTTAAGGGGAAGTATCTATTTCCGTAAGTTTTCAGACAATTAAAATTTTCTAGACACTATTTGGATTAATTACTACACTAAACTCCGCTAACCATCAGTGTTTGCTTCTTTAAATAAAAGTCCTTTTTCCTGAAACGGCAGTAAATCGTTTTAGTCTATGTCAATATAACTGGTTAATCGGAATACTAATAATAATTTGCAACATATTTTCTTAAGCAATTTGTTAAGTAATTGCCTTAATCAATATTTACAGAAGCCTCCTTATTTAAATGCTTCCAATTTATTTTAGTTTTTATCCAAAGATTTAAATCAAGTTTGTTTTAGTTTGTAAAAAAACTAAATCCACTTCGTGATGGTATGATGTCGAAGATTCAGTTCAAAATTTAATTTATTTTTTCTATTTTTAGAAGATACTAATTTTTTTATCTTCTTTTTACATGACACATAGAGGATATATTATATCGATATCTACAGAAAGTATTTCCCTTGTTCTAATTTATATATTCTACCTATTCCAAATCAGACACTGTATAGATATTGTTTCTTTATTTTTGAAAAATATAGTCTACCACAACTCTTCAAAGAAGTTCAATTTACGTTAATAATGACTCTACATACTTGTCGCTTTTTTTTACGACTTCTACTCCGGGAAAATAGCCAATATTATTCTCTCCCTAGCGGCTTTCGATAGAAGAAGAAGAAAATAGAGTAAACCGAAGTGCCACCCACCTTCATGCATTCCTTTATAGTTTAACTGTAGAAACCTTCTGCAGCTGCCTGTAGAAATCTTTAAGTCTTGTGTCAGTAACCTGCCTTTAACTTTACTTAAAATACTCACTGTACGTTAGTGCTTATGCTTTAAGCCTTAGTGGAGTGTCCAAAGATAGAAAATTAGTCAAATTTTTTTTCTTTAAAACACTTCTTAAAAATCTTGTGTTCTTTTAGTGGTATTTGGATTTTTCTCAACTATTAATGCTAAACATCAAATGTCTCACGCTTTTTCTATATCTAAGCTTGCAGTTTTTTTTAAATCTTTGTGAGAGCGCACGAAGGTTTTTATAAAATTTAAGTACTTAGGTACTCTGGTTACCGGGTTTTTAGATATTTAACCCATTTCATTCCCATCCCTATCCAAGTAAACGTTATTATAAAAAACGTCAACCTTTTTTGTGTGAAAACGATAGTTTTCCTATTCCATATATGTAAAATCAGGTAAAATCGAATGACGGGAAGGTAAAAAGGCGTTCAAAAATATTTATAGCTTATATTTTTACACTGGTAAACAGTGATATTTTTAGGGAAACGAGGTATTTAAACTCGTAGGAGTTGTCAAAACGTAAGTTATCAATAAAAAAAAATATTTTGTTGGTGAATATTTTCTCTCCAGTTAAACCAGAAAATTTAAAATACGTGTATTAATAGTTGTAGTAGTAATTATATAATTGCAAGGTTAACCCATTCAGGGATAAGTCGTTGATATTTATTTTTAGCTACAACTAATTAACTTTCTCTCTAGCTGGCCAAGCACTAGAACTTAAATATAATAAATTAGGTATATTAAATATTTAAAATAAAATTTAAATTTTTGTATAAAAATTTATTTAAATGCATTCAAATCTAAAATTAACTAGAATACGTATTGCCGCATTATTTTTTGTTTATAGATAGGTGTATACGGGGTAATTCAAATTCTACCCTCACCATAAGAATCTCGGAAACTATAGGAGATACAAAGATGGTTAAACTGGGACAAAGTTGCGCATTAATAAGACTAACAATATGCCGTTTAGAAAGTATTAAAATTCCTAGTATTTCGGGAGATATCCGAGAAAAACTGAAATTTTGAAAAATCGTTTTTATTTTTTAAAGCTTCATTTCAAAACGGATTTTGAAAATGATTGCAGATTTACATTGCCACTTTTTACGCGTATTTCGTAGTGCTTTCAGACTTAACATCCGACGTTTCGTTACTCGGCTACCATCATTAACTTTATTTTTTCTTAAGAGCGCCATATTATATTTTACTGCTTCTTATTTTAATTTCAAAAGTGTATAATATGTTATACTTTAAAAGCTGGTAATCTTATTTATTTGTAAAAAATACATATTTTCTTAGTTGGGCTTAATTTCGGCGATTTTTTCTTCTACAAAGACAATATTAGTATATATTTTTAGTAGTATTAAGGCTAAACGGACTTCAAATTCGGATTCAGCGCGTCGAAATACATGTCCGTAGGTGGGTCCGGTCAAAAGTACAAACAACTTTTTTTGTGCGTGCAAAATGAAAAAATGAAAAAAAAAAAATCCAAAAACTGCAGTCACAGCGATAAAAAAAATATTGTGACCGGGCCAAACGGACTTCAAATTCGAATTCAGCGGGTCGAAATTAGTGTCCGACCGAAAGTTCGGTTTCGGCCGAGTTTCGGCCAAAAATCAAGTTTCGGCGGCAGTTTTGGTTTCGGCCAAAATTGGCCGAAACTTTTGCCGAAACCGAAACTGATTTTGGAAGTTGTCGTGCACGCTCGCCTAATTATAAGTCGCACCTAAAAGATAAAAGTAAAATAAATGATTACAACAAAATTAATATATTGTGTGTCCATTTCATGTCCTAATTAATGCAGAATAATGCGAAAAATGCACCAAATTTCAGTATTTTACGGAATTTTATACTTGACCACGTGAGTTTCGGTTTCGGCCGAAACTGAAGCCACGGCCGAATGTTCGGTTTCGGAAAACCAGTTTCGGTCGGACTCTAGTCGAAATACTTAATTACATGTCCGTTGGTGGGTCCGGTCAAAGTACAAAAACTTTTTTTGTGTGCCACCAAGGAAGTTTAAAGGTGTATGGAACCCCAATACTGTAGAACAAAATTGCCCAGTCGTGCAGGGCAGCGGGAATCGGGGATTGGCCCCGCGGAGTTTGCGCAATGAATAGTAAGTCAGAGCCGGACTTCCATAATTCTTTGTTACTATCTATAAAGTTGACATCATCAAATGTCAAATTCAAGCATTCACTGTTTTTTTTGCACAAAATTGTTGGTTATTAAACGATACTACCATAGAATATTTAAAATTATTGTGTAATATTGGATTTTATATCATTTGATATAATATGGAAAGAATAGATGGCGCCACTTTACAGCCTTCTATTTAAATGGTCGATATTTTTGGGAGTTTTGTATTTTTACCAAAAATCTTTGTAAATAAATAAAAACACGATTTTTTCAAAATAAATTTCAAACATTGTATGATAGTTTCATATACTTATTACCAAGTTTGTGATAAAAGAAGGGCAAGATAGTGTAAATGAGTTTAATCTAATCCTAAGATTGTGGTTGTACTGCTTTTTAGGCATATACTTTTCACTAATAACAAACATTCATGAGACAGAATAACAGTGGTTAAAAATGTTTAGTAACTCTTGGTACCTAGGTATCTATTGTAACAGTAACCGTTAAATATTATGTGTCTACAGTATGTCGAGCTTAAAAAGTTGATAATGTAAGTTTAAGAAACCAAAAATCTAATTTATTTTTAAACAAATACGAAAAAAGCAAAAAGGAACTTTAACATAAAATTGTACTTTCTTTTATTCAATTATTATATTAAAATTTGCCTGGTCTGCCCAGTAATTAATAATTTTGATCCTTTAAAAGAATGTACTAAATTATTAAATGAAATAAAAGTACCTAAATGTAAAACTTATTTATTTTTAATAATCCACAGAAATACACAAACATAGTGGAAATCATCTAAAAGATAGTTAAGATTGCCTTACTTTTCTCACTGCTATTTCCTATGAAATTTTCATTTTCTATAATTTATAATTGATATGTTATTATTTATTCGGTTACCTAACGTTACGTCTCATAAGAAGCACCCAATTTAAATATAAGAAATACTTACCTAAAGTAAAAAATGCCTGGTATTTGATTTGCAAGACAAAACCATACACCCTCTAGTCATTTTGTTACGATATTATAAGTAACAAACAATAAACACAAAATTATAGTCACAATTTAATAAACACTAATCACTAAAATAAGGTTTTTATCAATCCAAAAAATCTTCTGCAACCACAAAATATAATCAAACAAAGCAAAACAATCGAAACTAATATGGCTCTCATAAAAGTATAATGTGTTGCCTAACTACACACTGATTTATAAGTGTGTAAGTGGGCAACACATTAAATTATTTCGTGGAATTTCAGATGACAGTTATTTTCATACTGAGCTGGACATTTTTTGATCAAATGGGCCATTGCATTGGGCTTCCATACACCTTTAAACTTCCTTGTGTGCCACACATTTGATAGAAATATTTAACAAAATATAAAATGAATATGATGCTTTTTACTAATTATAAATACAATTGCTTGTCAAAGGGATAAGTCTACAGCTAAATAAAACTTTATTTTATCAACATTATAAAAATATTAGTGTTTTTAAAGTAAAAATAACAATTACAAAGTAAAAAGTTAAACAAAAAATTCAGATAATTATGTATACAAAAATTATTACAGCAAGGATTTAATATAATAAACTTTCTCTAGACGCATGCGTCTAATTCAACTATTAACTATTAGAAATTAGATATATCTCCTCCTCTAACTATTCTAAATTGTGCAATGCTACATACCAAAGGTCTTCTACAGTACAATATTCTTGCCCCTCATATACTCTGTTTTCCATAGTGCCCCACAAAAACTAACTTATAACTGTAAGATCGGAGGACATTGCCGGCCATCTAATAAAGTTCAAGGTCCTAGGGTTCCCAGACGTTACTTATTTTCTCAGAAACTAAATGTATGGGATTGTAATGTAAGTATGTACTTTGAGTGTATGCGTACATGATAGCTTGTGCCGACAGCCAATTAATAAGTAAAAATAGTATTGACATTTCTTAAACTTTTAGTGCTGTGAATAATCAATCCTGCCAGACACTTTCCTTTGACGGTAACTTTTACCAGACACTTTGGAGCCCCCCCCACCCAATATAGTGTAACTTTACTTATGATCTCTGTCTTAATTTTAATACATGATATTCGGGGAATTGTTTCAATAATCTTTGTAAGCAGCCAGACCAATTGGATGGCCCAAACTTTCCCCCAGACACACAAAGTGTCGCTATGAGTATAAGCGCGAGGTCATTATACGTTCGCTTGAGCGTGAGAGATATCTATACGCATCGATCTCTCGTCTAGACTCATGCTCTATAGTCGAAACAGAATAAAAATGGTAATTCGGTATCCTTTGAAAAAAAAAATCCATTCTCCCAATTAGGGAAATTGGGAGAAGAACACACCGATCTTTACGTATGATTTTTATATGTTATCAGACATGGATCGTGGGTCCAAAAAGGCCGAGGATACAGAAATAAGTGCACCAGCCGTAGAAACGTAGAAAAATAGAGCCTGAAGATCGCCGACTAAGACTTTGAGCTCTTAGGGATCTCTTTAGTTCGAGAATATGAAAGAGTAGTCGGGATGCATACAGTTTATCACCCAATAAGAAGTTTTGAGCTCTGTTCTTACTGTCGCCATTGACTCCTGAGCCTCGACGCAAATGCAATGGTGCAGAGACAGATTTCTGTGGGATCAGGAATAAAATCAGGTAATGTCTAGTGATCAATTTTGCTTTTGTTTGGGTATGTATCATAATTGAGCAGTGGAAAGAAGGCGGCGGCCCACAGTTTGATACGGAAAGACATGTTCATCACATCGTGGCTGCAATAATATGGGGTGCCACTGGATATGGTAGCAGCACACCTCTAGTCTACATATCCTTCCATATCTCGAGACGATCGAAGATCCCAACAAGACAACGCCAGACCTCAAGTGACCAGAATAACTGTAGAATTTATTAATTACATTAACCGCTTATATTATGCCCTTCAAGATTGCCTGACCTCTCTTCGATCGAACATGTGTCGGACATTCTAGGTAGCAGATTCTTGAACTTACAACACGTACTTTTGACTCTGGTAGCACTTACACTAAACTTACATATGAGTTAGAGCAAAGATAATACTACTACGGATAAGATGAACCATTCAATGCTATATTTTTGATACCCCTAATGGACTTTGGCTAACGCGAGCCGATGTCCATCGAGAGATTTTCGCGCTATCCTTGAACGAAAGTTAAACAGTGTTGCCGGCAGGCCTTTACTATTGGCGTGATGAAACGCTACTACAAAATACCCAATCCGTTTAGCCGCCCGCTTTCGCTACTTCGTGTTCCGAATAAGGCACAAGCGACAGACATTGGCAATGTCGCACGGTTTGTTTCGCTGGGGCAGGGGTTACCGACTTAATTTTATTCGCATTTACGGAAGCATTGATATCTTCGAACTGATTCAAAACGCCCCATTTAAATGAACCATCTATTCGTAGTAGTATTATCTTTGGTTAGAGGCAGGCTGAAATAAGATACCGCAAGAGGATATAGAATGTATAAGAAATCGAAAGTTTCCAACACATTATTAAACTTAATTCTGTTATTTTATTACTCATTTGATTTGGTTGAACACCTAATCATTTATTGGGTGTTTGCTACACATGTAACCATAATATATGGTAGGTATAGAATAATGTGTTTTCTTTTTTTGTCACATAGTAAATTTGGACAATTTGCTTGTTATGTGCCATAATTTTCATAAACAAATATGTCCTTAAGTCCTTCTCAACAAAATACCTAATAAGGTACCATGCCAAAAATACGTTTTTAATTTCTAAATGTGCTTCAAAAGTTGGCGTTAATTTTGTGTAGATGTAAACAAGATCTATGTATATTTTTGTTTTGTGTTTTTAAACCAACTACTGCGTCGCATTGCGACTAAAATTAGCTATCTCGGGATTTATTTATAAAGTATATCAACTTTGGTATTGTTTGTTTTCTATTTTCAAATACTTTTTCATAATTGAAGATAAATTAAACAATAAAATGAGACGTATAAGTGAGACCTATTTGTAACATAATAACTATGGAAATAAGGGAATTTAGTTTAGGTACTTAATTAAGTATAAAAAACCATATTAATATTAAAATAAAAATGTTAATTATAAATGCTTAATCTCTATTACTTCTATACTTACCAACAAAATACTGGTGGTACTCAATTATACTTCAACTTGAAAGAAAAAATCCTCTTATGTAGGACATCATAAATCATTTATCATTTAATGAATTTGAAACAGGCTTTAAAGTTGTAGTTTATTTTGTAATTATACAGGGTGGGTAAACGAAAACGAGCGGAGGTCCTTGTCGGGTACTTTTTATTTGATTTGAGAAAAACGCTCGGACCCGTATACCTTTTTTTTGAGAGGGAAACTTTTTAGTCATATGGATCAACCCCTATCTGCAACCCCTTGACCAAAGCGACTTCAACCCCTGAATACTTAAATGGAAAGGAAGGTCAAGTTGTACTTTGTTTGAAAGCTCTCGATTTTTTTACGTACATACCTCTACATTAAGCCGTTTTGATTCAGTGGTTTTCAAAATACAGAGTGTCAGAAGATAAAGAAAATAATCTGATTTTTTGGTGGTTAAAAAGATTTTTAAACTACAACGATCGGACCCATGTACTTTTATTTTAAAGGAAAAACATTTTAACTCTAAGGCGTGATCCCTAACTACAACGCCTTGTCCAGGGTCGTTACACCCCTTAAAATGTAAGAAGGAAAGGAGGGCCAAGTAGCACCTCGTTTTGAAGGTCTTTTATTTTTCCTCACGGACGTACTTAAGTTCATTTGGTACATCAGTTTTCGATTTACAGGTTGGTTCTACTGAATTTAAATTCTGGAGTTAATAATAAACTTTTATTTACAAAAGTGAATTAAAATAACTAATCTATTCTTGCTACAACACTAAAACAAGCCTATTAATTTAGGAGATGTTGAAAATGGCCACCGAAAATGGCATTCGAAAATGATGCGTTCGCGCAACTCTTCCAAAGAATCTGGTTGAGTGGCATACACTTTACTTTTTATGTGAACATACAAAAAAATCTAGTGGTGAAAGGTCTGGCGATCGAGGAGGCCACCCCTTCGTCCAATCCAGCGACGGGGAAATTAAGCGTCTAAATAATCCCGAACAGCTCTTGTATAATGAGGAGGTGCTCCGTTTTGCTAAAATATTATCTGGTCTTCTAAGTATTGTCGATTATTTTCAATAATATTGTTTATTGCTGGATCGATAGCATTTTTTTTCGTTACAGACCCAAGAACATGTGAACATTTCTACGAAATAGGCTTATCTGCGACCGGCTCATCTGCGACCGATCATTAAAAAGCAATAAAACCGACCTATAAGCGACCTATGGATTTAAATAAGAGTGAACCCCAATGGGGCATAAGCATTGTTGCCAAGTTGTTCATAAACTCTTCCCATCCAGTTGTTTTCTTTTTTGTGAAATATTTTAAAAAGTAAAAAAATTGTAGATACATTTATAATATTATTTATTTATTGCATATAGAGGCCTAAAAATTTACGTAAATGTAAAATACAAGAATATACGAATTGCAATAATATTACACTTTTATAATATAATAAAATAATAATTCTTATTCTAATTTTTGAATGTACGCTAACGATCTGAGACAATTATAAACATTGTTGTCAACCGCAAATTTTCCAAGAATATATTCTATTCTACTATCTAACAACACATATTTTCTTTTTCTTGTTTTATGTACTAAACCCAGGGTACTACGATTTGTAATAAAATCACAGTACAATGCCTCGTCTTTTAATATTTTTAAAAGAAAGTAAAAATTTGGATGAGGTGTCTTAATAAATTATTTAGGCGGTTCATCCTTCAACAGAGTTATTTGTTCTATGACGATTCCCGTTACAATTCCACATTTCTTTAGAAATAGTATCATTCTCGAGCCACTGCTCAACAAAATAATCGTAAAATAAAGTTAATTTTGTATTGATTGCAGAATTCTCCATAATTGCAAGCCATCCATTTTCAACTTCCGATTCTGGAAGATAGGATAAGGTCGTACCCATTCGAATATTTAATTTGACTTCTTCGTTATCATTATAATCTTGAACTAATCCTAATGATTGAACTTTTCTCCACAGACACTGGTTAAAGTGAAAGTTACAACCGGATACTTTTGCACGTGAAAATGTACTTTTTATTGCACAAATTATAGTCACTTCAAAATCGGTTTTAAACCTTTTGGGATAGCATTTAAGTTCATTTTTAAGAAAAGTGAAAAGAGTCTCATACGTTGCGTGTTTTTTATTTGGTAGTAATGCGTAAAGAACCGGAACTACCTGAGTTTCTTCGTTTGTCTTTGCCAAATCAACATGAATGGAAAAAATCTGCTTGAACTGCTTACTGCAACTTTTGAATGTTCCGTCAACAAAAACATTTTTGGCCATAGCCAACATTTCTCGGCCTTTAGGAGTAAAAAAAGCCAAGAGCCTTTCTTCACTGCCATTGTCCATTAAAAGAAAATTTGAACCGTCTTGTAATTTAAGCAAGTCTTCAGTTAAGATTAAGTCCCTCGCCTGATGAGGGTCTGTTCTAGTTCCCTGGGAATTATGTCGATGTCTATTTAACGTAGACTTTATCGAACTGTAGTTCGGTACTTCGGTAACCAGATCTAGTCCTCTTGAAAATAAAGGAGAAAATTCCGTTTTGTAAATTTTCGACATTGAGGTTTGATCTGTATCTTCTCTGGCACGTTTTTTTGCGTTAGGCATACAAATTTTCACTTCATTTGCTGCTAGGTTTGGCACACACTGATGATTCATATTTATTTTAATTAATCTGTAGTTTAAATCTGTTGTCATTGTCCCCGGGCACTTGTGAGATTTTTGCTTTAAGCACTCCCAATAAATTGTCGCTTTATTTCGACGCTTACACATGTACGAATGTCCGTCGCGCAAAGCACAAGGATTTCCACGCGCGCCTTCAACAACTGTAACAACTTCCATTGCAATACTTAGATTTGTTTATACCGCTTGAAAGTCCAGCATATAATTAAATGATAAACAATTTTCAGCTTGCACAAAACCTATCTAAATCAGAAAAGGATAGGTACCTACCCTTAGTAAACTTTTCTGATTCTAAGAAATATCTCTATTAGTCCACCTACATTATGGCAGCAGTGCATCTTAAATTTAATGTATTCTAGACCCACCAGGTAGAAAAATGGGGGTTTGAAAAATTTAGTCGCTAATGCGCCGATTTTATTATCGGTCGCAGATAAGCCGGTCGCTGTTGGGCCGACATCCATTTCTACCTTCATCTCGTTCAATAAACATTTCTGCTGTGCGCGTAGCATTCTGGCAAAGATAATACTACTACGAATAGATGGTTCATTGAAATGGGGCGTTTTGAATCAGTTCGAAGATATATAAAATTAAGTCGGTAACCCCTGCCCCAGCGAAACAAACCGTGCGACATTGGCAATGTCTGTCGCTTGTACCTTATTCGGGACACGAAGTAGCGAAAGCGGGCGCTAAACGGATTGTGTTTTTTCTAGTCGCGTTTCATCACGCCAATAGTAAAGGCCTGCCGGCAACACTGTTTAACTTTCGTTCAAGGATAGCGCGAAAATCTCTCGATGGACATCGGCTCGCGTTAGCCAAAGTCCATTAGGGGTATCAAAAATATAGCATTGAATGGTTTATCTTATCCGTAGTAGTATTATCTTTGATTCTGGTTGTTTCCAAAAAAACAACTCACTAATTTCTATTCTCTTATGTGATATAAACCATTTTTATTTTAGTAACACTAAACACTAAGCAAAATAACTATAAAATGATTAAGTGCCTGGTGAAAGTAATTTTAATTTGTGGTATGAAAAAAAGCAGAATATTTGTACCTCATTGCCGGAAAGATCCATTATCTGACAATAAGATAAGAAATACCTTTTTTCTCCATTATTAATAATTTGCTTTAAAGATATTTTATTTATAATATGGGCTATAGTAAATAAATAAGTAGAAAATAATTTAACCAATTTAAAGGCAAATTTATTTTATTAAAACCCTTTTGTTGGAAAACGCAATTTATTAAAAAAAATAATTTCATTTTATTTTTGCATAAGCACCCTGTATATTGATAATCGCTGCACAAAATAAGCTAATGTAGGGATGTCTATGAAGGGAAAAAAAGACCTTTAAAACAAGGTGCTACTTTCCCCCTTCCCCTTTCCTTCTTACATTTTAGGGATGTAACGCTCTCTGGACAAGGCGTTGCAGTTAGTGATCACGCCTTAGAGTAAAAATGTTTTTCTTTTAAAATACAAGTACATGGATCTAATCTTTTTAAGCACCAAAAAATCAGATTATTTTTCTTATTTTCGAACAATCTGTATTTCAAAAACCACTGAATCAAAACGGCTTAATGTAACATAAAGAGAATCGAAAGAGCCTTCAAACAGGGTACAACTCGATCTCCCTTTCCATTTAAGATTTCAGGGGTTGAAGAAGTCGACCTAGGGCTGCAGATAGGGGTTGATACATACTACCAAAGAGTCCCCCCCTCGAAAAAAGGTATACGGGTCCGAGCGTTTTTCTCAAATCAGATAAAAAGTACCCAAAAAGGACCTCCGCTCGTTGTCATTTACCCACCCTGTATATATTCCGAGTTTTTAATACGTATAAGCGACTATTTAAATTTATGTTTCTTTCCTTGTAACGCTAATATTATTATTACAACAAATTACATACTTTTAATAAGGTAACTGCTTTGTTTAATTTATTAACTTAATAACCACCGTCTTGTATGTTCCATAGAATGCATTTTTACTTTACTAACCACAACTAACCACAGAATTTCGTTATTACCACGCTTTTTATAAGCTTAACCTGTATGTATCTAATTTTATTAGCTTCACCTTTAGGTATCTATGTATCCATGTAACGAAATCTTTTAACTTAATTTTTGACCAATTTTAAGAGGTCTTATTAACTTGAAAATTTGTATATGAGTCAAGAGCTGATGACAATACAATAATTTCATAATTTCGTTCGAATATCCTGAATAGGATCATCAGAATAATAAAAAAAAATACCACTTCATATACTCAATATGGCATTACTTGCGCATTCGCCAAGGCTAAATAGCACAAAACGCTTTCTACAAGAATCCAGGCTACTCGCAAACAAAAATTTTTTTTTGGAAAATGGTTCTTCATTTACCTTTATGTTGGGTTATCTATGGGGTTTTCTTTTTTCATATGGAATTTTGTTATGATTCGTTAATTTAAAATTAGATTAAAATAAAATTATAATAAAGAAGCGTGGGAGGCAATTTACTATATTTTTCAAATAACTCTAATTTTGTAAATAGCTACCAATAAAATAGGTATAACATTTAATTTCAAGCACTCCACGCTTTTTTTCCTATAATTAAATTATTTTGTTAATAACTTATTTTTTATTTTTTTATTATTCCAAACTAATTAGTCATAACTAATTATTGGACTTTCTATAACTGTAACACAAACTCTTTATACCTAAAAATTATTTTCTACTTTTTAGTTCGGTTTGTTATAATGTTTGTTTTTTTTTAAACTATAATTTATTTTTGCCCCTATTCTGTCGGCCTGTTAGAGCCTCATTGTATCACACTTTTTCACCGACTACGATGACATTGGACCCAGAAAGACATAAATGGTTTTTAGCAACTTTAAACTGGGGAAATTGTCGCGTATCACAATGTGCGTAGTACCAATACAAAGGTCTTCTAAATTACAACAGGGTTGTAGTGAACAGATTACTTTTTAAAGTAATTCAATTACAATTACCAATTACTTTTTTAAGTAGTAGTAAATTACGATTACTAATTACTAGCATGTTTGTTAAAAGTAATTCAATTATCAACTAAAACTAAAAGTAATTAAATATTTAAGCAATTACTTTATTTAAATTACCACATATTTTAAACACGATACACTAAACAAATAAAATATTTATACTACCCCCAACATTAATAGATTTTTTCACAAAAAAAAAGTATAAAGATGGTAGCAGCAAGCATCAATCGAAAATACTAAATCAGCGCGGAGGCGGCGTTCGCCGGATTCGAAGCGGCCCGCCGTGTTTCAAGATGCTCTTTCTGGCTGGCCAAAATTCCGGCGGTTTTTTCAGGTAATTGAATTTTTCGTAGTAATTCAAGTATTTATTAGGTTATTGAATTAAATTCTAAGTAATTCAATTACTTTATAATTAATCGAATTACTTTCTAAGTAATTGAATTACTTGGGATTCGTGAAAATTTATTACCAGTTACGATTACTTTATTCTAAAAATTGATATTCCAAATACAATTACCTTCTCCGGAAAGTAATTGAATTAAAGTAATCCAATTACTGAGAAGTAATTGAATACGATTTTTTAATTATTTTAATTCAATTACCGACAGCTCTGGTAGTGAAACGTGTTTTATTGAAATGATTATAAGAAGCTTCATTAATTGGTTTGCAAAATGCCTTTTTTGTTTAATAAATATATTTTTAAACCTCCTTTGCTTTCTGATGTTTTTTAGTTATAATTTACAAAAAATAGGTGGTTCCATAAAGCTTCAGTAATTGGTTTGCGGAATCTCTTTTTTGTATAATAACTTTATTCTCAGATTTCCTTTGTTTTCCGATTTTTTTTATAATTTATAAAAATTAGGTGGTTTTTGTTTATTTCAAAAAGTAATGTTATGAATATAATGTTTTTTAAAATTAAGATGTACTTAAAAAATGTAATGTTCGTCGTATCCTCTATTTTTAGGCTGTTAATTATATTTAATTTATCTATTAAAATATGTTTGTGCATATGTCATTATTGCTAGTTAAAAGTTTTTTTTTTAATAAGTGTAGTATATTATTATGTTATGTTTATTTTAAATAATTTATGACATGACAATTTATTTTAACTGAAACAAATAATTAACTTTAATGTAAAAAAAAATATTACGTCAGTAAGTATTTGACATAAATATACACATTGTTTGACCTTTGCACTTGCGTTGTATCACTTCCGGTTTGACCGAAAATGACTAGTACTTTCAAATATATGTTCTCTTATTTTGATAGGATATCTCGAACTGGTAAGGTTTACAGAGCAAAATAGAAGGTGTTTCGGTAACTAAAATTTAATAGCAAATCACCTGCACCAGTACCATCTTTTTAAAAAAGGTGCATAGAACCTAAAAAACTAAAATATGTACAAAAGCTAGATTTTTCTTGTTTTTTATATGAAAACATTTTTTAAAATCGCTATTTTTTTTCTTTTAGAGTAAAAAAATAATTTATTTGTAATTTAATTGCGATACTGTCAATGGGATTTTTGTAAAAAACCGAAAAACAAACAAAATGGTTCTTTACTAAACCTTATTGGTGCATTTTTTGCAGAGAAAGGTCGGAAAACCGCTTAAATTGACAATTAAAAAAATATATAACTTGGACCCTTAGATTGTTAATAAGTAAAATGATTTATTTATAAGATGTTGTTTAAATGGGCTAAAGGTGGACGATTTATGATGTCTGGTTTTTTCAAGATAACAGTTTAAATATTTTGCAGTGCAATTTTGGACCATTCAGCGTATTAACTGTAATTGTCCGATTTGAATGTAGTAAACGGGTTATTAAACTTTATATTTTATTCTACAACTTGTATATCTTCGACTAAGTAGTGGCAAAAAGCACAACATTTAACTTAAATTTTTTGCCACTACTTAGCTTGTTTTATTTTTCTCTCAATTTTCCTCATTTAATAAATATGCCAAAACCAAATTATTTTCGCCTTATTATTCAAAAATGGCTACTCCAACAAAAAATGGTATATGAAGTTTTTTGGAGAACTTTAAAATCTATTAAACGGTAATGAAAAAATGCGGTGTTGCCATTAAAAAAAATACCTTTTTTGAATCTGCTGCAAAAAATGACAATGCTGTAAAAATATTTTTTTGCGATTTTTCTTAATTGGGTTATTTCAAACAAGTTTGCTTTTGAAACTAATGCAAATAAAAGAAATAGCCTATTTCAGGTTTTAAAAAACTTACCCTCTATAATAGTCAGTGCGCTCGACGAGAGCTCGCACTCTCGTCGAGACTCGTATGAGGTACCACGTGAGAAAGAGAGGATATACCTCTTGGGTATTGAATATTTTAACGGAAAAAGTGAGTTACGACAATAATGTATGCAGACCTCTAAGATTAACAAGTTTTAATGGTATATATTTGTTAACATAAATAAAAACTTAAACTTCACATATAACTTTGTTTGTCTTTCATTTAAGTAATCTTTTATCATATCTTCACAATACACATATAAATATATAGGTATTCTCTTTCTGACAATGAAGCTCATACGAGTCTGTTGCGTACGCACTCTCGTCGAGCGCCCTGACTTTTATATACTGGTCTGAAAGACCCTTGCAGCTATCAGAATAGTCGGACAGTTTAAATATACTTTTCTAACTATTGAAAGAATATTCTCTTAACATTTTAGCCTTGTGGGAGCAGGTTATAAATTGCCATCCCGACGACAACTTTACTATCGTCTGGCACATACTTGTAACCATCAAAATAGGTTGTCAATTTTTTTTCGACTCACACATATGTAAATTACATCATATTAAAATTTTAGCTTTGTGGAAGCAGGTTAAAAATTTTTTTTGACCTTTTCAAAATTTTAAGGGATGATGAAGTAAGCGAGGTATGCCTGCCAGAACGGTACTTTTATAATTGACCGATAGTAAAACAGTATTTAAAAAGTTTCTAGCTTTGTGGGAAATGGGTTAGTCGGATGGTTCACTAGCTCTCCTACTACTCAGGTTCTGTGAATGCTGTTCCAAGATTTTTTAAGTAATAATTAAACATATCTTTAATACATCCTCACTTTTTTTTTCCGAAGACAATTTTTGATAGTGCTTTTTAAATTGAGATTGACTTAGTACTTTATAGTTAACTCCGTTAACTATAAATTTCTCTTAATTCAGCAGAACTACTTATCTTAATTTTGTCTAGGATTTAACGTAGTAGGTAGTTGGATATCAAAATACAACTAATGTTTTTACAATTCTCTAGCATACAATACACTTTGTTGATAGAACCCATAATCTATTTAGTCTTAATTCCAAAAAGGTTTTATTGCACCTCGGGTCGAGTAAGGCATTTTGCAAAGAGCATTAAAATCGTATTACCCGATATATTCCATTTTGGGGCCGAGCTAGACCTTGTTGATATTAAGTAGTTCGCAAATATATTTTGGATTTTACTTAGTGTATATCAAAATGTTTCCGTGGGCTGCGATAATACCCACTTTGTCAAAGTCATTTATCTACAATGGTATAGGACCTACAGGTCATTGGTAGGTACTTTAGTATATTTAAATGATCTTTAGGTGTTTTTCTTAATTTTTCTTTAGTGTTTATTATTGGCTCTGTATTTTTTGATTATGTCTATGTTGTTCCCGGATATTATAAAAAACAGCTGAAACCAAAACATTTACCTTATCGTTAAAAGTACTGACCTGGAAGATAATAGATAAATATAAATATAAATAATTGGAAACAAAAAGTCTAACTGGTTTAAAGTGTTAAAAACATATGCTTACTGGAAATTTATTATAAATTAAAACGATAAGATAAATGTTATTTACTTGCGGATGTGACGCAAGTACAATAATTTATTAAGGAATTTTACATTGTGATTCCACAAAATAATTTTAATTTATAGCTATACAGAGTTCACACGTATCCAAAAATCCAAAGTAAAAGTAAGAATTTAAAAGGTTTAAAGCTTTTTTTTAAATATATTGTTAACAACTTAAATCAAAACAACAAAAAAAAAAAGAAAAAAATCTAGAAAAAATGTAAACTACGTAAGGTTCCTTTTATTGTGTATATTTATATAGTCTGGTCGAAAAGTGTGATTCCTGCGAAAAATAGTTAGAATTCTCCGAAAATATGAGCGATAGCTCATTTGTTGCGAAATGCAAATCTGAGAAAGGCGTTTTGAGGATTCTTTCTGCCAATAAAAATTGCAACTGTTATTGACGAACAAACGAAAAAAAGAGGCCCTTTTGATTTTTGATGATAACTCAAAAAGCATAAGAGATAGCGGAAATTGCAGAAAAGATCCTTAAAGAGGAGGAAATTTCCAAAAAAAAAGTCCCACTCCCGAAACTCTATCTCCATTATTTATAATTTTAATCTAACGCTGAAAATTGGCCTCTGCGCGACCTTTTTGATGGTGCGCTCGGAGTCAAAAATCGCGTCTAGCGACACCCCCGCTGGCGCAGAGAGATGGCGCGAAATTTTAAAAAGTAGACTTTTTCCAAATAATGCATTTAATGTAAAAAAAGCAAATCATGAGTCTTTTCTAATACGTCTCCACATTTTTACGTCTGATATATAATTGGGGAAAATAAAAGGCCGCTTTGCTAACCAGAACAAACCATGACTTAGGGCTTTTGAATTTATCTAAATTATCCCTACATAGAAGTTATTAACAAAATGTTTATAATTTTGGATATAGTAAAAGTTATAATTTTTTTTAAAAGTGTAATTATATATTCCTCGGGTTTTTCCTAATACTTTGTTAAAATTTTGTTTATAACGTCTACAAATAATTTAGATAAATTCAAAAGCTCTAAGATCTGGTCGGTCCTGGTTAGTTTTTTTTAAAAGCGGTTTTTTATTTTCCCTAATTATATTTTAGACGTAAAAATGACGTATTAGAAAACAGCCCAAATTATTACTTTACACATTAAAATTTCATTTTTTAGGTTATAAACTGTCAAGAAGCTCGCCAGCGCTGGTGTCGCTAGACGCGAGTGGAGTCAAAACCGAGTACGTCATACTAAATATTTTTTTTTGAGTATTAAATATTAATTGATAAATTTTAAAAAATTATGGTGTTTTTAGAACACTTTAAAGAATTAATTTCTGTTGAAAATTTAATTAAAAGTAAATTTTTTTACCAGTTAGACAATTGTTAATTAACAAAATTGTTTCGAAATTTCGTCCTTATTGTACAAAAAAAAAGGTTAAATAAATTGTCGTAAAATTTTTCGCTCCGTAGAGCCCTTCTTATATACATACTTAACAAGATCACGCCATAAAAGTTTAATAAATTTTAATCCTTAGTTTATAATAATTTTATAACTTTGTCAATATTACTCTGATTTTTTATTCTTTGTCAAAGTTTTAAAATTATTATAAATAAAGAATATTTTAAAAAAAAAATTTATGGCGAGATCATGTTAAGTATACTAGGTGACACAGCGGACATGTAACAGCCCATAACTTTTTTATTTATAAGAATTATTTTTTAAAATTTGGGTGATGCACCTGTCATAACGACGTGCCTTTAATGACTAAATTAAATCATTTTTTTACTTCCGGTTTAAACGGAAGTAGCACTAACTTTAGTCTATCTGATCCCCATCGAAATTCTCTTTTTAATCATGTGACACACTTGTCATTTTATTCTAAAATGCCTGCCAAAATAAAAAAATTCCCAAAATTTTAGTAGGCCATGATGTGACAATAACAAATTATCAACATGTAAAAGGCATTGGAATGTGAAGAATAAGGCGTATAGATATTTTAGCGGAGTCGCCTTAGCCCAAAAGATGTTAAAACCTCGGAACCCAGCGACTGTGTATAAAATTTTAAATAAAGCAGAACTTAATAGTTTATATCACCCTCAAAATTGCCACTTTTGGTGAATACCAACCATTCTCGGGGTGGAATTTTTTTATCAAAAATAAGTACGGAAGTGGATAGATTGACTAATTCTAGCAACTTTTTTTATAGTTTTTCAAGATTACTTTTGAGTTATTCGCAATTGAAAATGTTAATTTTCAACCAAAAAAACACGTTTTCAGACGGTTTTTCGCAAATAACTCGAAAGTAAGCATTTATCAAAAATATCAATTCTTACCAAAATGTAGCTTATAAAAAAACAACAAGAATGGTGAGCTAATGATGTCCATAAACCCAACTACAAATGGAGTTATAGCCTGTTGAAGTTGGTTCTTATTCGTCAAATGCAAACATTAAAAGTTTCAACGTATATAACCAAAACGATACATTTTTCGGGAAAAGCTCATTATACCTTTTTTGAAGTACTTGAAAAGACCTTTATTTTTGTTTTTAAAAGTCTTTAGCGCTAAAATTTAGAGTTATGGCCAAAATAAAGTTGATCTCATTTTTTTTGGATGAAAAAAATGGAAAATCATCCCTTAATTACCACCCCAATTATAATAATCTTTGTCACCTTACAATTTACTTTTTTATGTATTTGTAATATGCTTTGGAAGTTTGACTGGTTTAAAGTGCATATTTTTTAAAAAAATCGAGCTTAAAGTGAAAGAGACATTTTTTTAATTTTCAAAAAAATAGCATTTTCTTCAAAATAACTCAAAAACCATTAATGATGCGTAAAATTTTGTAGAATAAAAAATTGTAGGTTTTTCTTTACCAAAAATTTTCGTTTTGTTTTTGTTTACGTATCATTAAGGGTTTTTGAGATATTTTGAAGAAACGTTAAGCTTATTTTTTTTCAAAAATATGCCGTTTAAACCGGTCAAGCTTCCTGAGCATATTACAAATACAAAAATAAAGTGAATTGTAAAGTGACAAGGATTATTTTCAATTAATTTTTTCATAAAAAAAATAGAGATCAACTTTATTTTGGCCATAACTCGCTTAATTTTAGTGCTAAAGACTTTTGTAAGAAACAAAAATTAAGGTTTTTTTTTAAGTACTTCAAAAAAGGTATTATGAGCTTTTCCCAAAAAATGTATCGTTTTTTGGTTATATTACGTTAAAACTTTTAATGTTGGCCATTTGACGAATAAGAACTTCCTTCAACAACCTTCAATAGGCTATAACTCCGTTTGTACTGGGTCCATGGACATCATAAGCCCACCATTTTTGGTGTTTTTTTATAATATTTTTTACATTTACATTTTTGGTAGGAATGATATTTTCGATAAAATGCTTACTTTTCGAGTTATTTGCGAAAAATCGTCTGAAAACGTGTTTTTTTTAGTTGAAAAATTGACATATTCAATTGCGAATAACTCGAAAAGTAATGCCTTTCGGAAAAAACTTTATAAAACAAAAGTTGCTTAAAATTAGTCAATCTATCCACTTATTACGTACTCTATCGTACTTATTTTTGATTAAAAAAATTCCACCCCCGAGAAGGGGTGGCATTCACCCCCAGTGAAAAAACGGCAATTTTTGAGGGGTAAACATTTTTATAGAGGATATTAACAATTAAGTTCAATAGTTTATTTTAAATTTTAAACAGTCGCTGGGTTCCGAGGTAATAATCTAAGCTGACTCCGCTATTTGTTATTTTGTTACTTTTTATCTAATTAATAAGAGTTAGGAATCAAAGGGAAAATTTTATAAATATATTTTTTAACGACTAATATCTTAAAATTTAAAATAGGAAACTTCAATTTTTATTTTATTTAACGTTGGATCAAACATTTACTATTTCATATAATTTATCAAAATTAGTATGCCCAACTAACCTTTTAACCAAAATCGCAAAATTATACATATCCACATTGATTCGCAAATCCTTATAATAAGTACGAGTACAGGTTACAATAATGCTCCAAGTAGGCAGTCGCCAGCATAGAAAAAACAAAAATGTTAAACATATCAAAAGATCCATAAAATGAAAAGAGAATTTTTTGGTACAAATCAAAAAAATATATAATTATACCTATACAAAGGTGAACTAAACAATTATCATAGAGAAATTTAGGTAGATATGTATACTACGTTTTTAATAAAAAAAGTCAGTTCTTTATACTAGTTCTGATAAATTAAATGAAATTGAAAACGTTTGATCTAAAGTTTCAATAAATAAAAATTATAGATTCCTATTTTGAATTTTAAGATATTAAGCGTTAAAAAATACATTTGTAAAATGTTAAAAATTAACCTCTGTTCCTAACTCTTATTAATTAAATAAAAATTAACAAAATCACAAATATTTTTACACCTTATTCTTCACATCTCAACGCCTTTTACGTGCGGATAATTTGTAATTGTCACATCATGGCCTACTAAAATTTTGGAAAAAATATCGATTTTGGCCGCCATTTTGAAACCAAATGACACGTGTAACACATGGATAAAAATTTTGAGGCGGATCAGGTAGGCTAAAAATATACACAGGGTGCTATTTCAAAATTTATAATTTCGGGTTTTTTTTCTGTGAAACCGGAAGTAAAAAATTGATTTTATCTAGGTATTTAAAGCCTCTTCTCAGACAGGTGCATCACCTAAATTTCAAAAATTATTTCTTGTAAATAAAAACGTTATGGGCTGTTACATGTTTGCTGTGTCACCAGGGACGGATGGGCGCTAAAATTATTACCGGGCATTTGGATAGATGCAGCGCCATAAGAGTTTTGTCTTCACCCTTCTCTTCCCCCCATACACACATATAAATTAAATTCACTTTTTTTGATGAAGTATATTTATATTACTGAGAACATCAAGAATTTTTTGTTCAAAAAAAAAATACATACGTAATTATAAACAACACAGTCGATTATCTCTTCAACATTGAGATTATGAAACTAAAAGGCAGCAAATCACACAACTGAGAGAAAAATTGATACATTTTTAAAAACGAATTTTATCGTCTTGTTCTTCATCGACTTCATCATTATCTTTGATATCCTCTTCGTCTTCGCTTTCCGAATTGTCTGGAAGTTCTTTGTCATCATTGTCTTTAGCTTGGATTGAACTCAAGACATTCTTTAAATTTAGCCAGTTCTCAGCAAAGTGGATCAATTCTTTTATCAAACGTTTTGCGGTTGCTTCTTTGTTTATTTTAATCAACAATTTGCTAAGCTGATTAAGCATTTATTTGTATTGTTGTTTCGTTGACTTCGTCAAAATTTTTAGGATCTAGGTATGAAAAAATTCGATAGTTGGATTCATTAAATCTTGCACTAATACTCGTCACCGTGGTGTCCAGGATATCGTTATAAGTATTAATTCTGTGTTTATCGAGTACGCTCAGCTCTTCCTTGTCAGAATTAAAACCTGATCGTTCGATTTTTTTTTCTTTTCTTTTGGCGTTTGACCGGTAACTCCTCTTTCACATTGGCTTTAATATCTTTTTTTTCATTATTGAGTTTATTTTTGTTACGAAATTGTCAGCTGCAGACTTTACTCGCTCAAAATCGCGTGAAAAAGATATTACTTTATTTTTAAAATGCTTTACAAAATCATTACATTTTAAAAAATTAATTCCTGAATTTTGCAAGTAGCCGTGTCGTAGGCTTTAAGGCTTGGGAGGGCCCTTTGAAACAACCTTACAAGGGCCCAGAGGAAACTCCCGGTATCCCGGTGGGCAGCACGCGCCTACCTGCAGTTGTCTAATACTTTACCGGATTTTTAGTGAACATCGATTTAGTTTCAAATTCAAATTGCTATATTTTATTTGCTAGCCATCAGCTCAAATTAAAAATTCACGTTAAAATCAACAAATTTATATCGAAAGAAATTAAACAAAACACGTTCTACTGGTTAGGTAGTGAACGGTCTCCAGTTTCACTGGTTAACATTGTCAAAGGCGCCGCGCGCCGAAGTTATTTCAAGGTTAGCCGTCGACGCTCTCGAATGTTAGTGTGCTGCGCACACCCATTAGCGCGCTCCAGTAAAAAGAATAATTTTTCAGTGTACGTTTGGTCAGATAATTGGCGCCAAGTGGCTAAATAGCGTCTTATCTGCACGTTTTTGGACTGTCACTGCAAGCCGCTTGCATACGCTTATTTATTTTTAATTTTTGCAATTATTATATAAAAGAGTTTTTTTTCTCTTAAACGTACCGGCGCTGCAGTATTGAAATCGCGGCGGCGCACCGGGCATTTGCCCGGCTTGCCCTATGGCCCATCCGTCACTGTGTGTCACCAGCGAACAAGAATGGCTCCACGGAGCGAAACATTTTTACGACAAATACTTAAACATTTTTTTTAATGTATAATAAGGACGAAATTTCGAAACAATTTTGTTAATTAATAATTGTGTAACTTGTACAAAAAATAATTTTAAGTTATATTTTTAACAGAAATAAATTCTTTGAAGTGTTCTAAATATTTTTCAATTAATATTTAATACCTTAAAAAGAATTATTTAGTGTGACGTAATCGGTTTTGACTTCGAGCGCGCAACCAAAAGTGTCGCGCGGGGGCCTTTTTTTCAGCGTTAAATAAAAATTATAAATAATGGAGATAAGAGTTTCGTGAGTGGGACTTTTTTTTGGAAATTTCTTCCTCTTCAAGGATCTTTTTTGCAATTTTCGCTATGGTTTTTGAGTTATCATCAAAAATCAAAAGGACTTTTTTTTTTCGTTTTTTGTTAATAACAATTGCAATTTTTATTGGCAGAAAAAATCCTCAAAACGCCTTTTTCAGGTTTGTATTCCTCGTCAAATGAGCTATCGCTTATATATTTCAAAGCCTTCTAACTATTTTTCACAAGAAACACACTTCTCGACCAGGGCCGTATTTAGGCGGTGGCGAAATGGGCGCCCGCCAAGGGCGCAGCTACCTAGAGGGCGCAAAATCGGATTTGAATTTTTTTTAAATTAATTTTCAGAATCGTAGGTATATTATTATTATTTTTTATTGAGAAAATTGTTCAAATAAATAAATTACAACAGAACAATTTTATAATAAATTTTCAACTTTAATACTTAATTTAATTACCCAGGTCCACAAAAAAAAGTGGTGTGTGCTAGAATTTTCTGTCGTATTTTTTCCCCTAAACACGTCAAAATTGAGGGTCAAATAGCAAAAAATCAATAAAAAGGCGTAATTTTAGATATTTACGATTTTTTTTATTTTAAAACGTCAATATATCAAAAACTATTAAAAATACAAGAGGCCTTTGATTTAAGTTATATAACCTTTTTGTTTAACGCAATATTTTTCGAGTTATTATCAAAAAAACGAATTTTCAGGATTTTTTCAAGGTGTATCCCAGGAAAACATTTGAATTTTTTTTCATTTTATTTTTGGATTTTTTCTGCAAAGTGTTTTGGGATTTAAATACATAAAACAAATAATTTATAATAAAAAAACAAAAATCACATTAATTAAAAATCCTATTTTGGAATGAAATTTTTTGTCAAAATTATATTTCCGTTTATACCTCTTTTATTATTTATCTTATCAAAAACATTTTTTTGAGTTTTTCCCGATTTTTTGCTGTCTAACCTCCAATTTTGACTTCAGATTCGAGTCAGCGGAAAAAAATACACCAGAAAATCTTAGTCCGACACATAGCACACACCACTTTTTTGTGGACCACCTGTGTTATTTCTAATATCTTAAATACTAAAAATGTATAAATTTATTAATAAAATATCACTTTATCCTGATACCTACAGCAAGAATGTATTTGAATTTTTTTTAATAGTTAACCTGTGGATAAATTGGTATTTTATAAATGGGGGGCAGGCACTAGTTCTTTTTACTACCAGTAGCTTAAAAAAATTAAAATCTTTTAACATTTCTTAAACTATTATGCGTTTTTACGTTGGCTTAAATTAAGACAGTACGAAATAAGAAATCAATGCTGAAGCATAGAGCGACGACTTAGCGATCATAACTCTATAAAGAAACGAAATTCTCGGATCAAAAAACTTTAAACCTACAACTTTGCACTTTAATTATGTAAAATTTCCGGGGAAAACTCCCGCCTTCCCCGTTTTTGTTAAAGGGTATCCCATACTCCCCAAATTCCCCGGTTTGTGGGGAAGGGGGCGCAAATGTTAAGCCCCGCCAAGGGCGCGGCCATACCTAGATACGGCCCTGTTCTCGGCTATACTAATAGCTATTTAATCAACAAGGATATTAATGACCCTTAACTCGGGGTAGGCTCGCGCCTTAAGGGTTGAGTTCATTAATTGCCAGAAAAAATTTAAGCAATCATAGAATTATATAAAAAAAAACAGAATATTTGCAAAAAATATTGTTAGATGTTTCTATTATCTTAACACTAATGATAGTTATGATTTAATACAACGTTTAATGAGAAAGCCCGATGTTTAAAAAACAAATATATTATTGTTAAAGTTCGTAATTCTACACCACTGTCAAGCTCTTAAAGCCCTGTCTCAGACACATTAGGTTTAGGATTAATAAAGAAAAACGCGCTTTTTCAACCCGCCATAAATCTCCATTTAGCCGTTACCGGTTTCTTAACCTTATTTAGAAAGCAGCCAGCGATGGGCAGCCAAGGAAAACTGCTCTTGATAGTAGTTTAATGCTGCTTACAGAAGGATTTGGCTAAGGGCTTTTATCGAAAAACATTTTGTTTTTATGTCCTTTTTTAAAGGGTACTCAGGCGGGTTTTATGATTATTCAGCAGGTTTATTTGCACTTGTAATGATAGTGATTGTTTTTTCCTAAAATACCAAACAAGACAACTTTTTTGTTTGCATTTATGATGCTGTAAATAAGTTAAGGGAAGGGTAACGTTCTTTTTTGCATTTTTGTTTAAATTTAATTTTATGGATGGAGAAACTTTTAAGAACATTGTGTAAAAATTTGAAGGATCGGAGCAAAACTAACGAAGATACAGCGATAAGTAAGGTAAGCCGATAAAACTCGCTTATGAACGTATAACACAAATTTTAGTGTTCAAAACTTTAAAGCGTTTTGCCACAACTCACGTTTTCAAAGTCGGTGCTCCTCATAACTTGAAAACTACTGCACCGATCCTTTTAAAATTTTGAACACTATTTCTGTACATAATTTACGAGGTAACGCGGCAGAGTTTTTTAAAATTTGTTAATATTTTTTATTTTACAGTAACAAATTAGCAAAAATCACGTTTTTCACTTCAAAGTGTTCCCAAAAGGTGAAATATTAAAATTTCGAAAAACCCCTTTCCACGTTACTTAGGGAAAGAGATTGTCTAACGAAAAAACTTAAGTTTTTTGATTTTAGATGATCCAGCACCTAGTTATGAGTGGCACCGCAATTCAACTAATTGCTGCCATTGCCGTATTTTTTAATATTTCTTCAAAAAAAATTTATCTAAAATTCTTTGAATGTTATATTTTAATGTATAGCATTGGTTTTGGTCTTTTTTCCCGCCGCTGTGTTCTCACGTCGATGTGCTGGAGTTGTCGGTTATCGGCAACTCCAGTTGCTAGCGTATGGAACGGGATCCCAAGCTAAGACGAACACAAGGCTTAACTCAAGATATTAGCATACCGTGCTGATGAGTGAATGACATGCTGTGCCTTAAACAGGTGTCTCCAACGGTGCCTCTGAGATACAGGCCGATCTCTCGGAGTATCTAGCCTTACTGCGGTAATGAGGGGCTCTGCCGTGGTGGACTATTACTTCCTTGGCTCCAAACAAAAAACGGACAAAACCGCTTTCATAGGAAAAAAGTGACAAAGGTGCGCTGACCGAAACGAATAAATCCGTTTCGAGAGGTGCCACCCAAGGTCACAAGCAGAACAAGGTGCGCCGACGGAAACGGGTGAATCCATTTCGGAAGGTGCCCCTAATGTCACAGGCTTCTGTTTCACTGGGAAGGGCTAATCCATCCCCAACAAACAGGTGCTTAGGAAGGGATACCTGATTCCAAACAGAAGGCGGACAGAACCGCTTTTATAAAAAAAGGGTTCCCTGGCTTTAAACAGAAAACGGATAGAACCGTTTTCATAGGGAAAGGCCGGAGATAAGGCCTCAGAACGAACATCTGGTTTCTGTAACAAGGACCTGGTAGAGAAGGGCATGATGAATTTAATCGTCTGCTCGTCATACTTTCCAGGAGACAGGGCCACCAGAACACATATATGGTATGCCGGTAGAGGCACGAGTAGGTGGAGATGTAAGAACTCTCTCCCAATTTAATATCGGATTCATTAGAAGTATGATCCTATTGGGAGAAATATAAATAGGTGTGAACCACAATAGACCGAGCGGTTGCGGTGGAGGGCTTAAAAAGTCCGCTCACCTTAAACCTAACCGAACCTAACCTAGTATTAGTTTTAATAGATAGATTTTTAACTGTATCTTCCAAAAAATTCGCAAAATTGTGCCTTTTTGCACGAATTAACGTTACCCTCCTCTTAAATAAATAAAAAATGCACATATTTTGTGAGACATATCTAGGGCGATTTTGTGATAACTGCACTGTGTAGAGTAAAAATACTTGTATTGAAAATAAAGAGATATTTAAAATTAATAGATCGTTCATAAAATTTTTGGCTCTGCCACCTCCCAAGCTATAAAAGAATGAAAGATGTACGCCACAAATATTATGTTCTTATTCGTTATAATATACAAGGTTATTTAAAACTTATCTTTAAAAATTTATGCAAATACTTAATATGCTTTTAGAAAAAAAAACTTTCGCGTTACTGGAAAATGGGCGACTTTAAATGACTGCCAAATGACTAAGTCGGTCGAATTTTTGTTTTTAAATTAAACCATTAGCACCGACTAGTTTGCGTACAGAAAAAAGGTATTTATTCTATAGAAAATAAAGTACCCATACAGCTTTAGCTATATTATTATATAAATGCTCAAGCTATTGTTCTTCGTCTTATATGTACATTTGTGAACGGCGAATCCAGAAATACGATATGAAAAATGTTAATATTTAAGATATCCACTCACCCTATAAATTTTAGAGACACACTAAAAAGGAGATAGGGCTTTTTCTATTTTGCTCAAGGAGCCTGCATAATAAAACCAAAAATATTTTTTATTATAAATATTAGTTTGGGTCATATATATATATATATATATATATATATATATATATATATATATATATATATATATATATATATATATATATATATATATATATATATATATATATATATATATATATATATATATATATATATATATATATATATATATATATATATATATATATATATATATATATATATATATATATATATATATATATATATATATATATATATATATATATATATATATATATATATATATATATCGTCGTTTTAATTTTCTAACCCTGTATTATTGACAACACTTTTCAAACGTCTATACAAAAAAATAATTGATGCTTATTTTTATTTCAAATATGCTGACATGCACCTAATTCATACACAAGCACTCGGCAATTGCATCAAAGCTAGAAGAATAAACTCTAAAACATTTCCATTTTTATTGAAGTAATCAAAGAAAAAACTTAGAAGTTTTCAAAGACTGTATAATATGAAAGTTAAAATTCCCATTCTGTCCTTCACCATTTTGGCAAGAATAGTTTTAATTTAAAATTTAAAATGATGGATAATGTTTTTTATTTGTTTTTTTTTGGCCTTTGTTGATGCATACGCATATGCTACTACAAACGACTATAAGATTTACCTTTAAATAAATTTGATTCAACAATTTTAGGCTGGACTTAGTGCTCGACAGTTCCTGTTTCTGTTCCACCAAATTACTCGACAGCTCATATAGTTCAACCGTTTAGACTCATTTTTTTAAGATTCTTGTCTTAAATTTGCCTATTGATCCCTCTTTTTGGATTATTAATTTGGGTTTTTATTAAGCGTTCAAGTATTACGTAATGCAATTTTTGTAGATTTTTGACCCCCCTCCCCCCATGTAACGCGCCGTAACGTTTTTCTGTATCTCCTTCCCACTATTAAAACGTTACGTAACCACCAAGTGACCATTTTTACCCAAAAGTCGTAAAAACAATGTTACGTAACGCGTAGTTCAAACCCTCCTTCCCGCCTCTGTAACGCATCGTAACGTTTTACAAGACCCCTCCCCCTTACCTCCAAATGCGTTACGTAATACTTGAACGCTCCCTTATGTTCTGAAAATTTGTCCCCAAACTTTGATTTTTATGAAAAAGAAAAACGAATTTTCGGCGCAAAAATGGGGCCTCTTTCTAGAGGTCGGAAAATGTGTCCAAAAATGCTGAAAAACATTGATTAAATGATTCTAAACAATTTTGGTTGAATAAAATGTTTCCTGTACCTTTTATAAGTAAAATACCTTTTTGGGTGAAAAATTTCGGAACATTATGGCCGTTTGTGGGAATAATGAGAAATAATAAAAATATGTTGCCCCTCAATTTCACATAGACAGTCTTATGGGGCTTATCAAGAGGAACAGTTTGAGAAAAAAAAGTATACCTAAACCCAATCTTGCGCCCCCTATAATCATTTGTGCGCCGAAAATTCGTTTTTTTTTCATAAAAATCAAAGTTTGGATACAAATTTTAGGAAAATAAAAACCCAAATCAAAAATAAAAAAAATCAATAAGCAAATTTAAGACAAGAATTAAAAAAGGGGTTTAGATTCAAACAACGTTAAGTGTAAAACTTGAAAAGTTCAGGAAGCCGAAAAACCATGCGGAATTTTTAAGGTCTCAATGTGAAGTCAAAATATTTTCTGTCTGCTATCTTTTAATATGCTGCTGATAAAAATATCAACTCCTCATACTAAGAAGGATCTTATGTGATAAATGTAAAGGTACAGGTAGAGCTGTCACAGTTTTAAGTAGTAGTAAAGTACGATTACCAATTACTAGCATGTTTGTTAAAAGTAATTCAATTATCAATTAAAACTAAAAGTAAGTGAATATTTTAGCAATTACTTTATTTAAATTACCACATATTATATTAAACACAATACAGTAAACAAATAAAATATTTATACTAATATGCATCATACGCTCACGTCACACTATCCAAACTGCTTTCTCGGCAAGTTCAACATTAAATGACTTTAAAAGAAAAATTTCTTTTTATCCTACCCCAAACTTTAACAGATTTTTTCACAAAAAAAAGTATAAAACTGTGGCGGTAAGCATCAATCGAAAATACTAAATCGACGCGGAGGCGGTGTTCGCCGGATTCAAAGCGGCCCGTCCTGTTTAAAGATGCTCTTTCTGGCTGGCCAAAATTTCGGTAGTTTTTCCATAAAAAAAGGTAATTGAATTTTTCGTAGTAATTCAATTATTTATTAGGTAATTGAACTCATTTCTAAGTAATTCAATTACTTTATAGGTAATCGAATTACTTTCTAAGTAATTGAATTATTTGGGATTCGTGAAAATTAATCACCAATTACGATTACATTATCCTATTAATTGATAATCCAAATACAATTACCTTTTTCGGAAAATAATTGAATTAAAGTAATTCAATTACTGAGAAGTAATTGAATACGATTTTTCTATTATTTTAATATAATTACCGACATCACTGGGTACAGGTAACTAGATTTTGGAATTTTAGTAGTTAACGTATTTAAGACTAAGGCCTGTTTCACACACGACCGATCATCAGTCAAAGAAACTGTGTATTTAAACAGTACACGGCATTGCGTTTTTGTCGCTTTGTGCGGGAAAAGGTCGATCGAAAGGAGAAAACAAAAAACAAAAGTCTAGAAGTATTTGGTTGCATCCTTTAGGTATACAAAGACCCATAAAAGCTGCTTTTGGTACCATTTACTTTAATTTGCTTCAATTGATGAATTACATCACAAGTTAGAAAATGTTCTGAAATTTTGTGACCAGAAATATTATAAGTTACTCTTATAGTGAAATAAAAGCGATATGCCCACTTTCAGCGGTGCGATGTCGCATAGCTTTTGTGTGTTCGTCCTTTATAAATTAGTTCTGTAAAAAAACATACAAACACAATTAAGTAACTTTTTTATTTGGAAGTACTTGTACTTGATTAATTTATATCAAAATACTTGAACATTTGCTTGATTTGACCAAGTAAATTACTTGAAGTATTTTGCCAAGTACTTAAAGTATTACGATGTACTTGAAGTAAAAAAAGTACTTCAAGTAAAAAAGAAGTACTTAAAGTAAAAAGAAATCAATCAAGTACGCCAATTTATTCACATTAGATAATCTTGCAAACAGGCTAAAACAATAAGATCGCCCGACTTTTCGACTCTGATACATTATAGCTCTCAATTCAATTGTTAATGGCATCAAGAATGGCAAAATTACAATTATTTATAAATACCTTTAATATTATAGGTACTTTAAAAAAACATTGTATTAATATTAGTTTAATAATTTTTTGAAAATATTTTTTATTTTTTTCTAACACCACTTAAAGATCTGTATTTAAAATTTTATTTTAAATCTATATATCTCGCCACTTTCCTCTCTCCAAGCTCTTTTACCAGCTTTATTATTTTTTTTTAATAAGCAACTTGTTTTAATTAATACTTATAATACTTTAAGGTTTATGACTTTAGGTTACGTGCATTAGTTTAACATACGTTTGTTGTTAGAGAAAGAAGGAAAATGATAATATATTAAAAGGGTAAATCTGCGGAAAACATTGGGTAATTCACTAGTTTTGGGAGGTTATAAGGTTTCAAAATGTAAAATAAAAAATGCATTTGGATCGAATTAAAAATTATATTAGACCTCCAAACCAAAAAAATAACATTGCTAAAAATCTTAATACTTACATCACACTAACAGACTTTACAGGTAAGAAAAATCGTTTAATTATCAAAGTATACATTTTCATTCGCGCTAATACATTTAATTTGATGATATTAAAAAAATGCTAGTCAAGTAAAACTACTTTTCCAGTACTTTTATTTACTTCAAGTACTTTGCTTTATTTCAAGTACTTTGTTTTACTTTAAGTAAAATACTTGGGTAGTACTTCAAGTACTTTTTGAATTTACTTGGAAAAGCAAGTACATTTTAACGAGTACTTGTACTTGTGCTTAAAGTGCTTTTTTAAAAAGCATAAACTTGGTACTTGTACTTGAAGTACTATTTGAAAGTACTTTGACAGCTCTGCCGAGAACTATAAAAAAAACACGTAACAGCTACTTACACCTTAAATAATCTTCAATTTTAATAATAAAGGAAAACAAATTACGTGGTGTAAGAGCGCTGCATTGAAAACGCGGTCGATGAATGGCCCTTGATTGCAACCTACGCGACGGACAACATGTGAGCGGATGGTCAGTACTGATCATCGGTCCTGTGTGAAACGGGCCTAAGGCCTCGATGTCGGATCTAAATATCATAGAGCAGAGCTGATAGACTGTTATGCTTCCTTTACTGTAGTTTAATATAATTTTTCATTCATATAGCCTCAACGTTTGACCGATGTCTGTGCTGATCGTCGGTCAATCACTTAATCCAGCATTAGGAAAAACCAAAAATTGTTCTTTCCTTTGGACAACTGTTTTAATGTGTTTCTACAAAGGTAATACTTTTTTTATTTATTACAAAAGGTATATTAAAAAAAAAAAAAATAAACGTTAAAAGACAAGGTAATTTTTTAGTTGCAAGAAATGGTTACTGTTTATCAAGCAAATATTTAAATCTAATGCCACTGATAGTTCAAATCCCATTTAATAAAGACTCTGCTTTTAAATATACGAAGATTGTATTTACATAAATTAACAAGCCGTTCCCGCAGCTAATGAGGAACGGATCAAAGTTCAGAAAAATATTTAACTTTCCTGCACCAGATTTTATGCCAAACAACGCGGTTTGGTTTAAAACTTTTAATTGAAATGAAAACTATGAGACTGCAGATTACTTCTGACAAACGTACTTTTTTTTCCGACAAGATTTTTAAATACTTTTTAAAAAAAGTTTATAAAATAGTTTTTTACTTGCTGAGCATCTTTTAATTTAAAGGAAAAATGTAGTTTTATATTCTTAATATAAACGTTTTATTTTTATTTTTTTTTGTTAGGAATTTATATTTGGTCTAGTTTAAGAGAGATCTCTTGAAAGGTCAAGTATTGTGAGTGTAAAATACGGTTATAAAAATCGTTTTCATTATGTTCAAGGAAGTTTAAAGGTGTATGGAAGCCCAATACTGTAGAACAAAATTGTCCAGGCGTGCAGGGCAGCGGGAATCGGGGGATTGGCCCCGCGGAGTTTGCGCAATGAATAGTAGGTCAGAGCCGGAATTCCATAATTCTCTGTTACTATCTATAACGTTGACATCATCAAATGTCAAATTCAAGCATTCACTGTTTTTTTATTATTTTTTGCACAAAATTGTTGGTTATTAAACGATACTACCATAGAATATTTAAAATTATTGTGTTATATTGGATTTCATATCATCTGATATAATATTGAAAGAATAGATGGCGCCACTTTACAGCCTTCTATTTAAATGGTCGATATTTTAGGGAGTTTTGTATTTTTACTAAAAATCTTAGTAAATAAATAAAAATACGATTTTTTAAAAATAAATTTCAAACATTGTATGATAGTTTCATGTACTTATCACCAATTTTGTGATAAAAGAAGGGCAAGATAGTGTAAATGAGTTTAATCTTATCCTAAGATTGTGGTTGTACATTAAAAAGTGAAAATTTTTATAACTGCTTTTTAGGCATATACTTTTCACTAATAACAAACATTCATGAGACAGAACAACAGTGATTAATAATGTTTAGTAACCTTTGGTACCTAGGTATCCATTGTAACAGTAATCGTTAAATATTATGTGTCCACAGTATGTCGAGCTTAAAAACTTGATAATGTAAGTTTAAGAAACCAAAAATCTAATTTCTTTTTAAACAAATACAGAAAAAGCAAAAAGGCACTTTAACATAAAATTGTACTTTCTTTTATTCAATAAGAGGGACCTGTATAAATTAAAATTTGCCTGGTCTGCCCATAATTAATAATTTTGATCTTTTAAAAGAATGTACTAAATTATTAAATGAAATAAAAGTACCTAAATGTAAATCTTATTTCTTTTTAATAATCCACAGAAATACACAAACATTGTGGAAATCATCTAAAAAATAGTTAAGATTGCCTTACTTTTCTCACTGCTATTTTCTATGAAATTTTCATTTTCTATAATTCATAATTGATATATTATTATTTATTCGGTTACCTAACGTTACGTCTCATAAGAAGCACTTAATTTTAATATAAGAAATACTTACCTAAAGTAAAAAATGCCGTGTATGTTACCCTTAGATTTGCAAGACAAAACCATACAACCTTTAGTCATTTTGTTACGATATTATAAGTAACAAACAATAAACACAAAATTATAGTCACAACTTAATAAACACTAATCACTAAATTAAAAAGGTTTCTATCAATCCAAAAAACTTCTGCAACCACAAAATATAATCACACAAAGCAAAACAGTTGAAACTAATACGGCTCTCATAAAAGTATAATGTGTTGCCTAACTACACACTGATTTATCAGTGTGTAAGTAGGAAACACATTAAATTATTTCGTGGAATTTCGTTATTGCGCAAAATCGGCGGGGCCAACTTTGACAGTTATTTTCATACTGGGCTGGACATTTTTTTATCGAATGGGCCATAGCATTGGGCTTCCATACACCTTTAAACTTCCTTGATTATGTTCGATTGTTATAAAAAGAGTAAGCAAATTATTTACTATAAATGTGCAAACATGTATACGCTAGAAGGAAATATATTTGGAAAAATGATAAAAAATGGGCACGTTATTTTCTAGAAACTCTAGAGTCAAAAGCTTTTGCCAGCTGTAGGGATACAGTTCGACGGTGGGCAAGAAGAGGGAGCCTTTCTGTAAGCGCGGGATCATTAATAAGACGAACGGCTCTGCTTTGAATGTAGTCTAGAATGCTAAGTGTTGTAGGGGACGCCATATCCCAGACATGAGAATAGTATTCTAAAGAGGGTCTAATTTGGGATACATACAAAGTATACATATTAGAAAAAGAGAAATACTTTCTGGATCGAGAGAGGAATTTAAGCTTTTTTGAAGCTGCCTAGGCTATGGATGTAATAAGTTTGTGCTAGTTGAGGTTATTCTCAAAAGTAACGCCGACAAGATTAAACGACTCTTTGTTCTGTAGAACTTGGCCGCTCATATGTAACGGATGAGCATTGGCAGACTTTTTTCGCGATAGCGAACATGACTGTGTTTTTGAGGCATTAAATTGAACAAGATTTTTAGCGTCCCAATCCAAGATAAGTTTGAGGTCTTGTAAAAGAGATATCTGCATTGACTTGCGCTTGTTTTCCAAATCAGAATTACATGGTGGCTTAATAAATGGAATACTAAAGTGGAGGGTACTATCGTCAGCAAAACTATGAATGGGATTGATTGTGGAAGAAAGAAGATCGTTAATGTGTAGAAAAAATAGCGTGCGTGCCAGTACTGAGCCCTGGGCATCCCAGCATTAATTTGGTAGAAGCTGGAAGAATGACCATCTACAGTAACTGATATACGTCGATTAGAAAGGAAACTGGAGAGCCAAGAGCAAAGCTTAGGTGGAAGACCGTAAAAAGTAAGTTTGTTAGGGAGCTCATCATGCCAGACCTGATCAAAAGCTTTGGATATGTCAAGAGCAACGATCTGGGATTCACCAAGAAACTAAAGGGACTTGTTCCAGTTGTGTGAGACGAAAGGAAAGAAGATCAGCTGTGGATCTTCTGTGACGGAATCCATACTGTCTATCATTTAAGATCTTCTGTTTTTCCAGATACTTCAAGATTTGGCAAAAACCCAGCAGACAATGCAACCTTTTGTCCAGCGCGAACAGGTATAAAAATCGGGATAATTTTAATAGTATTTTAACAAGTTTGCTGTTTTAATTTTTGTATTATTGACCTCTACTGTGATCGGAAAATAATGATGGCAGACAATTTTAGCGGTTCTGACGTCACGGCAGTCACTTTTGAATATTTCAAAAAATTTTAGTTTCGAATGTATTTAAACAAATCAAAAAGTTATATATGTTATTTATTAAACTATTTTGAAATTACATTAATTTTGGCAGACATTTTTTCCGGTTACAAAAGCCTGGCAGACAGTGGAACCTTTTGTCCAGCGCGTACATACTTTGGTCCATAATATTAATTTTACGCCCCTATAATCTGTTTATCATTATTGTTAAGCAAATAAATTTTAAAAATTATATGAGTTTACACGTAAACAAGCACATGTACTGGTATAAAGATGGTTGGTATAAAGGTCCCCTTATGATTCTGCACAGTAACAAAATTCTACGAAATTTTGTAATATGTTGCCTATCTATATGTCGCAGGCGTATTGAATAATCCGGCTTTTTGCAAAAAGACTAGGCGTTTTGAAAAATTCGATACATTTCTGCAACAAGCCTGGCTATTTTCAGGCGTTTTGCAAAATGACTAACTAGAGCTGGGCGGATTTCACAAAACGTTGAACCTACGTTTACGCGGTTTTTCTATTCTAAAATGTATGACTCGCGTCTAGAGATATCACGGCTCACGAGCTTTTTAACAGTGTATAACCTTAAAAATTAAATTTTAATGTGTAAATTAATAATTCGGGGTCTTTTTTAATACGTCCCCGCATTTTTACGTCTGAAATATAATCGGGGAAAATAAAAAATCGCTTTGCTAACCAGAACTAACCATGACCGACTAGAACTTAATGCTTTTGAATTTGTCATAGAAGTTATTAACAAAGTTTTTATTATTTTCTCCAATTATATTTCAGACGTAAAAATGCGGAACGTATTAAAAAAGACGCTAAATTATTACATTAAAATGTAATTTTTTAGCTGAGTTCCTGTATAATAAAGGGTTTCTTGTGTCAACACTGACAAGGAGCTCGCGAGCCGGGGTATCTCTAAACGCGAGGATATGTATGCATTATTTGTTATTGTACGAGATTAACCAAACACTTGTTTCTGTTTTATTACCTTTTTAAAGGAAAAAAGAATGGATGAAATCACCAATGACCCTACTTTTGAGGACAATATCAATATCAGTAAAAAATAATACCGCTGATAAATTGTTTATTCTAAGTTAAATCTTAAGAAAGACAAATTATTTAAAATGACTAAATGTTTTGTCATTCTCAAAAAGAATTTAATTACTGTTTAATCCGCCTATCTCTGGTTAGTCATTTTGCAAAACGCCTGAAAATAGCCAGGCTCGTGCACAAAACGCCGGCATTTTGCAAAACGCCTAGTCTTTTTGCAAAAAGCCGGATTATTCAATACGCCTGCGACATATACACTGATAAATCAGTGTGTAGGAAACCAAACCCGCGCTGTGCCGTTGTCGTTTTATCAACTCTTTCAAGCGAATTACATGTTTTCAACCAACAATGTTGCGCAAAATTGTTTTTTTTTTAAATAGTGAAACTATAGTTAGTTTATATTTGACATTTGATAATGTCAACTTTATAGATGGTAACAAAGCATTATGGAAGTCCGGATCAGATCTACTATTCATTGCGCAAACTTCGCAGGGCCTTTTCCCATATCCCCACTGCCCTGCACGCGTGGACAATTTTGTTCTACAGCATTATGTTATAAACCTTTAAACTTCCTTGTGCTTGAACTGAACCCGTTTTATTTAGGTTAATATTTTATTAAAAATAGGTTACCTTAGTTTTTCCCTTTTTCGACGGTCATTGCGGATTATCCTGAGGGCGCTGGAGACATCCATTTTACACTTTTCTCACATCCTGTAGTAAAAGAATTCTTCCAGCTAATTCTAGACTTTTCCAGACTTTTCCATTCTTTTCCACTTTACTATAAAAAGCGCGAAGGAAGTCCGCACGGGCCAGTTTAGTTTTGTCTTCCGAAGAGATAAGAAGTTGACAGATAGTTAAAGGTTAAACAGTTGTCATTATCACGTTACGTTAAAGTGTTACCATAGAAACGTTTGTAAACTTGATATCCAATAAAAAGGTGTAAAACCAGGATCCGTGTTTTTATACGGGGTGTCACGGATCAATATAAATAAGAGTTTCAACTATTTTACTTGTAATATTGCTATAATACTTTTGTATATAGGTATTATAGTCTTAAAATGGGCCTATTTTACTTATTGCCCATCTTTAAACCAATAAATGTGCTTGTTTACGTGTATACTCATATAATTTTTTAAATTTATTTGTGTGTTATTAATGGTAAACAGATTATAAGGGTGTAAAATTAATATTATGGCCATAAGTATGCACGCGCTAGACGAAAGGTTGCACGGTCTGCCGGGTTTTTGTAACCGGAAAAAATGTCTGCCAAAATTAATATAAGTACAAAACAGTTTGATAAATAACATATATAAATTTCAGACTTGTTAAAATACTTTCGAAATACATTTTTTTTGGAATATTCAAAGGTGTCTGTCGTGACGTCAGAACCGCTAAAATTGTCTGCCATCATTATTTTCCGATTACAGTAGATTTATATAATAAAATATAAAACGGCAGACTTGTTAAAATACTTTTAAAATTAACTCGATTTTTATACCTGTCACCCCTGAGTCTTGTTTAGTGGGTATTACAGACTCACTGGATGGAATTTGATGTTTAGTAAAATATGTATTGTCTGCTTTAAGCTGGCTCTTAGACTATAAACAAAAATAAAAGTTACTTTAAGTGATATTTCAGAACATAATAAAGTAGTAATATTTTTATCCTTTAATAACAATCCCATGTTATTATCCTATTTCCTTTTATAAGACCATTATTTTAAATGCACTGTTGACTACACGATCATTGAGTTTTAAGTTGAAAAAGAGTCTAATGTAAACTATCGGAAACTTAAATGTTGGCACAAATTAAAAGACCGTTCCTAGCTGATGAAATACGAATTAAAATTCGTTTAGGAAAAATATCTTTTCTGCCTTAGATTTTATGCTCGAAAACAAAATTTGTTTTCGAACTTTTAATTGAATTGAAAACTATGATATTCAAAGTATAAAAATGTTTTTAATAAATAAATTATAGTTTAAAAATAAAAAAAAAACACGCTTTTATAGCAAACCGGAGTAAAAAGTAGAAAATAATTTTTAACAATTCAATTATAGTACAAAAGCGTGGGGTGCAATTTACAATATTTGATATCAAGCACTCACGCTTTTTTACTATAATAGAATTATTAAAAATTATTTTGTAGTTTTTAGTCCGGTTTGCTATGGAAGCGTGTTTTTTCTTTAGTTTTTTTTTAAACTATAATTAAGTTTCTTATTTTTTAGTCTCAAAACAACATAAAATAATATTAATCAAAAGCCTCGATAATGGCGGATGCGCAAAAATTGTCATTTTGACAAAAAATATATGCTGTTGCTTCTGGTTAGGAAAGATATAAGATTATTGTATTGTCATCAGCCCTTGACCCCAGTGCCAATTTTTAAGTTAATCAGACCTCTTGAAATTGGTGAAAATTAAGTTGAAGGATTCCGGAACAGGGATAGATACATACAGGTGAAGCTAATATATCATATCATACCTGCTAAAACTGACAATTTTTAGGCATTTGGTAATATGATTTTTAATTAATTATAGACCGGGGTCTGGATGGAGTTGAGTGTGCAAAATATGAGGACCGCATTCGGTAAATTGTTTTAAACTCAGAAAAGCTTGCAGAATATAATTCTGGATGTTACCAGGAGCATTGTTGGTCCATTTATTTTTTATACCACACCCCTTTAGATATCAAGTTAATAGACAAAATAAATCCTTTGGAACTATTTTATTGATTGTTTTAATGACAATTCAATTGTTTCTTATAATTAAAGATACTTGTAGCTAGCCAATTGTAACAAAAAACAAAATAATTTAAATAAAAACAAGAACTGTTAATTAGAAAAACACAATTTAATACCAAAAAGCAAATCTTATTATAAGTTATAAAAAAAATATACAAAAATTTTTGTAAAAATTTTTTGTTTTGTTTTACCTTTTCGAAATCTGGTGCAACATTTTTTTTCGACCATTGATTTCGCATTCCTTCACCGATTTTTAAAAAGTAGGCGTCTCGGAAGCGAACAATCGAATTTTTTCAAAGAGCAAAAATATTTTTATTTTTTAGTTTTCTAGCCGATTGCACACTTAGTTTTTCGAAAATCGAAAAAAATGATTAAATTGTTTATGACAGCTGACGAGTAAAAAATTTTTTTTAACCGATTTTTCTGAAAATTTGATGTAAGGGGTTTTTGACCCTCCCGACTCGATCCTGCCTATGCAAATTGGGAAATTCCGAGATAAAAAGTGACAACTTTTTTATGAGCCACCTTGTATACTAAATTGTCACGTACATATAACTAAAACGTCAAGACGTACAATAAAAGTCCTATTAATGTTTAAGCTATCTGCACTCCAAATAATAGTTTCCGACTGACAGCTGTCAAATTTTGAGATTTCGACCAAATCGTCAAGAGGCAAAAAGTTTAATTTTTTATTCTAGGTACTGCTATGGACCGTTTTTTCGATATTTTATCAAACTTTATTCTCTTTTTCCCGAGCAGAGCAGAGTGAGGGGTAATAAACAGGGAAAGGGACTAGAACAGCTACCGGCAACATGGGTTTTTCGTTTGTTTGGTGTGTCAGGTAAAAGAATGTGAGCATAGTTGCCGGTCCTCACATTTTGCATACTCAACTTCCTTGGGCGCCTGCACTATTAAGTTGAGTTTGGAGATTAAGACAATATTTAAAATAAGTATAAAAGTATATTCAGAATTTAAATTTACCCACATGAAGTGAAATTGCAATAATTTTTAAGGTATTTTTTTAATTTCAGGCAAGGGAGGCTGCAGCCCTAGAGCTTTTATGGATGATTTTTTTTAAATTAGGGCTAGAACTTTGGCACAAAGCAAAAAAAAAACAATTATAATAATAAATAAAAAAATATAAAAGTCGTTTACGACAATTTTCCCTTAAAGTTACAAAATACACTCTTAAGCAAAATTCTGTATATACAATATGCCCAAAGAACTTAATTGTAAAAAAGGGGAGACCGCTGCTTCTTCGGCTTTATTTTTTTTAATATAAATATTAAAGATATAAAATAAGCAATAAGTGGCTTACCTGCTTAAAATATTATACGTATATCAAATTTTAAATGTATACCTTATTTTCTTAAGTTATGGCTCCAAGAGACAGACGGGTCGACATTTAAATGTTTTTCGTCATTTGTGGACACCATATCAAGAAAAGTAAGTAATAAATTTAATATTATTTACCTCTCTATCATACATGAAATCAGATGAAATTTTTAAGATCCTTTTTTAAAAACCAACGTCAAAATCATTATGAATAATTACAAAGCTCCTCAAAAAATAAAAAAAAAAAACGAAGGTCCGAAAGACTTGAACTTGGAATCTTTATGTTTTTGGATTTACTGAATCCAAATCCGGGGTCAGTTTGACTCCATCAGGTCAGGGTCAAGGGCATTTCAAGGTCAAATCGCAACCAAATTTGTCGGGGTCAAACTGATCACGGATTCGGATTCGGGGATCTTAAAAACATTAGTATACACTCTTCAAATTGGTTGCGAATAACTTGGCAAATTTGAACTTGAAAGAACCTTGACCCTGACCTAAAGTTCCGAAAGACTTGAACAAGGTTTCTTTATGTTTTTGGATTCGCTGATTTCGAATCCGGGCTCTGTTTGACCACCTCAGGTCAGGTTTAAGGGCATTTCAAAGTCAAATCTGCAAAATTAATTACAATTACATTTGAACATATTATACTTATGTTCTTAAGGCCGCTGAATATGAATCCGTGGTCAGTTTGACTCCATTGGGTCGCAGTCGAGAGATATTTTAAGGTCAATCTGCAAAATTAGAATTTTACAGATTTGACCACGGATTCGTAATCAGCGACCTCAAAAACATAAGTATACACTCTTCAAATTTGGTTACAATTAATTTTGCTAGTTTAGCTTGCTTTAGCTTTGACCTTGAAATGCCGTTGACCCTGGCCTGATGGGGTCAAACTGACCCTGGATTCGGATTCAGTGACCTCATAAAACATAAAAATACCATGGTCAAGTCTTTCAAACCTTCAATTTGACCTTGAAATGCGCTTAACCCTGACCTGATAGTTCGGATGCAGATTCAGCGACCCCAAAAACATAAAGATACCATGGGCAAGTCTTTCGGACCTTCAACTTTTTTTGTGGGGCTGTGTCAATGATGGTTCGGGTTTAAGTAATTAAAGGATTGTTATAGGAATATACGTTCCTTTTACAAATCCTAAGTCGATTCGGTTTTAATGAAAAACGAATTAAAGTTCGTTTAGGAAAAATATTTAACTTTCCTACTTTGAATTGTATGCTGAGTAAAGAACTTTCTTTTAAAACTTTTAATTGAAATGGAAGCCTGAAGTTGCATACTGCTTTCGGCAACAAATTTTTAGAAAATATTTTAGAGAACTTTAGCAGAGAAAATTTAAAAAACTTTTGCTTAATAAAATAAGTCTAAACTTTCGGATTTTTATGTAGCTCTTTTTTTATTGAGAAAGAGACACAGTTGGTTAAACTGATAATTAACTTCGAATAAAGCATAGCATATACTGAGGCAAAGTAGCATTTAGATAACTTGTTTAGATTCTTTATACTTTTTTTGTTGTAGAGATGGTTAATTTTTGTCACAATCTGGCTTCTATTAACCCGAGAGATAGTAAAATACAAAATATAAAGATAAATGGCGCCGGCTTGTCTAAATCGTTTTACTTTCTACAAGGGTTTAGGACACGTAATAACAGTTTTCTCGCGCTATTAATATAATTTTTATATATTCCGAAATCTAAGGTACTTTTATATAAACCCTATTAGCCAGGGTGTTAATTTAAAACTTTTTTAGGCAGTTGAACTAACAACTTTTTTGTAAATCAATTATGATAGTTTACAATCAAGAGCAACAAAATTATATTTTCTTTATATTAAATAAATAATAAAATATGCTAAATTTCGGAAAAAAATTGAATTTATTTACCAATTATACAGCATAATTTTGAAATTATAGTTTTGCTGTACTTATTAGAATTATTTTGTGACACATCTGCCCTTTACGTTTATCGTCAGACCAAAAAGCCGTGTGACGGCACAAGTGTTGCCGAGTTCCAATGTTAGTTTTATTTTGCTTCGATAATTTAATTTATTTAGAGCAAAATCGGCTTAATGTCAATTAAATATACAACATAATAAATGTAAATGGTAATTACACTGTAAAATTTATTACAATTGCCACAAAAAAATACATTTTACAAAAAAATGGTTGAAGCTCTAAAAACTGTTCTCTATTGTTTAAGAAAAACACCTGGTAAGTATTTTTGATTACCGACTTTTTAAACCAATACAAAACATTTTTTTATTGTTGTAGCTATAGCTACTGGCTTTTTAAACTAATGGAATATGTTTCCTCTTAATGTGTTTTTGTCAAAGGAAAATAAACAGTATAGTATTCTATTTTTAAACAAATAAATATGGCGTTTATTTGCTGATTAAAAATTAAAAGTGTTTCAATATTCGGATTAAATCAGCTTGGTATTTTATTTACTCCGCTTCCATCCGAGAGGTAATATTGGAACTTAGCCCCGGTTGCCTCTGTCCATTAGGCGTTGTGAATATGCGTGGTTAGCTACTTGTGACGAAGATACCCTTTTCGTGGGGAAGTTTCATCTTTTGATTTTAAATGCTTGGGACTTTGTTACAGCATTTCGTATAAAAGAAGTATTTGGCAAAAGCATTTAGGTTTTTAAGGTTATTTTGACCAATAAAAAATTATGTGCAAAGGGCGATTCTTTACCATCCTAACCTTCGAAGATAAAAGTATTTCAACCTCTAAAGGAAAATCAAAACTGTTTGCTAAAAAAATTGCTGCCAATTCTACCTTTGATCCTCTCGTTAACTGCTTTTGTTATGTAAGGTTTTGAGCTTTCCAGTACACAAGATTATCTCAAATAACACAATAAAAATAGCTCATTTTACACGGACGAGCCACTCTATGGCGCGACCTTAAGTCATTTAAACACACTGTTATTAAAAAAATATATTGAGAGCCACTGCCTCGCTGTTCCACGCACCCAATTCTTGACTCTTAAACAGAGAATACAAATTTTTTGTCTTAGGGCCATGTTTCTTGTTTTCGGATAGACCTCAGCTTGCCAATAGGTTCCTTGCACATATTTTTTAATTGGCTAAAATAACCTTTATATCTAGTGGGGAAACGTAAATCGGTACGCCTCCGCACCATAAGTAGTTGCCGACAAATTCTGCTATCGACTTAATATAGACTGAAGCCTAATGGGTGCAAATTTAAGGTTTGGACGCCCTGTAGAAGTAATATTGCTAAATGAGACACTATAACAGAATAAATATATACAGGTTTTTTATTACAATCATATATACAACTTACTACACTACAAAATCCTTGTGATACGCCAATGGGGCGAATCAACAATTCCAAAATAAAAATTTTTTCTTGACAAATTTTTTTTTTTAATTAAGTTTACTTTTTAATGAATGTAAAAAAAGGATGAAAGGTTCGAAATCACTCTTTACCTAGGCACTCCTAGCCTTAACTAATTTGTTAAGAGGTTAGAAAACTATATATACGTAACTTATTATCTAATGAAATGTCAAATAAGTTTAAAGCTTAAATTCAAAAAATTAATTAAATTTTCTATGGCGAACCATATTAATTTTTAATCAGATTAAATTCATAGAAACCCTGAACGCTCTCGAGCTATGAGAGTCTCACGTTACAATACTATGTTGACTAAAATTAATTAAACATTCTTTGGACACCTAGTATTAATTGTTTAATCAATAAGTTCATATATAACCTTAACTCTTAGCTAATCTCCAAACAATACTAATTACTAATCACTTTTATTCTTTTTAGCACTCTAGTAATCTGTCACTGCTCAGCACGTAAACCTTTAATTTGAATCACAGCTCAACTTTACTTTGAATTTTCGTAGAATATGTCTATAAATTCACACATGGAAATATTTGAGTTAGTTTCATTAAAATATAGACTTGATACTAAACCTTATAATTTGAATAAGATACAAAATAGATGTGATCGCCAATTATCTTGTGCTAATCATGGAAAACTGTTATATCATTCAAATATTAAAAAAAAACATTTTAGTGATTTGCCCGAAAATAATATAGAATTTTTTTTCGTTACTAACGTAATAAAATCAGAGAACTTTTCAGCTATGAGTTATCTCAACGGCACAGATAGCTGTATTAAATTTCGTCTAGCTTTGACCTCCACTTTTCGTGTGACCCATTTCATTGGTCTATTTCACGCTTATCCCTTTCACCGACATCTTATCGTCTCTCGAAGGGCACGGTATTCTGTTTGGCTGCGTTGTTACCGACACACGTTTAGGTAGGGTGGTATTAATCTCGGAGCGCGGGTTTCTATTTATAGATTGCTAATAAAGAATTTTATTTACCTTTTAGCAGGGTTACCACGATTATAAAGGAAATTCACAAATTAAATTTAGATTTTTATTATTTTATTGAGATTTAGATGGAAAGTTAATGTAGAGAAATAGCTTCTAGGTTGCAAAATGTGTTTCTGCAACAGTATCTAAATAACGCTTTTGTCAAATATATTTTCATGCAAAATTCTATAACATAAATAAAATCATTTAAAATTCAAATATAAAACTTTCTCGCGAAAAGGGTATCTACGTCACAGTTATTCACAACGCTGGATCGACGGTGGCGACCGGACTAAGTTTTAATACTACATCTTGGATGAAATTAAAACACTTTTGATTTTTAATCAATGGATAAGTGCCATTTTGATTTGTTTATTTAAAAAGTAAAATACTGTAATTTGTTTATCGTTTATTCGTTTCACTAAAACACATTAAGAAAAAAAAACTTGTTGCATTGGTGCAAAAAGTCGGTAATCATGATTACTTCTGATCTGATCTGAATGTTCAGAGGGTGGTAATATATCACTGCAGCTAGATCTCAGTAGGTCCTTTGTGGTTCCTCTTGTAGGCGGGAGATTTACTGCGTCGTCCAACCCATTGATTTGAAATAGTTGACGACGTCTTTATGTGGAATCTTCCTAATTTCGGCCAGTAATGGCCAGTTCGTGCCCAGCATGGAGTTCCGTTCAAATGTGAGGGCGGGACAATCGCAAAGAATGTGTTCCACGATTACTTACGAGGTATTATCCTCAAACAATAGTAAACAGTTTTTAAAGCTTCAAGCTGTTTTTTGTGAAATATTTTTTTACCCTTTACATTTGTTATGTTGCATATTTAATTTACATTAAACCGATTTGTCTTAAATCGAAATAAAGGACCGCGATGGATTTTCTCTTTTTGATCTGAGGGCAAATTTAAAGGGCCAAACGTAAACTTTAAATCGCTAATACGCCGAAACTATTTTTTTCTAAGAAAATATATTTGGGAGATGGTTCTTTGATATACAAAGAAAAAGATTTGACGTGTTTTTAAATCAAAATAAAGTAATTGCAAGAGGCCCATTTTTAAATATTATAAATTCATTAATTTTAAATGTGTTTTTTTGGCTGACATGAATTCTTGTTGGTGGTAGTCAACCCTAGGAGTCCATAAAGACCACTTTGGGTATTATCGCTCTAGAAGAACAATCAATAAAAAGTAAGAGTGTCCTTAATAAAAATAGGGTACTCTTGAATGATGGCTACCGAAAATCGCTAAAAGTTTAATCCCCTTTACTGATTACCTTAAGGGAGAAAGGTCACCTTACATCAAATATCTTTAAAAATAATTTAAAGAATGAATCTATAAATTAAATAAAAGTTTTCCTGCATTAAAAATAAATAGTCAATAGCTAAATCCAGAAGTAATGTATTTTTATTTAAATAAACCTTAATCTCTAATTATGACATTTTGCAAATCTTTTGAGGTATAAAATCAAATTCGACGGACCGTGATAAGCTAAATGTATCAATAAGTTTATACTGTTCATTTGTTATTCTATATTTGCGTTATTTCGTTAACTCGTGCATGGAAAGTGACACTTTCCATTACATGAAAACAAGCTATTGTTATTTCAAAGCTCGAAATTAAACAACCAACAGCTTAGTGACCTACGATCTATATTTATTCTATCTACAATTTAGTTTTTTTTTTTTTTGAAAATTCGATTGGCTAGCAGATGATTAACAGTTTTAAAGGTAAATAAATCCTTTCTTTAAAACAATGTTGTTTCGGAGAATAGGTAACTCATTGTTTCTTTTTTAAGTAAGGTTATGAATGGATTCAATAGACGTCATAAGTGCCTAAAAATATAGATATAGAAAGCCGAACACCCAGTAAAAATAATTTGTTTTTAATAAATTTTTGTTTACAAGTTTATCATTACAAAAAAACAAAAATAAAACAATAAAACTTTTAACCTTACCACCTTCGCATATTTTTTTCAAATATGTGATAGCTGATAAATGAAATATTAAAGCTTAGTATGATCAGGATTGTCAACGATCGTGTTACTAAACGTTATTTGCAAGCAGGGCCGTATCCGGGTATGGCCGCGCTCTTGGCGGGGCTTAACATTTGCGCCCCTTTCCCAGAGACCGGAGGATTTGGGGACTATAGAATACCCCCAACGAAAACGGGGAGTCCGGGAGATTTTCTTCGCAAATTTAACAAAATTAAAGTGCTAAGTTGTAGGTTTAAAATATTTTGATCCGAAAATTTCGTTTCTTTATAGGATTATGATCACTTAGTCGTCATGCTTTAGCATTGGTTTCTTATTTCGTACTGTCTTAATTTTAGCTAACATAACAATGCATAATAGTTCGAAGAATGTTAGAAGATTTTAATTTTTTCTAAGGAATTGGTAGTAAAAAAAACTAGTGCCGCCCCCAATTTTTAAAAAACCAATTTATTCGCAGCTTAAATATTAAAAAAAATCAAAGAGTTACATTCTTGCTGTAGGTATCAGGATTAATTGATATTTTAGTTATAATTCAAACATTTTTTTAGTCTTAATATATTAAATTTAACACAGGTCCAATTCTTGGATGTTTGGACTACGAGTATATAAACTATAAGAGATACAAAAAAATTATTAAAAAAAATAGAGCTTTCTAAATTGTCTATATAACAAGTTATATAAACGTTTTTGTTTTTTTTTATTACAAATTATTTATTTTATTTCCTTAAATCACAAATCACTCAAAATGTGCAAAAAAAATATTTCAATTTTTTTCCTGGAGTATACCTTAAAAAAAACCTGAAAATTAACTTTTTTAATTATAACTCAAAAATATTGCATTTAGACAATAATGTTATATATGTAGCTTAAATAAAAGGTCTTGTAAAAATACATAATTTATGTCATATAAGTTTCGTGTTTCTTTTATAGTTTTTGAGATATTGACGTTTTAAATTAAAAAAAAAAAATTAAATATCTGAAATTACGCCTTTTCTCGATTTTTTGCTGTTTGGCCCCCAATTTTGACTTTAGATTCGTGTTCAGCGGAAAAATACGCCAGAAGATCCTAGTCCCATACCCAGCACACACCACTCTTTTTTGTGGACCTGTGTAATTAAATTAAGTATCTAAGTGAAAATTTGTTATGAAATTGTTCTGTTGTAATTTATTTATTTAAAAAAATTTGGTGATAAAAAAATAATAATAACATGACTACGATACTAAAAACTGGCCGATTTTGCGCCCCCAGGTAGCTGCGCCCTTGGCGGTCGCCGATCTCGCCACCGCCTAAATGCGGCCCTGTTTGCAAGTGTTAATAATGCCCACCGCCATTAAGCGAGTTTGAACGGGGACGCTGAGTTGGATTAAGGGAGGCTGGACTTGCATACCGGGATTTTGGTGTTAGACTGCAAAGTTTAGATGCTGTGGTGAGATGGTGTCAGGCATGGCTTCAAGAAGGCCGAACACAAAGAGTCAGGGGCACAGGACGAGTTTGCAGAACTCTTCAAGACCGCTCCCTAAGATTGCTAGCTTTACGAGATCGTTTCTCTGCAATCAGGGCATTGCAAACCAGTGGTTTACAGAACATGGAAGGCGAATTGGAATGCGAACAGTTTATCGTCGAATAAGAAGTTTTTTTTAGTTTTAAAAAGTGTATTTAAGGACAATAACCTATATGGAAAAAACCCAACAAATATTTTTGAAGATAAATCTGCCGCCGTAATATAGAACCTATGACCAAAATTATACGATAAAACTTCTAAAGTAAAAGTACCATGTTTGCCGAAAGCACCATACTTAGCCACGGACGTAGCTATAGCTTTGACAAGGGGGGGTCCCCAAAGAGGAAAGTGATGCTCTACTAGAAAAAAAGCAAGTTGCCAAGGCTAGTAAGATACGTCAAGTAGTGATGGTTGATGGGGTGCCTTCAGCAGAGAGGGTTGTTGATATTGGTGTGCCTCAGGGTTCGGTTTTGGGACCGGTCCTGTTTTTGATTTATATTAATGATCTCCCTCTTAATAAGAGTAAGGCCAAATATACCCTTTTTGCTGATGACACTACCCTATCCATACGAGGAAATGACATTGATTTTGTCGGGGAGGCTGCTGGGGGTTGCTCAGTCGAGGGCAAAGGAGTGGTTTAACGCTAATAAACTTAAACTAAATGAAGATACGGCACAAAAAATTGTATTCTCTTTAAGGGATCTAAGTAGTTGTAATAACCCAACAGATGTTAAATTCCTTGGAGTTTATCTGGATTCCACGCTTAACTGGAATGTTCATACCGAGAGGATGTCTAGAAGGCTGCGGAGCTGCGTCTTTCTGCTGAGCTGCTTAGCTGGATGTGTGGGAGGTGAGATTTGGGTCTGCTATTATGCTCTGTTTCATTCCGTTATGCCTACACATAGTGGCGTCTATCTTCCGACTGCAAAGGAGAGCTGTGAGGGTAATTTCGGATCGGGTATAGGCTGACTGCAGACCCGCCTTCAAGGAGCTTGCAATTCTAACTCTTCCCTCTGTCTATATTTTAGAAAGTTTAACATATATTAAAAAACGAGAACATCTATTTATTTATATCCCATAATAACAACATATAAAACCAGACATGGCAGTAATTTAGTACTGCCATACTGTCGTGTAAGTAAGAGCCAAAGGAGGCCTGAATTTGCTGCAGCGAAACTGTTCAATAGGGTCCCATTGGAAATGAGAAAATTGCCAGTAAAAAAATTCAAGGAAAAAATTAAATTAGTGCTATGTAAATCCGCATTTTATAATGTTCAAGAATTTTTAAAGTGTAATAGTAGCGTATTTGTCTTGTAAGTGTAAATTTAGCGTGATGATATATGTTTCTATAAGCGTAATTAGCCATGATTTTAAAATGTATTGTTGTTTAAATTTAATTTTAGAGACTGTAATTAACTAGACTAGGTGTCACCTTATGACCTGTGCAAATACAAATTGTATATTGGCATTAATAAATTATCTTATCTTATCTTATCAATCTTAATCCATTCCTAGATGCTGATGGGATTCTTCGTGGCGGGGGAAGGCTGCAGAAATCGCATCTGTCATTTAACTCCAAACACCCTGCGATTTTGCATTCTCATAGTCACCTTGGCAAATTGGTTATTAATGATGCTCATTTAAAAACCCTACACGGCGGAAACCAGCTAACATTAGCATACATTCGGCAAATCTACTGGATCGTCAATGGGAAAAGAACATTGGAAAATGCATAAAGTGTATCTGATTCAAGACCCAGACAGCCGAGCAATTAATGGGACAAATTCCGACAGCACGAGTTACACCATCACAACCATTTTCCCACTCTGGAGTTGACTACGCTGGACCATTACAAATTGAGACAGAGATGAAAAATCATCGAGACAGTCAAAAAGGCATAAGCGTAAAAGTAGATCGAGAAGTCCTAAACATAGAAGAAGGAGGTCAAGAACACCAAGTGATCGCAGTCCTAATGGGAGTTCGTAGACAAAATACCACGGCAAAGTATCGGCAGAAAAAACAATACATTTAAAATATTTAGTTGCTCAGTGGTTGGCAAAACCAGTTTGACATAAAATGTCACTAGATTTCTCCAAAATTGCTCCAATAAATTAGAACAAACTTTAGCTACAATTTATTGGCTAATAAATTGGGAAATAACATGCCTTGTAAAGCCGGCATAATATTGTCTTTTGACAAAAGTTCATTGGGCTTTGGTCTCTCTTTCTTAGAAAAAAACTCAAAAGAGATACCTGATTCGTTTGTTTTGTACTTTTTAAAAGCGACACTTCTTTCTGTATTATAACAATTGCGCAACGCGAAGAGACAAAATAGACTAGACTAGCTTGGTTTGGTGGGCGCCGCAAAAGCGAGGGAGGCGGCTTTCAGTGCCCATTTCCCGCTCCCCGCACTTTCGGTGGACTAAGCAACTATCGTTTTCTACAATCGGCGCGGTGCATTAATTTTTTCTGTTGGACAAGTAAGATGGATATGAATGGGGGGTCCGGACCCCTAAACCCCCCCTTTATATACGTCCGTGTACTTAGCTATTTACGAGAGACCATTTAATGGGTAAAATATAGTTTGAATGATTTAAACATTCTATTAACAATTTTGGGAACGTCTTAAAGCCTTTATAAATGGATTAATTATTACTTTATAAATATTTTTCTTTGGTTATAGTTTTTTTTTAAATTAAAACTGTAAACACAAACTTTTGTTTTATCCACAATGAAATTTAGAGCAAAAAAGTTAAACATTTTTCTAGAGTTTACTTTAATCCGTTTTCCATTAGTTATCGAAACGGTCTTTTAATTTGTACAAATACAAGCCTTGTATACTTTAATAAGTATACTTCAAACTCAAATCTGAGAATAGCAAGTAAATTTTCAAAATTTATTAAGAAGAGATAAACAAGGCAAAAATTTCAAATTTGAATTCTTAACAGCATTGATCCGGTCGAAGTTTTCGTCCTATGCCGAGGAGATTTAAAAATACTGTAATTTAGTATTTTAATTTAAAAACCATAATTCCAATTTAATACTTTTAATATTAGGATAAATTAGAAGTTTTAATTAGGTATAGCACATTTTTCTTGTTTTGCATTAATTTGGTTTCCAGACGATTACGGTTTAATGGAAGAATTTGGACATAACCGGTAATGAGCTTATTGACCGCAGGTCTGTATAATTCTCAGGCTTATTGGTCTTGGGCAATGGAGAATTACGAAAATAAAAAAGTAACAATTTTTAAGGCGCACATTAATACTTTATGTCACACAAGGCAGGCAAAGCAGGAAAACAATACTTAAGCATAACATGAGATATATAATCTGATCCAAATGCTTTTGATTTAATTTTGCCTAAAGTCTCATTAACTTCTTCATTAGTTGTCATTTTAAAATAAAAAACATTTTAGCAGTAACGAGGCTGATTCCTTTATAATTTATCACTGTTTAATAACGTCAAAATACTTTTTTATAGCTTCGAACCCTTTCCCTTGATCAGGATTTAGAAAATTTTTGTCCACTTCCCTGATCCAAACCCTCCAATCCTTTGAAAGCATCTCCTTTTTTTACGAAACAACTAAAAGGAATAGTTTTTCCCAAATACAAACAATTTTAATTTAAAAAACCCCCCGTTCTTATAATAATTGTAATTTAAAATAAAGTTTAAAGTAATTACCTTTCCTAGTTTAAAATTATATTAAATTCTTATTAATTATTCTTTTATTGTTTTAATAGCAAAAAACTCAGTTTGTAAAATTAAAATAAAATTTTTATTCAACTTGTTTTAAATCTTTTCCAAATATTAATTGGACCAATTATTATTTTAATGTGGAAATATTAGGAAATTGGTTTTATTTGTTTTTTACCAATACATTTGCATAAAATTTGGAAACTATTCCTCCGTTTCCCCGAACCCATTTCAAAACTAACGACCCAGCTATTTTTAATAAAAATTATTGAAACTGTTTTTTTTCCGAATTTTTCCGGAAAAATTAAAGCACTAAAAGGGTATTACCCGAAAAGATATCAACAAATTTATTAGTCAGGTTTTGATGAATAATATTTACAAAGAAGGTAAGGGGGTAAACTCAAAAATTAATTGGGATGCTCGGCGGGGAAAAGGAGGTAGAAATTTTACCCCCCTTTTTTAAAGGGAAAGTGCTTTTTTTTACCCTTTTTGGGGTTGAAAACGGTTTTTCTAAGAAAGGGTTTTAAAAAAATAATTTTTTTAAAGTTCCTTCACTCCGATTCAACCCAAAATTTTTTGGGCCCAGGGGGGTTTATGCATTTAATGAAAAAAAAACAAAACATAAGTTTTTTTCAAACGTCCCGCTTTTTGTTTGAAATAAAATTTGGGGGAAAAAAAAAAGCCGGGCAAAGAATAATGAGACTAGAACTGGGGGCTTTTTAAATTTTTCTAAATTATTTGTAGAATATAAAAAATTTTAACAATATAAAAAAAAAAAACCCCGGGGGAAAATAAATTACAAAAAAAATATATAATTTTATAATATAAAAAAAATTTTAAAAAAATTTTGGGAATAACTTCTATGTAGCAATAATTTAGAAAAAATTCAAAAGCCCCAAGTTCTGTCGGTCTAAGTTCTGGTTAGAAAAAACGGCTTTTTTGTTTCCCCAAATTTAATTTATATTTTGTTAATAAAAAAAAATTGAAACATTTTTTGATGTTCCCCGGTTTTTTTAAATTTTATATATGTATTTTTTGGGTAATTCGTCAAATTTTCTTTTTATAGACAGAAGCAAAATACGTGTTTATAGCATCGACCTTCCAAAAAAGGGGTGGTATTTAGTAATTATATTCTAAAGCCCATGTTCATGTCCCTTGGGTTCCCAAACCCCCAAATACTCCCCTTTCCTTTTAAAGCATCATTAACATTTGCTTTTTTTTGCGTACGAATACAACTAAGAGTGCAATTTTTCAGTTGCTTCTGGACTACTAGACCACCGGAGATCTAGTAGTCTTGAATCCCCCAAGAGCCCTATTCCTGTCCTTCATCAGCAGGCTAATACCATCCGTCAGCCAGCGAGGTTTAGGTCTGGAAACCCTAAATGTCGTTAAGGGGGCATGCTGATGATATAAGCTATCAATAAACCAAGTAAAATTATATATAAAAATATGGGGTAACGCTTAATCGGATATTCTTTTACCAAAAATAAGACAAAAATGTTATATGAGCATAGCTTCAAAACAACCTCAGTTTTAAGATACACACTGAAAAAGAAACATTTTCGTAATTCCAATTGTTTTAAATCGGGTTTTTCCATTCAAGTATTACAGTTAAAGTATAGACCGAAATGATTATTTTAATGATGTTACTATTATGTAGCGTAGCCTTGGGCAATTTTATTTGTTTTTGTACCAATATTTTGTCATAACTTTTTTGTTAATTTGGTACATGCTACTTATTCTCTGCCTGTTCTAAATAAAAAACGGTACTCCTAAAATACCTTTCATAAACTTAACGGATCCCGAGATATTTTAATTAAAAATATGGGTGGTACGAAAAGGATAACAATTTTAAATTAATAATCATTTAAATTTTTACAAAAAAATCAATAAAACGAAGCTAAAATACATATATTATAGCAATATGTGGATACTTTAAACATTTTTTTTGTAAAAATTACTATTTTTGTTTAATTTTAAATGCTACTCTTTTTGTACCACGCAATTTTAAAATAAGAATATCTCAAAAGGCATTTTGTTTATAAATAAAATTAATTATTATCGATAATATAAATACCAAAAAAGAGATAACGAAATAATAGAAAAAACATAAATAAAATTGCCCGAAGCTACGCCCCTGATTCCTAATAGTAACAAAGGTTTTTTTATCAAAAGGTGTATTGGGGTCAATGTACTTACTAGTTCAAGTTTTATTAAAATCAAAAAAAAAAAATTATTAAAAAATAAGGAAAATATCGCAATTCTGAAAAAACTTTCTTTTACACTCCGTATCTTAAAAACGAAACCGTTTTGGAGCTATGTTTAAATAACATTTTGGTCCACATCTGTTTTAATACATTTATATATATATATATATATATATATATATATATATATATATATATATATATATATATATATATATATATATATATATATATATATATATATATATATATATATATATATATATATATATATAGTCAAAACAAAGTCAAAAGCTCATATAACATATGTGTCAAACTTAACAGATTTTGTTTAAAGGATGTCAAAGTTTGAACTTTAAAAACAATTATTTTGAAAACCTGAAACTAACCACAACTAACCAAAACTAACCACAAAAAAAACCGCAAGTATAAACTTATTTAAACGTGTTACAAGTACAGTCGACGTTTGACCGGATGTCAGTCGCTTCTAGAATCGACTACAAAGCCCGAAACAGATTATTTTACTTTCGACGTTTGATGAAAAGTTGGGGCTTCAGGTTTGACTAAAAATACTTTGTCAAAGGCTAAAATAAAATTTATCTCGGGGTTAGCCGAAGGCTATGGCCGAAGGATAAACCGTATTTCGGAAAAAAAAAATTTTTTTTTTAAATATTTTAAATTTTAAAAAAAAAAATTAATATATATATATATATATATATATATATATATATATATATATATATATATATATATATATATATATATATATATATATATAAATATATATTTTGGTTAATATTTAACTGAGTTGGATTTACTGTTGAAAAGGAGCTACTTTAACAGATATTTTACAATATGTTAATAACTTTTTGTACAAGGTGTTCAAAAAATAATACTTAAATCAAAGAAGTAAAATTTTACAAATTTGGGTGTTTCGAATTTTTTTTTTTTTGCAATTTTTATTTCATTTTAACCTTTTTTGGCCCCCCTTTTAAAAGAAGGTAGGGCCAAACAAAAGGTAATCAGAATAAATAATAAAGCTTTCTTATGGCAACAATTGATAAAATTATTTTAGGGCCTGCAAACGTCATTTTTGACGTAAAAACTTAAATATGTCGAAAACGTTTTTCGTAATTCTTTTTATATAGAATTTCACGTAATTTCAATTTCTTTTTACCCATGTGATTTACAAAATTTTTTGGTCATCTTAACATTATTATGCAAAATCTAATAGTAATATTAAAAAAATCATATAACCAATAATAAACGAAAGGGTTTTTTTCAAATCATACGTGAGTACTATATTGCTGAACACTAATAAAAAAACAAGATTGTAAAAAAATTATTTATTAACATCGTATAAGTTCTATAACAAAATGTTTGATATAAATTACAAAATAATTAACAAGATTTAATGCTGCCAAGTTTACAACGATAAGGAAAATATGGTAGGTAGGTACATAAATACATTATGAGTTATAATACGGTTTACAACACAAATATGAAATTCTAAAAAAAACATTTTTGATTTTCTACACCACATTTAGTATAGTTTATCGCACAATAAACTATTTTAAACAATTTTGGGATGGTCCATAATTATTTTTGAGATAAGGTCGTAAATTATTAAAATGGGATTTTTTTGTAAATCTATATTAGGAGTCTAGAGTAAAATTTAAAATTTTTTATAGGACATAAATATAAAAAATAAGATTTTAACTGATTGTTCCTAATATTATATTATATTATATTACTAGCTTTAGCAAAACGGCCTTGTTTTTTTAAATAGCATTTATTATACAGGGTGTTCAGAAATTGTTAAAATTTCTAGGATTCATTTTTCTTTTTAAAATATAAAAAAAACGTTTATATAAATATTATATTATATTATATAGAGCCTCCCGAAGAATGGGGCATAAAATCACGCTCTAAAACCGTTTAAGGTAGGCTAACTAAATTTAGTGAATTTGTTTCTTTTTTGACGTAACTGACATCCCAAATTAGGTTAATTTTTTCCAGGGGCGTTACATGCATTTTATTACTCTTGGCACCAAATAATAAAACCCTCCTTCTTTCAATACAAAAATTATATTCCTAGTCGACCTTTGTATTCTGGACCATTTTTAAGTAAAATCTTTATAAAAATTATTACATTATTCATTAATAATAAATCAACGAAAATCCTTATTGCAAATTATCAGTAGAGGCATTGGACGTTTTGTTTATTACTGCTGAAAAATAATTTTTAAGAAATACGCGATCCAAAATTTTTTGATTATGATTTATGAAACCGGGATACATATTCGTAAAGATCTCCTTTGGAAAAATCATACTAGGGGGAAATGAATTAGAAATGTTTTGGACCATGTTTTATAATTATGGTAAATAACCAAGAACCATTGTCAATGAAATAGATAAAATAAAATAAATAAATAAAATTAAAAGTGTCTTATTCTAATTATTATTATATTGGATAAGCCTAATAATGATTTTGTTTAAAAACAGTATGCATACAAGGTCGACTAACAATACATTTAGCTTATTCCCAAAAAAAAAATTGAAAAATCCCGTAAGAGCTAATTACAAAATAATAAATAAAACAGATACAATTCAATCCATGGATAACTACTAATATATTTTAATTTAAATTTATGTTGATTTTTTTTTGATGGATATATGTCAAACTACAAAGATAGACTAAAAAACCTTTTTTGTTGAAATAATGAAGAAAAAAGCCAGTATGATACAGAGAGCGCAGGTCGTTGGATGCTCTGGATCACTCGGTTCTTTGTTTATGGATATGCTGCATTGGGTCAAAAAAACCCCAGTGCGATACAGAGCACGTAAACTTGTTTTGTTCGTTAAGTTGTAGAAAGTAGATTTGTTTAATAAAATTTATTTCATTTTTTTAGTCGCCTTGCTGTTAAAGGGTATATTTAGGTAAATTTTTAAAAACCCAAATTTAATACACGGTTTAAGTAAATGTAAACACATTTAGTATCTCTATTTTTTTTTGGATAAATTTTGTTTCTTCAAAAAATATTTCTAATTTTTAAACTTATATTCAGTTGATAAAGATTTCCCAAATAGATTCTTTTTTAATAAACATTTTTTTATCCGCAAAATTACTTTGCAATTGTAAACGCAGAAAAGACGTTTGCTTTCAATAAAAATATTTAGGTGTGTATATTTGTACAATAAAAATAGTACTTATGCATATGGATTATACATAATTTATTAAACAACGACATACAAAATTAGTTTCAATGTAATTTGGCATTTGAAATGTTTTGGGAGATATTATTTGCAAGACTGTGCGTTCGTTTTAATTTTTTTGTTTATTGCAGGTCTGTCAGCTTGAACCCTTCCAGATTAAGGAAACGCCCTGTTTTACGACGAGAAATTAATGTTGGCTAAACCAGATTTTTCTGCATTTTCTTCCACAAATCTGACTGTTGGCTTCCAAAAAAAAAGTTTAAAATTTGAGACAGAGTTTTCATTTTATTTAATAATGCATTAAATTTTAAAATTGATAATGTAGTTTCTGGGCTCTAAGTGATTTCAAGTGCATTTTTTATGCGATTAAATTCGTTACGCATTTAAAAAAAAATCTTTAAATTGGCTTTTATATTCCTCAGCATTAACTTGCAAGTCCACCACAGTTGCTAGTTCTACATCGCCAGTAACAGAATCAGGAATTAAGTTTTCCAAAACAGTTAAGTTTGAATCCGTATTTTTATAAAATTCTGCCGGTGCTGAATGTCCAACAGCTGATTTGGCTAGCTGTATTTTGTCATGAGATGTTAAAACTGAAGATGTTTTAAATAAGATACAGGCGTACTTATGTTTTCAAGGTTGCTCTGTATCGCACTGGAATTTGTCTATCGCAATGCAGCGTATTCATAAGCAAAGCCCCAAATGATCCAGAGCATCGAGTGACCCTTGCGCTCTGTACTATACAGGCTTTTACCTTTACGCTACCGGGCACATACCTGTATGTAACGGCCCTAAAAAAATTATGTAATTTGAAAAATTAGCTGCGTGCAAGGTAAAGAAATAAACTATTTCATCAAATTTAGTTATCCTAATTTAAACAGTTTCAGAGAAATTACGCAAAACGTGATTTTGGGCCCATCATTCGGGGGGCTCTATCATCTTAGGAAGCATTTTTTATAGCATATTTATATGAACTTTTTTTCATAATTTAAAAAGTACAACGAGACCTAGAAATATTGCTTACTAATTCCGAGACACCCTGTATTATGTTTATAAAATAGAAAAGATATTTTTAATTATGATTTATTAAAAAAATATATATTTTAAGTTAAAAAAAATGTAAACAAATTATCATTCGTCTTACTGGTAATGCATGTACTTGAATCTTGGAAATTCAAAGATTGAAGAAAGGTTATTATGTTAAAAGATTCAGACAATTATGTTAGTAACTTAATCACGCTTTTAATACAATTTAAGCCTTAACAATTTCGGAGATATTATATACAAACTCAAATACTGCGTTTTTAAATATGAAGTTTTTATTTCTCAAATTTTTTAATCTGTAAAAATATGTTCAAGTCAGCTTTTTGTGAAGAAAAAGACAGTGAATTTGCCAACAGCGTATTACCTGAAATTTAAATAATAATCCCTTAAAAAAGAGGAGCAACCTACGACACATTTGTAATTAAAAATGTTTATTAACATAATCAGATAACGTGTTTTAAAGAAATAAAAAAGGAAACAAGTCTAAGCAAGGCAACCCCATTTAAAATAAAGAAACTCGTTAAAATGTGTTTGGCGCTTACTAACCACATAAACTGTTACATTAATTGTTTCTTTTAACTGTCAGCCAATCTAAAATATAAATAAATACCCATCAGACTTTGATCCTTTGGATACGTTTATTGTCATTAAAAAATACAGTTAGCAATAAGGTTGTGCATTTATTATATTTTCAAGAAGTGATGCACTCTTGCCAGATTTTCTTTTAAATATAATGTTATCTGTTTTTTTGTCTGTATGTATCATTTGAACACTTTTATTTGTTTACCGGTTGAAACAAGTTTAAAGCATACCATTGGGGAGTAAACGGCAAAAGTTACAGTAAATTTAAAATTAGGTAAAAACTGCGTTTTTTAGTGCTTAATTATTTCGTTTTCGAAAAATTTTGAAAGTTCCAGTGGTACCCGTAAAAAACAAAATTATTATTTATTGTTTCAATTTCTGTCCTTGACCTTAAAAAAATGAATTCTTGTTTAAAAATAATTTTAAAACTTCTTAACAACTACTAAGCATAATATAAAAGAAATAAAACATCAATTTTTGGATTACACTTAAAAAATACTTTTTCTAAATGGGAACCTTTAAAGAGATAAATGACAAATATCTATATCAAATAAATTATAAATCATCCCTATCTGAACTCACACATTTTATTACCCAGTTTAACAATAATATTTTTTTCAACTACAGTATTATTTACAATATAGTATTTACACAGTTTGATTGCATTCCCTGTTAACGGATTATTAAAAATCCCTTCCGCCATCTATTACGTTCATTTGTTAAAATATCGTTTCATAAAAAACCAAGTGAGATCTTATTTCATATGTTATTAATTGTCCTAAAATTAACAATATTTTTTTACTGAAACTACCTATTTTACATAGTACACCAACAGAATTACAACTGCCCATTCATAAAAATTTGTTAAAATTGTTATTTAAGTTTAGTATAAAAACACGGATTTTAAAGTAAATTAAATTATAATTATTTTGTTATGTTGGTGACTATTTAATAGTAATTAACTTTTTATATTTTCGTATAATGAACATCTTAATAATTACACAGCCACACAAAAAGTTCGTACTTTACATGGGATATATGTGACGTATTTTTACTTCCTAACCTCAAAATGCAGGTCTAAAATACCATGAATTCCAGCAAAAATACATTTATATTTTTTTAACTTTCTAAATGTATACAATAATTAAAAAAATGACCACGAAAAATAAAAATCTACCCTCAGAATTATTGTGTCAGGTGACGTCTTTTTTTAACTCTAAAATCACGTTAGAAATCTTAATTTTTCAAAAATCAACCTATAAACGGCAAAATTGGGGTTAGATTTCTAAAATTTAAAATGGTAGATTAAATATGGCGGAAGAAATTTTTCAAAAATCAACAGATTCATATTGGGCCGGCCATCTTGAATTTTACAAATTTTTGGATTCCTGTTCAGCGAGCCTCAAAACCACCGTACACCAATCTTGAAGTAAATTGGTTGACTTTTGGCAAATGATGATTTCTAACGTTGATTTTGAGGTTAGAAAAAAACATCACAGAACACATGACTTCTGATAGTGAATTTTCATTTTAGATGTTCTTTTTTTTAATAAATATATATTTCAAAATTTAATGTTTTTTTTTTCATTTTTGCTGGTATTTTCATGAATTTTTGGTATTTTAGACCTTTTTTTTAAATTAGGAAGTTTTTGTGACCATAAATTTGGACCTCAGATTTGTGTTTAGGAGGAAAAATTGCTCGGGATACATATATCTTATGAAAAGTAAAGGCCGCTTATTTTTGTGTGCCTTTGTTATTAACTTGATCCAATCAAGTTGATTTGTATCTGGTTACGATCTTAATTTAGCTATCCTAAATAAAGAAAAATAAAGTCGAAGTAGAAAAATGTTACTGGTTTAAAGAGCGATAAATATTTTTTGTTACACATGTAATTATATTAAAAACTTTAGTTTCATAGGCAATTCGCACAAGGTTATATCAGAAAAAGCAGACCTGGTATAGCAATGGTTTGTTACTTTTTGAAGGTGCTAATAAGTATAGATAGAAGACCACAACTCATCAGTTGGTAAAAGCAAAAAGCTAGCTTGTGAATTTGGGGTTAATAATAAACAGCATCTTTTGATTTCCCAGAAAAAAAAACAAAAGAAAAATGTTAATTGGTAATATTTCCATTTATGTTTTAAAACTCTTTTAATACTTTTATTTTTAAATTACTGTTTCATTTTAAAGAAGTTAATTTAGACTTAAAGGTAATGCACAATTTGTTTGCTTCTGATTTCTGCCAATTTTAAACAAACTACAGATTTGTTACCATTTATATATTTAACAAAAAGTATAAAAATTTGTCAATTTCACCGTAACACTAATAATAAACTTTCTTATAACATAATGCTTAATAAAGGACTACATATGTAATTAAATTGGTGTACTAGGTGTTTCAAGTTTTCAGCTGACTTAAAAGAAGTGATACTTTTTTATTCTACCTTCTCGGTGTTTGACGACCAAAAATTACCACATAATTGTTTTTTTTTGTTTTTTTTTTTAATTATTTTTTTTTTTTTTTTTTAAAATATATTTAAAAAAAATATAATAATTTTAAAAAAAGTAAAAAAAAAAAAAATTTTTAAAAATAAAAAAAAACATATATAAATTTTAATTTTTTAAATTAAAAAATTTTTCCTTTTTTTAAAACGGGTTTTAATTTTTTTGTTTTAAAAAAAATTCCCCGGAATTTTTAAAGGGACATTTCTAAAAATAATCCCTTTTTTCAAAATAAAGTTTTTTTAAAGTAAAAAAAACTTAAAATTTTTTTAAAAAAATTTTAAAATCCTTTTTGCACATACATTACAAATAGTGTATTATTAAATTAGTTTTACAAAACAAACAACTTTATAATTTTTGTTTTTTTCCTTGAAAAAATAGCTACTTTAATCACAAAAAAAGTTTAGGGGAAAAAATTTTTCTTTTTAAAATTGGTTTTGGACTTTTTTTAACGATCCCCTTTTTAAAATTTTTCCCTTGTTTTGAAGTGTTTGTTTAAAAATTTTAAAAGAATTAAAAAATTTTTGGGGTTAAAAAAATAAATTTAAAAAGGGCAAAATTTTTTTAATTTCTTTTTCATATATGTTATTTTATTTGCAAAAAATTTTTTTTTTAATACTTATTTAATATGTAATACTGAATATTTTAATTTTATAATTTTTTTAAATAAGGAAGCCAATTTATAAGAATAATGGGGGGTTAAAAAGTTCTTTTTTTCCCTTTTTTTAAGGGGGTTGGGGCCGCCTTTCGGCGCCCCACCAGCAAAAGGGGACGCCAAAAGGCGGCGAGCTCTTGACTCCTGTTAGTCGTTAAATATTAATTTGGTATTTAACTATATTTAATTGCATAAGGGGGTTGTGGTGTTTTTTAGGTGTTAGTAGACAAATAGCACAACAGGGGAATAGACTTTCTCCCCCCTCAAGGGGGGGAGCATTACACCCCAAAATTTAAAAAAACCCGGGGGATGACAAACGAAAGAAAGGAATTAAATGATTTATATTTAAATTTTTATTGTGGTTTAAAAATTTTTTTTTATTGTTTAATGATTTTAACAATTTTTTAGAGAACCACTGACTGTTAAGGGGGGGTTTCAAACCCAAAAATTTTAAAAAAATCATTATTTTAAGTTAAGATCGTTAATTAGATGACGGGCATTAAAAAAAAGGGTATGGTCTAGATTTTCTATTTGGCCACATTCACAGTTTTTGGGTTTCCCCTTTAAAAATTTTCTGTACATATGTTTTTTGTAAGGCAGTGTCCTGTCCTCATTCTAATAATCGTAGTTATGTGTCGTCTGTCGATATATATCATGTTTTTGGTACCATTTTTTTTATTGGGGAATTTTTTTTAATTTTTTTGTACCATTTACCTTTGTTATTCAAATCTTTTTTCCATTGCTTGAAAATTTCCTTTTTTTATTTTCTTTTATAATGGGGAAGTTTCCCCTTTTTGTCAAGTTTGAGATTCATTGGGAGGGGGTAGGTTTCTTCCAAGGGTTTCCCCCTTTTTTCGCTTGTTCGTTACCGGGGAAAGTTTGTGTGGCTAGGTACCAAAAAGCATTATTTTTGTGTTTTGATACTCCACTATTAGCTGTCTAGTGTGTAGGCTTATGATTTTTTAGGACGTTCCCCCATCTCTTGTTTGTTTTTTAAAACATTGAATCACTAATTTTTTATTGCTGATTTAGCCCTTTTTTTAGACATACAGTCACTGCCTTATTGATGGCCACTGTTTTTCCCTGCAGATGTTCATGTCTTTGGGGAATTTGGATGAAAAATTGTTTTTTAATTTAGGGATATGTATACCAAATCCAGTTTTATCGTGACCTTTAGAAGCATCAGTATATATGAATGTATATTTGTCTTTATATTTTTTTTGTTTCAGATAGAAATTAAAATTTTTGTTTTCTGTTGAGTTTTTATTGATGTTTTTTTAAAAAGGGTTTGATGTTTTTTTTTTGATTTTGATAGTTCAGTTCGAAGCAGGGTAATCGATTTTTTATCTAATTTTTGTCTTGATATGGTCGAATAAGTTTTAGTGATTGTATTAATAGGGGATCTTTTTTTTTCCCCAAATTCTAATTTGCTGTTTGTGTAAGTATTAAGTGTTTCCAGGATTCTAAGTAACGGGTGGTCTTTTATGTTGAAAATGTTTAGTAGAAATTTGGTGGCCAAGCAAAGCCTACGATGTTAAGGGTTAAATTTTTGCTGTTTCTGCTAAGAGGGTATTTATTGGTGTTTATTTCATACACCCAGAAATAAGTCTCAAACCTTGGTGAAAAATTGTATTTAGTTTGTTTGGTTTTTTTTTTTGGGTTTAGGTATTAAAATTTTTGATCCTTGGTCTAGTTGGGATTTTACTAGACCATTAAGGGCCCCAATATGGATCGTTTTGGGGTCCCCCCCCCACCATACTCTACAGAATTTTTTTGATTATATTGATGAATCTTCTAGCTTTGTTGCCTAAAATTTTTCTTTGTTTGTCCCATTTAAGTTTTGGGTTTTTAATATTACCCAAAAAGATATTTGTTTTTTTTCTTTGTAAGGTATAATGCTATTGTTTATTATGATGTTTGGAGGATTCCCCTTACGTCGCCTTTTGGGTGAACCATACTGCTTCATTTTTTTGTTGAAATCAGAAAGTTTTTTTTTGTGAGCCATCTTTTTTTTTTTTCAGTGAAAAAATTTTTTTTTGTTAGTTATTTCTTCAGTTTTTTTTTTTTGTATAGTAATTTAAAAAATCATCTGGTAACTTAGAAAAATTCCCCCTTTTTGAGGTAATTTTTTGAATAAGGAGATTAGCATTATGTTAAAAAGGGGCCCAAGGTGAGCCCGGGGAAACCCCGATCTCGTTTTCGGGGGGCCCCAATTTTTCCACTGTTGTTTTTACATATAAAATTCGCCCCATAAAAGGTTATAAATCAGGTTGGCTAATGAAGGTGGTATTTTGTAATTAATTAGATATTTGAAAAGGGGTTGGCCCGGTCATACGCTTTTTTAAAAATCGAGGAGTACCGCTACTGTTTGTAGTTTTTAAAAAGGGTTATTTTGGTGTATGATGTTGTAAAAGCTAGGTTATTATTTATGCCCTTTCCCCCTTTTGAATCCAGCTTGATTGTTTTGAAGAATTTTCGGTTTTCTGCTATCCATTCTTTTTTTTTAATCAAGGTTTCTAAAGTTTTCCCAGGGCATGCCCCCAGTGCTATTGATCGAAAGTTGTGCGATTATCTGGGGCTTTATTTTCTTTAAGTAGCGGGATTTTTTGTGGTTTTCCAGGATTCGGGTATGGGGGTTGCCTTGTAAGCATTGTATATTATAAGGAGTTGAGATAGGAGTTTAATTAAATTCACCAACATTGAATAGGATATGTCATCTATGTTTTTTTTCTGTTGTTTTTTCTTTTCCAGGCTTAATTTTAGTTCAATAATATAAAAAAAAATTTATTTCTTCTTCTTTTTTCCGGGGGTTGAATTCGGGAAAAATTTGCATGGAGAGAGGTTGTTTAAAATGGTTTCGGCAATATCTGTTGTAGGAAGTTTTTGTTTTTTTGGTTTTTAATTTGTAGAAAATTTGTTAACTGTTTGCCATATGTTTGAGATATTCATATTTCTATTCAGACTATTTGTGAATTCAAAAAATTTTTAAATTTTTTTTTTTTTTTTTAAAATTTTTTGTCTTAGTTTTAATGTTTTTTGGCCTGAGGTAATTCTCTATATTTAGGTTGTTTCTAAAGGGGGGAATGGCTGACCCCCCTTTTTTTTATTTTTTTGGGGGCATTCTGGTCCCACCATGGATTCCTGTCTTTTTTTTTTTTTGTAGTTGATTATTTTTTTTTGGTTTTTATTCTTCAGCTGCGGTATTCATAATTTCAATTTTTAAACTTGATAACAAAGATTTTCTTGTAAGTCCATAGAGTAGATGATTGATTTATCATGATATTTTTTTTCCCCAACGGCTCTTTTAAAAAAATTTTTTTTTGATCAAATTGTATTTTATGTTATCTTGATATTATTATTGTTGTTTAAAATGCACCTTGTAGGAAAGTGATCACTGTGGCCACAGTCCTCTAGTACCCCCCCTTGTGTCGATGCAGCTAGTTCACTACTTTATGATTGTTAGGTCGATTGGACTTGGATCTTTTTTCAGGGTTTTTTGGTCTCGTGGATGTGCCGTCATTCAGTTTTTAACTCTCGGGGCCCCCAAATTTTTTAAAAAAAGACCTCCCACTTATATTGACTTTATGGCTTCCCCCCTGTGGTGGTGGGCATTAAGATCTCCCCCAATGATTATTTTGCCCCCCAGATTGTTTAACAAATTATCAAAAAAAATTTGGTGTTATATTGTTTTGGGGACTAGAGTATATGTTTAATAATGTTTAGGTTATCTATTTTGATTATGTTAAATTGAATTTGATCGTTCACTTTTTAATTATTGATTTTTTTTTTCTTTGAATTTTTATGTGTTTTTTTTTAAATTTTGTGGCAACTCCTCCATATCCATCCATTTTATCCATTCTTATGTTGTTATAGTTTTTTTTTGAGAGGGTGTAGTTTTCCCCTTTTAGGTTTCGTTGAGCAATATTATGTCTGGGTTATGTGGGGGGTATTAAGTTAATTGGGGTTTAATCTGTTTTTTGAGGCTTCTTATGTTCCATTGAATTATGTTGAGGCTTTTTTTTAAATCATTGTAATCTTTTTGTTGTGATTTAATGTAAATTAAAAAAATTTTAAATTTTTTTTGGGAATCGTTCAGGAGGAAAGCCTTGAAAAGGGCTTGATCGGGTTTTTTGGGGTTTTCCTGGTCTTGAAAATTTTTTAAATTTTAAAGGAGTTTAAATTTAAGCATTCTTGTAATTTGTTAGTATTTTTATTAGCGCCTATCTTCGCCATAGTTTTAATTGGGGTTTTTTGAGTCTTGAACTGCACTTAACGGCTGGGAGGGGGAGGAATTGCTGCTGCTCGGGAGGTTGTATGTTCGAGAATTTGGAAAAAAAAATTGGCTGTCATGCGCCGCCTTGTCATAGCCTTGAGAGTTAGAGAGAATTAGCCTTTTTTTTTGGGGGAATTAGTGTAGTTTGAGGGGGATGAACGTTTGGTTTTATTGTTAGACGTTATTGCTGTACTTCGTTGGTTAATTGATATAGTTTCCCTTTTAGGATAATGGTTATTATTTTGTAGTAAAAGGGGAAACCCGGGGGGGAGGTAATTAAATTCGTTACCTATTGTTTCTAAAATTGTCTTTTGAAGTTGTGAAATTTCCCCGGGGAAATATTGTTTGCGTCGAAAAAAGGGGTAGGTTATCTTTTAAATTAAATTTTATTGTTTTTTTTTCTTATATTTTCCCCGGGATTTTTTTATCGTTTGATCTATGTAGTGGATTTTTGCAATGAAAGCATTTTTTTTTGTACATTCATCCCTGTTATTTTTGTGACTTCGTGCTTTCACTGCAGGTAAAACTTTTTTTTTCTTTTGCACTGTAATCTAGTGTGCCCATAACGGAGGCAAGAAAAAGCACTGGGTAACGGGGGGGATATAAGGGGGGAAATGGGGAGGGGGAGGCCATAAATATTTATAAACCTTGGTAATAATATCCCTTCAAATGTAAATAAAACAGTTCCTGTAGGAACATAATTTAATGTTTTGTCGGTATTTATCACTTTTTAATCTTTTCACCCTTTTGCGGGGGGGAATTTCGCATTCTTTTTAGTTCTTGTTCGCTTATTGAGGTATCGATGTGTCTAACTATCCCTTTTTCATAGGGCAAAATTTAAAAAAAGGAAGTATATGTTATAACCTTTTTCTTTGAGAATTCTGTTATTTTTAAAAAAAATTAGCAGATTCATAATTGTAGAATTGATGCCTCCCCGCTTTTACCTTTAATAGAAATTTTTTTTTTCATCACGGGGTTTGGGGGTTAAATGGATATCACGAGAAATTTTTTAAATGATTGTATCTACCTGCGTTTTCCGTATTTTCTTTCTATTAAAAATAAAGGGGGGTTTTTTTTTTGAAAGTTATTATTTTTTTTTTTAAATTTTCATTTTTGGTTATCATTTGAATGTTGGGTTAAGTTAGAATCCTGGTCGTTTTAGGATGGGGGAAATGGGAGGGGGTGGGATCCCCCCCGATTCATTCATTTTTTTGGTTATTTTGATTAAAAATTTAAACTTCCGAACGATGGATTTTTAGGATAAGGGGGGGTAAACCTTTTTTTTGTTATTGAAAAAAAAAGTTAGTAAAACCCCCACACCTCAACGTAAAATCGAAAGTCCGGTTAAAAAGTTATAATAATACAAAAATACATATTTAAAAATATTTTTTGCGTACTGCGTTCAAGCGGTGGATTCCCTTTAAAAAATTAGGCAAACCCCTAATGACTGGAATAGTGTAAGTCTATGTTTAAGTAAGCAGGACATTGGCTTAAGTTTCTCAACCGGGTATGTTGTATTTTTTTTCTAAAGTGCAATTATCTTGAAAAAAAAATGTTCAAATATTTTTCCCGCAAATCGATTACACGGTATATACTAAGAAATATATTATAAATATTTTTTTATTATTATTTTTAAAGAATAGGAAAAAACTATTGGATTATTTCACAGACTTTCCCCAACAATTCTGTCATAATTTATAATAATATGACCATTTTGTAATTAAAGCAATATCATAGTATAAAAACCAATTTTGTAATTTACAAAAAAAAATATATTTACGTATTTATTTTAACGAAAATAAAAGAAAAAATGTTTGCTACGAAACCGTTAGCAAGTTATTTTAATTCAAGCTTTTCACCGAGCAAATTACGTAACTTTTTATATTTGGTGAGAGTGTGTCTGTTAAGACTATGCAAATAAAATCGAAGGTAATTTCAAGAGGTGTAGAGTTTTAATAACAAAAACTTTGCCTTTTTTCACTTTGTCTAATTAAATGATTAAATTAATATAATAAATAAGGACAGCTTAAAAGGTAATAACTTATAGTCTGAAGGCCGCCGCAAAAAACCAAGCCAATAAGAGATAAGAATGATTTTTTTTTATATTGCTAAGAGCTATAGTCAATTCAAAGCCGCACTGCTGCCTCAGCTTAGCGGGTTGGCCATTCAAAATTTTGCTAATAATATTTTTTGGGTACAAGTAAATATACCAGCTTCAATCCATCTAAATATTAATTTAAAATATTCTATTTATTGAATGAAACAAACTATTACGCATGTGCCTCGAGGCAATGGGGGATAACCTGAGGGCACGGATATTTTATTTATTTATTTTTTGGTCCAATAACTGTAAACATTTCTATCCATTGAAACTTTAGCTAAAATAAAATTTAAATCTTATTTTATTGAAAAAAAATAATAAGTGCCTCCTCTACCTGGGTGTTATATACCTGACCTGGCAGGACGCTTAACATTTTACCTTTATAGGCTCATCGTTTTATTTTATTATCGATTTAAATAATAACATTTATAATTTATAAAAACAGTGACTTGTTCAGAATAATTAAAAAAAAAATTAATCATATTTTTAACATGAAATTTTTTTTAATAGTTTACTTAGCATTAAACTTATTAAAGATTTTTCTTATTCTTAACGAGTTACTGCGTTTATAAATTAATAATAATATTATTTAAATCGATAACTAAAATTTTTAAACGATGAGCTATACACATAGTAGCATAGAAGATCGAGGTTTATTACACTCAGATGTTTATTAGTTTGTTTTATTTAATATAAAAAATATTTTGAATATATTTTTAGATGGATCGGAGGTGGTATACTTACTTGTATCAAAAAATATTGTTATTAGCAAAATTTTTAATGGCCAAAATCACTTTTTTGCTTATATATTCATTATTTATTATTTAATTTAAAATGTGTATATAACCTTCTTTACAAAGCTTACTATAGAGCATTAATTTTAATTATATACCTTATTTTTTAAAATCAATAGTTTTTGAGTCAGAATAAAAAACTCGATTTTTTACGATTTTTTTTTAAGATAAAAAAAAATGCATTTTGAACCCGCTGATCTGAGGCAGCAGTGCGGCTTTGAATTGACTATAATTCATAGTAATATAAAAAAAAATGTTTCAAGCGTATCTCTTATTGGCTTGGTTTTTTGCGGTGGCCTCCCGGACTATAACAAACGGTTTTTGTTTAAACATTAAAACAAAAACCTTTTGAATTTTTTATGCCGCTTTAGTCGTTAGCTGCTGATTGTGAATTTCTTTCCGTAGCCTATTGTTAACAATGATAATGACATAGTCTTTTAGAATTACCCAAATTTAATCAGCAAAAAACCGAAAAACCCCGAAAAACCCTTTAAAAAAAATTTCCCTCTTCTCTTCTAAACACTTCTCTTTTACCTGTATTTTATGAAGTTTTTAACAAAAACCAAAAACCTTAAAAGGAGGCTTCATCTTTGACAACGAAAAAAAAAATTTAAAAAATATTTTTTGGGGTTTTTTAATAAAAAAATAATTAAAATATTTGGGAAAATTTAAAAAAATTTGGGGATTTATTTTTATAAAAAAAAATTTAAATTACGTCAAACATATTTAAAAACTTTAGGTAAAAAATTTTAAAATTTTTTAAATTGGCTGTTCGAAAATTTAAAAAAAATATTTTTAAAAAGTTTTAGTTGGGGTTTTTTTTTTTTTGGGTTCTTTTTATCAAATATTATAATTTTTTTATATTTATTGGTGTTTTTTTAAAATTTAAATTTTATACATACTTTAAAAATATGAAATTTATCCTTAAGAGTAATCGTAAGTAATTTTTTTAAAAAAAATGAGAATAATAAGAATTTAAAAACTTAATTTTAATAGGTAAATATATCAAAAAACTATAATTTTAAAATAAAGTACAATATGTCCCATTTTCGACACTGTTTTAGGATATCTCCGTAATTGTTGATGCTATTAGAAAAGTAATATATGCATCGTGTGCTCTTCCTAGGTCAAACCTAGAATGCTAAAATCAAGATTCGATTGCTTAAGAGATACGACGGAAAATCAAAAAATTGTCCATTTCAGAATGACCCTATATTTTCTCACTTAAAAGAGATACAGAAAAATACAAAAGTTTTTTTATACTGATTGGTAAATAATCTATTGTTTTTATAATAAATTTTGGGGTTGGGAAAAAAAAGTTATCGGCCCAAACCCTTTTTTTTTAAATGAAACACCCTGTATATTTTAACATAAAAAGATGGCATATTAAATTCTTTTTTTTTTAATTAACCCCCTTGGATAATATTGGTTTTTCATGTGATTTATTTAAACATTATAATCTTAAACCACAGTAGGCTATGAAACAAAAGCTAAGATCCTAGAAACGAAAATATGTCGACATTCTAGTAGTTATTAACAATTAACGTCAATTTCATTCTTACAATTTTTTTTTAAAAAAGAATTTTGGGAAAAATTTTTTATGATATCAGTTTATATTAAAGTAAAAAAAAGAAAAATAAAATTTATAATTTGTTTGCTATCCGGGAAAAACGACCATTATAATAAAGAAAAAAAAAAAATGAAGAAATAACCTGTTAGGATTTGTCCCGGTCCATAATCAGCTAAGAATGGATATCCTATGATAGCTTTAAATAGAAGTAGCTCAACTTTTTTAAAGTGAAAACTTCAGGGTTTTTTGCATTTTTTGGATTGAATATGACTGAACCGTCAGATCGACTATCCGGACCAAATGCATCGGGATTTGTTTTTTTTACATTGATTTTTTATTTTTAAATTTGGTTTGGGTTTTGGTTGTGAACTGGTTTTTTAAAACCCAAACAAAAGTGGATCGTTCTTTTCAAAAAAAATTATTTGGTCAATGAATTGAATTTAAGTTTGGTATTCCAACCAATCCCAAGTTGGGGAACCCCAACCCCCAAGGCGACCTTTCATCTTTTTTTTTTTATAAAACCTTAATTTAAAAACCCGTATTTATATGTTTTTATATATATATATATATATATTATATATATATATATTATTATATATATATATATATATATAT
>JAHBCN010000244.1:0-77500 GCA_019359885.1 Listronotus oregonensis
ACCGTCTATTGTGCGGTTAGGCGCAAGCCCAGTCAAATAAACCACGGTGTTTTATTTCACTAAACTTGCAGATGACCGTACAATAACTGGTTTTTTGCAGGGTTGGAACAAACTGAATAAATACAGACCTCAGTTATACATCGATTTTTCTAAATTACCTTTATCTTTTTTTATTTTGGGTACCCTGTATATAGAATATATACCAAAAACACTTTTTCTTGCGTTGCCTCTTAGAGCAATTACTTCAATAATCATATCCTCCTCTTTTGTACTATTTAATTTAATTCAAGGATGCGAAAGATGATACATTATCTTTTAGATTGTTTATTGTGTTTTTAATTTTTGTCATTAAAAGAGTACATTATAATATGTTGTGCCGACAAATAGCAAGTTACCTTAATACCGTAATATAGATTAAATCTGTACAGGTAATGATCCATTTTAAGTAATTTAAACTCAAGGTGATAATGCATGTAAAATGAAGTATTAAAACAATGCTGTACTTTTGTTATTATGGCCAATTTAACATTTTTATTAGATCTTTATTGTAATTTTCGATGTATAAGATATATTTATTCGAGCAACTTAAAAATAATTTTAAAATACATTTTTTAAGACTTTAGCCAAAAGATAAACCTTTAGCTCTAATAAGTAATTTAAAAAAACACACTTTTAATTTTGGGGTATTTACTACTTCAGATATTAGAAGTGTGTTTGTAGTAGTTTTAAATAATCAACAGCTTTCTCTGCTTGCGTTTTTTTAAAAGTGTATCACTTCCAATTTCTGTATACTTGAATTAATTACATAAAAAACAATGTTTCGTCAATCTTGTGTGATGTTTTATTTAAAATTTTTTGTTTAGTTAAGATTTGTTGCTTCGTAAAATCCGCTTAAATAATAATAAGAATTTATAATTATTTTAATTTTAAGGCATAAGCAATCATGTTTTACCATAATTGATAAGAAAAAATAAATTTGTTAAATTGTTAGTAGATAAGTATTGTTCCTAACCCTTTAATTTCTTTTCTAATCGACGCAAATCAGTTATCGACATATTACCAGTAACTATAGACAGTCACTCTTCTACTTTTTATCAAATTCTTGCTGTGGTACCTCAAAACCTAGTACTACCACCAGCTTTTTTTCATATTTACATCATCGATCTACTCTCTTCCACGATCTATAGTTTTGCTGATAATATTACCCCTTATTTTAATATTCTTATGTCAGTCTTGAAGCCTAATGTTAAAAACAAGTACAGTTATGCAGATATCTCTTTCTCAGGACTCTAAATAAATAATAAATTTGGGCGCATTAAATATTGCCCAGTTCAGTTTGGGCGTTACTATCGAAAATGACCTTGGTTGGTATAAGCATGTTAGTTCTATAGCCACCAATTACTTCAAGAAAATCAGATATTGCTTTTGTGCCGAAAGGTATTTCCCGTCTTATTTGTATAAAATGTATGTGGGTATCTCAAATAAAACCACTATATGAAACTCTGCGAAATAGCATCTGCCACATTCTTAGCAATTTAAAATTAATTTATAAAAGGGCCCTTCGCTTTATGAATGATCCTACTTTTACGCGAAAGCTTAATTTTTTTGTCGACCAACGAACCGTAGGAAATATGTCGCTTTTAAGAGATAGGTATAAAAAAGTAATACTTCTTGTTGCTCTGCTTAAGGAAAAATTATATTGGCCTATTTCTTGTCGCAGAAGCTGTTAAAAACCTTTTAAGTATTTTTCGCATCGTCTGCGCCAGCAAATTAGCCATTTTTTTTAAGCAGAGCAACACAAAGTACCACATTTTTTCATTCCTTTACAGTCCATATGTTAAGGTCTCAAAGCTTCCACCTTGCTCGTTTCCCTATTCTTAGGGTATATAAAATGTAATATCTGCTTCATGCAAAAGTTTTTCTTTTTCCCAAACCTATAATATGTTATTCCCGTGTTTGCCTTTCTCACTTTACCTAAAACACCCATGATTATGTAGGTGTATAGGCTTAAAGTCTTAGATAACTTAGGAAACTGTAGCAAAATTAAAAAGGACAGTATATAAAGTATCACACCTATATAATAGTATTATAGTTATATTATAACCAATTCTTATTTAGATTGATCTAATTACGAATTAAAAAAAAAAAAAAATAAGAAAAAACTCAATTCTGGTCTCATAAACGTTCATTCCGTCAATACTGATTTTAAATATTAACTTCAGAAAGCTATTACAAGCACATGGCCTTGAAGTTTCTTCTATCTTTGAAACCTGGACCTTATAGGACCTTTCAGAAAATTTATTTTTTTGTAAGGGGATATTGTCTTACACGCAGGAATAGGTCCACCAGAGGACAAATTTAAAATAATAAATATTGGCTTGGACATCTTGCTTTCACAATCTGAAAAACTATAGCTTACATTTAAAATTAATATCGTGTTTTTGGAACTGGCAAATTTTTATGAACCTCCCACCTAAGGCCATTGATTTCTGTGAGGAAGTGCTGTCCATGGTGCCATACCTACTGCTGATCTGTTGTATATCTGAATAATATTACCATTTATCTCCTTAATTAAAATATCCCAATATCTAATATCTTAAAATATAAAGTTTTCATGCCCATTAATGAATAATGCGGGTACAATAGTGCCTGACGATTCTTAAATCTTAATTGATGCAGACCTTATTACTGGGACTAAAGTTGTGGTAAATAGATTAGATCATAAACTCGTATTTTGTGAGGTGTACATAATGTTGATAAAAATTTAAAAAATAAACCAAAAATATTTCTGGTTAAAGGAAGAAACCAAAAAAGTGGTAAACTGTTAACAGCCCATGTAAAAAAGTTGTATGATTTTTATGCTCTGCTGAAAAGAATGAGAATTAGGAAACATTGTTGCTATATGTAGTTAAACAAACCTTTTGATTAAATTACTAAGCAGAATATTAGTAAGTAAATATAAAAGCCCCTTATATTAATTAAATGTTAGACATACTAAACAGTAGAACCTTGGTTTTATTAGTAGGGTGACAGTTCTATCTAAGGTACCAAAAGAACTGTAAGCAAGCAAGAAAAATATAATTTACTTAAATTTGGTGTTTTAAGAAAGCCTAAAAATATTCTAGGAAATAAAGAAAATTGTTCTCTTGTAAGATTTGTAAGAGATAATAAGGAAATATCTAATCTATGATCACGTCTTTTCTTCCGCTTTATTTTTATTATACTAAATGCTTAGGTAACCTTATGGTCTAAAAGTTAATTATTATTTGCATAAAATAAGTAGGATAGAAAAACTGGTAATGACAAGTCAGCATGAATAAAAAAAACAATTTTATATTTTACCAACCGTTTTTGGATGTAGAATGATTTTAGTAACAACAAATTGCCACGCACTTTTTTTTAAAAGCCGTGTTTATATAAAAACTGGTGTGACTATGATGAGTCACGCCAATTGCTTCCAAAAGGAAAAGTAAGAAAATTAATACGAAATTTATCCTGTGCACTTGTAGGTTAAGCTTCACACCAAAGCAAGCTGTAGGTGTGCGTGCAAAAACCTACCCGCAGCTCAAGAGTGAGTTCGTTATGGCGCCACCAGCTTTTCTTACGGACTACAAACTGGAAGTCCCCTAGATGTTATAGGAGCTTGCTTGGGCGATCACACACCAGTGCACGACAAAACAAAAAAAGTTAGCATATAAGCATTAAAAAAAAAAACTGACTTGGTCAATACTCATTAAAGAGAAGAAAAAAATAATAATCATAATATAATAATACAAATTATTCTGGTATCAGGTGAGCTAAATAAAACTCAAAAAGATTAAAAACAAATTACATTTATTTAAAAATAATTCCTTGAGGATTTAAATTTCATAAATTAAAAAAAAAAGGTTTAAGTTTTTAGATTACATTAATTTAAAAGAAAATTATTTAAAAAAAAATAGAAATCGATTAAAGTTTTCGAGTTACATAAAAAAAAGGATTAGTAATTGTTAAACGAATTAATAAAAGGTTGCCTGTTTCCTCGACGGGCAGGTAAGGTCTGAGTCTGGACTCAACTCCGGAGTAAAATTTGAGGTAAATTTGTTAAAGTTAAAGTTGAACAGTAATTTGGAGTTATACTTGAGTTTGGAGGCCCTACAAACATCGGTAGGCATTAAAATTTGAACCATAAAAAACATTAAAGTTTAATACAAAACAAAGCAAATTGAAGGCTTTAAATAAATTTCCAAATTAAAAAAAAACTAACAAAAGAATTGGCTGAAGGCCTTAAGTACATTATTAAATCTCAAAGCAAACCAACAAACAAACAAAGGAACCGGCTGAGGGCCTTAAATAAATTTACAGATAAAAAAAAATTAACGAAAGAATTGGCTGAGGGCCTTAAATAAATTTACAGGATAAAAAAAATAATTAACGAAAGAATTGGCTGAGGGCCTTAAATAAATTTACAGATAAAAAAAAAACAATAGTATCAAATAAAAGAAGTGGCTGAAGGCTCAAGGAGAACTATTCAATAATACAAGTCCTCAAAATACAGAATCAACTAAATTAATCAATTAAATACAACTATTCAAACAGGGCATTCGTGCTATCGTCGTTGACAGAACATACCAAAAATAAATAAAATTGTTTCCACAAATTAATTTAAGACATTAAAAATAAAATATTATTGGTTACTAATGGCATAGCTGTTTCTGCGCATTCATTAGGTATAAAATCAAATCATACATCACTGATATTTAATAAAACCAAAAACAACCAAAAAAAACTCTCTTGATTAATACCGATCTTGATTTATGATTATATAAAATTGAAAAGGAATTTTATTAATGCGCATGCCAGCCTCTTAATTTAATTAATGAAACTTACAAAAAAGAATTTACATTTGTCAATAAGAATAACACGAATAACCAAAAAAAACTTCAAGTTACTAGAATTAATAAATCAATATCACTCATATCGATAATCGATATACACAAAACATCCCTAAACTCATTAAAAGAGCATAATAATCAATATTAATTAAACCTTAAAGCATTAGAAATTTACAAAAAAATTAACATTAGAATTTACAGTCAATAAACCAACATTCCTTGCCAAGCACAGCACAGTTTAAGAAAAACAACCAAGGTTTGAAATTTATACATGGCTAATCAAATATAAAAAAAAATGGTACAAAAAGAATTTAGTATAAAGTAAGTCAACGTAGTACTAACTTTATATATCGACACATCGGCTGAAAAGGGAGATAATTAAAAAAACATTGTTTTGAGAAATTAGCCAACAAAACAAATCTGAATTATTTTAGGTATTATTACGTAAGTAATAAATAAATACTCATCAAGTATTTCTTTTACACTAAATAAAGAACATTTGACCCCTATAATAGTATATTAGAATATTTAAATTATTTTGATTTCAAGCTAAAAAAAAAAAACAAATTTTTATATATATTTTTTTTTTAGCTTATAAATAAATTAACACAATTTCAACAGTTTTAAAGTTATCTTTATGCATTCTTAACTAAAGCTTACTTAGCAAAGAAAGTACGGAACAATAATGATACATCTCAAAATTAAAAAACAATTACAGGCTTTAAAACAGACAATCAAGAGAAAAACTAATTATCAACTGTCAATTAACCCAAAAACTGATTAAGAGATTCCCTAAAAAAAAGATATTTATAACATTATAAGAGAAAAAAACTATTATTATAAAGGCCAGACAGACCAAATTTATATTTCCACAATGTGTAAAAACTAAAGCCAGTGCCTGTAAGATTTTAAAATAACTAAAATGAAGTGTTATAAGTTGCCTTCGTCTGAGAAAAAACACAAACACTATTGAGAATAATAGCCCTTATTTCAGAATACTTTCCCAACATTCAAAAATTATGCGATAAAACGTAGGAATATTAGAGTAATCAAAAAGTAATATTAGTAAAAAACAATCAATATGAGTGCTTAACAGATAAAAAAAGAAATTAATTAAACTTACTTAGGTTAACATGTGGCCTCGAAGTGGGCGGCTTGAATCAAATCTAATAATCCTGGTTTTCAGAGACCATCTTTGCAAATTTCACCATTAATTTCCAAAAATATTCACACAACAACAAAACTGGAGCCTTTGCAAAGATTTATGGGTGGTTTAAATTAAAAATCCCATACGGATGACCACGATATTCGCAGTAAAAATATTAAACCAATGTCGTTTCACCAGCGGCCGCCATGCAAAATGGCACAGGCCGGCTGCAGCAGTTGAAAATAAAAATCAGACCAACCACTCGTCAGCGCATCCAAGATAGATTAGCTTGAATATCAAAAAAAAAATATAATGCTGTAGGCAATTTACCTATTTACCAGCGCATTCACCATAACATAGCTTCGACAAAATTAAACCGTTACAACTCCCCCTCTCCTTCGAAAGGAAGGAAAACTTCCCGAGGGAAGTTTTGCGACGATCATGCGGACATAAAAGTTAAGAAGAAGAAGAATCTTAACTTAAGAATGGAGGAAATAAATTAGTATACGAGAAATCCAAAATAAATGCGCCTCAGGAGGCATCAAATTCCTGCAAATAACCAAAAAGCAGACCAAAAAAAAAAAATTTTAATGAAGCAAAGGTAATGACTAAATCATTCTCATAACCAATGAAGAATTTTAGAGGTCACTTGATAGGCAAAGACCTAAGCAAAAAACAATATACTTAAGGCAACTTATACTTAATATAATTGGCAGACTCAAAGATTTACATATCTAAAATCAACGTAATGAAATCCAATAAACAAAAGAAATAAAATGTAGCACGAGATCAAAAATAAAATAAAATAGAATAAATAAAAAAAATAAGGAATTTTGGGAATTGTTCCAATGGCAGAAACCCAGGGAGTCTCCGGATGAGGGACTATGCAGCCCCAAAGAACCAACATGGTTTTTGAAATTTATGTCACTTCCTTATTTGACAGATTTAATTTAAATTTTGTTAAGGTTGCATCAACCAATCGTGGCTTGACAGACCTCGTTCCTCAACCTAATATTCTGAATCTTTGAAAACGCACCGAACCACACCCAAAAGAAACACCAAGAATCCGCAAGTGAAGCAATTCAATTGGAAGAAGAAAAAAATGCATAATAAAAGATAAGATCAAAAATAATTAAACAAAGCCCTAAGGTTTCCACCGTTCCGTAAGGGAGCACGCTATAACGCGCGCCAAGCTAAAAGATTGCAGGAAGTCCAAAAAAGAATATTGAATAATTATAGGGTGCTTTGTGTGGTGCGTATTTCCGACGACCGACCGCAATTTACTAGGCCAAATGTAGCTGAGCACGAACGCAGTAATGTGGCCCAACTTAGCGTAGTGCCTCATTAGGGTCACTACGCCAAAACCAACACCCCCCGACGACACGCCTTTCCGATTCGGTCTGCTCTCCGAGTGACCTAAAGTTCTAACAAAGAGCATCGAAAACGGCCTCCGGCAGCTAAACCACCACCCAGCCCTGTCAATAAAAAAGCAAAACGGGATATTATCCCCAACCACAATAAATAAGGTAATTTTCAAATCCAAACAAGCCACAATCGAGAAAATCTAGGCTTAAATCTAGTAGACAACTTGGTAAGCAAAATCGAAGATTGCCAAGACCTAGAATACGTCAAATCAGGTAAAAAAAAAAGGTAAAGTAATACAAGGTAATCGAAACAAATTCAAATCATCAATAAAACAACAACTTAAAGAAAGTCTCAGGCTAAGCAATTAAATTCAGGAAAATCTGAAGGGTAAACAAACCAAATTGCTTATAGTCTAAGCGTAAAAGAAATCCAGTCTAACTGAAATGATACCACGTCAATTCGCTTAGACTGATGCCAATAAAAAAAGCTACTAAAATCAGAGCAAGGTAAGATAAACAACAAATAACAGTACGTATGAAGACATACTCAAGATAAAAAGCAAAACTCGTAAATAAATCAATGTACGTATAATCTTCTGAAAAGAGATGTGTACTCAAGATACTACGCACAGAAAGATAAAAAAAAGGCAAAATAAGGTAAACAACGAAACAGTACGTATAGACGACGTACTCCAAGAAGAAAATAAGGCACAATACAGGGCAAAAGTACGATTAATCCTCTGAAAATAGTTGTACTAAAAAGGTACCACGTACCTATTCACAACAAAAGTCAAAATCGATAGGTTCATAAGTCAAAATCGGGAAAAATAAGTCACAATCAGAGGAAAAAGACAGGAAAATGCCGTCCAAGTCTAATAAGGTAAGCTAACGTAAATAACAGTAATAATTAAGCAAATCAAATATAATAATCAATCAATCAAAAATAATGAACATCAAAATACGCATTAGCTAATCATACTTCTATATTAAAGATTACAAAAATACAAGAATTGATAAGGTTATAAAAATACAATTCCCAAAATTTAAAAACCCAAGAAATAAAAAAATTACGTGCAACCGCTACAGCCAAAGGTTAACTTACAAAATTTCAAAACTAAACGAAAATAAAAGCGGCGCACTAAACAAAAGAGGTAGTGAAGCTGAGGGGCTAACACTACCACGACACTTAGAGGACTCCTACCTCAACTACCGTTCCAGTGTAGGACTACTCTTACCTTTTATTGTCGTGACTTTCTTCGTTTCAAGTGCGCCAAGGAGGCACGACTAACAAAAGCGCCCGTACCTACAGGGCGTCACTAAACAACAAAGTAGTGAAGCTGAGGGGCTAATACTACCACGGCACTTAGAGGACTCATACCCCTACTAGAAACCCAGTGTAGGCCTATTCTTAGCGCCCGCACCTGACAGGGCGACACTTAAAAAAAAATAATAAGATTCACGATAAAATCAGATATATAGAACTCTAATTAAATTTTAACTGAACTATAAAAAAAACAAAGGAAGTACGAGTTAGCTAATAATATCAATACAAATTACCAATGCAATAAAATAATAATAAAAAAGATAGAAGTAAAGTTTTTAATAAACAACAATAAAGAATTCAAGTAGGTATTTGATTTGCTTTTTAGTAGTTAAACTCAGTTAGGATGGACTTTCAGAACCGGAATCGATGTGCACCGGTTTAAGGTCTTGTATTGATGCAAACGCCTTCACTATTACCGAACTCATCCTGAAGCTCGTACGTGCAAGTACCGATTTTCTTTTTGATTTTAAAAAGGTCCTACAAACTCAGGGAGCTAGTTTTGCGCTATAATAATTGACTGCGTCAGATAGACTTTTGTTTTTACGCCAAACTTCCTGACCAGGAACATAAGTTACTGGACGACGACGGGAATTATACCTATGTGTTGATTTTTCGCTCATTGAAGAAATCAGTTTGGATCGAATTTTATCAAACATTTGTTGGAAGGCTTGAATTCGTTCACGGACGTAATTTTGACGCTCAGTCTCTGCGGTAGGGATTCCTACGGAATAGTCGTTTCCAAAAAGTTTATGTTCTCTACCAAAATTCACGAAATAAGGAGTATAACCCGTGACTTCATGTCGCGAAGTACGGAAAATAGCGCAACTAATAGCAGGTAGATTATCTTCCCAAGTCCTATGGTTATTTTGTTTGACATAAGATCGTAACATAGTTTTTAACAACCCGGTTAGACACGTTCGGTGTGATCAGCTCCAGGATAATAAGAGGCGGTATAAAATATCTTGACTTTATATTTTTCACGCAGAGCTTGAAATTCTTTTTAGATTTCATCTGAGTCCCATTGTCGCACGTTAAAAATTGCGGAGCTCCGTAAACTAAGAAAATTCCCTCTTCCATGTGTTTTCAAAGTTTTAGCCGTAGCGGAACGACAAGGAAACGTAACAACGAATTTACTGAAATAGTCGGTAACCACCAAAATATGAGTACAACCCTGTTTTGATCGCAGTAAAGGTCCTATAAAATCCAGGCTGATGGCTTGCCATGGCTCTTTAATGTCTGGGCGATTACCCATCAATCCAGCGCGGGAAGTTTTGCTCAACTTTATTTTGAGCGCATATTTTGCAAGCACGAACATACTTGGTAATCATCCGCTCATCATCTTAGGCCGCGTGATAACGCTCCAAGACTTTCCAAAAATGTTTTGTAAACACCAACAAGTCCTGCAGCTGGAATATCATGACATCGATGTAGGATCTCCTTACGCTTATCTTTGGGTACTATTAATTTCCAACGCTAGAATGGTCGGGAAAACTGGGATTGTTGGACTTTACAAATTTGAACAAGTTACCATTTTTCTACTCGCCAACAAGGAATTTTTCTGGGTGTTCTTCTAGTTTCCTTATTATACCGATATGCTACCACTTATCGGTAGTATTATGAAAAGATGACAATTCCTGGTGTTCATCAACAGTTGCTATGGCTTCCGCGGTAACAGGAACGGATCTGGAAAGAAAATCAGGAACGATGTGCTCCTTTCCTTTTCGGTGAATTAGCTCGAAGTCGTAAGGTTGAAGACGAAGGAGCCCAACGAGCAAAGGCGGCCTTGAGGGCCCTTGAATTATGGGAAATAGCCACAACGGTGAATGATGGTCGGTAATAACTTTGAAATGTACTCCTTGCAAGTAATGCCGAAGTTTCTCCACGCTCCAAATTACTGCAAGACACTCCTTCTCGGTGACAGTAAGCTTCATTTCCTGTTTTGTGAGGGATCTGGATAGATAACAGATAACTTTTTCGTCATCATCGAATTTTTGTGTTAAGACTGCACCCAAACCGTAAAAAGATGCATCGGTTTGAAGTATAAAGGTTCTTGAGAATCTGGAGCATGTAAGCACGGGAGCAGTGACTAAAGCCTCCTTGATGATGGTAAAGGACTTCTGACAGTCGTCGGAACACACCCACTTCACGTTTTTCTTTGTAAGGCGTGTAATTGGAACAACACTGTTGAAAAATTGGGGCACAAATCGCCTATACCAAGAAGCAGTTCCAATAAATCGACGGATCTCTGTAACATTTCTGGGAGGAGGTATATTTAAAATAGCCTGAATTTAGCTTTTCGGGATCAGGTCTCAATCCTTTAGCGTCTACGACGAAACCAAGATATATTTTATCCGGTTTGCAAAAATGGCATTTATCTTCGGACACCACCAAACCAGCTTCTCTTAATCGGTCAAAAACAAGGCCCAAGGGCCCAGATGTTCATCAAAAGTGTTCGAAACAATAATTATATCATCCAAGTATACCATAACATGATTTTCCAAGTCCACTCCCCAATAACACGGTCTACTATGCATTGCCAGGTGGCTGGCGCGTTAGTCAACCCAAAGGGCACGCGCAGAAATTGATAGAGATTCTTCCCGGAACAGTAAAAGCCGTATATTCTCGTGAGGATTCACTAAGAGGCACTTGCCAAAAAGGCAGATTTAATGTCGATGGAACTGATATACCGAGTATTCTTTGAGACTTGGTCCAAAATGGCTGAAATATATGGAATTGGGTACGCGTCCTTCTTTGTTTTGGCGTTCAGCTTTCAAAATCGATGCAAAATCTGTAGCTGTCATCCTTTTTACGTACTAAACATACTGGGCTAGACTCATGGACTTTTTGATGGTTCGATTACTCCAAGCTTTAGCATTTCTTCGGCCTATTGGTCCATTATTTGTTGTTTAAACGGAGATACGGGATAATATCGTTGTTTAATAGGCTGGGTGCCGGGTTCTAATTCAATATTATGTTCTGCTACCTTGCAGCATCCAAAATCAGTTCCCATTAAAGAAATTTTCTCCTTAACCAAGCTACCTAAAGCAGTTCTTTCGGCTACAGATTGAGTCAGCGTCGACTACAAGTCCACAGAAGATTCACTAAAAAATGCCAAACAACTTGTTTCAAGTCGAGATAATATCCAAAAGTCAATGCCCAAAATAAGTTTATGTACCTCAGATCAGGTAGAACTAAAATATCAATTACGCGAGTTTTTGCCCAGTAGTGTTACTGGTGTTTGAAAGTAACCTATACTTGAACAACTTTGACCATTGGCAACAGAGTACAGTTAGTGAAGACGTTTTATAAGTTTTAAACCTTAAATCTTGCAAAATTCTATAACCAGGTTCGCCCACAATAGTGCAGGGGAAGCCCCAGAATCTAACAACCTTAACATTGAATAACCTAAGACTGAAATTTCTAAATATAAAGGTTCGTCGCCATGAGCATGAGAAATGATAAAGTCAAGAAGATACTTTGTAGTGAAAATCACGACGGTTTTCGCTCGGAAAGAATCGTTAAGGAATGTTAACTTGGGGAAAAATCTTACGACCTATCGACTCTCCCGAAGTCGTTTCCCGGAGATGAACACTTCGGACAATTTCGGACGGTTACGTCAGCGGTACCGCAACGATAACAATAAGTTTTACGAGGGCTCGGACATTCACGATTAATATGGCCGGGACTGCTTACAGTTCCAACAAATAACAGCTCTAGCGGTCGGAGTTCTGGTAACCGGAGTCGTATTCGGAGTAAATGAGGACTGCCTAACTTCGTTAACTATAGGTACAGCAGCATTAGAAGCTCGATCAATATCGGAGGGAGAACACTCTCGGCGATAAAAGCAAAATCGGGTTCTGTCGAAAATCGTGACGCTTCCTAGAGGGAGGTACGTGTGATCTGCGCGGTACTTTTGGCTTCAATAATTTGAGACATTCCTCTTCGAGTTCGTCTATTGAATTTACTACTGGAAGTTGCGTCGTCGTATAGAAGGGCGATAAATTACGGGTCACGATATCAAGTTGGATATCCTCGGGTATGCTACCGTAACGTCTAAATAAGGCGTTCATGCTATTAAGGTAAGCAACTATACCTTCCGGTTGGATCTTGCGTTCGTTCTGTAAGATTTCTTTAAACAGCCTAGGACGATAATCCTGGTGGCTCGGGCTAAAGTGCTTGCAAAGCAAGGCGGATAGACCTTTCCAGTCAGAGAACCTAGTCCTATTTTGCTCGGAACCAATTCCAAAGCTTTACCCGAAAATAAATCAATAGCGGATTCAAACAGTTCGTGTTCCGTTAATCCGCGAACTACACGCAATTCCGAAACTCGTTCTAGGAAATAATGTATAGAAAGTTCTTTGGTGTCGCCGGTAAATTTAAGAGACCCCATTTTTCTACGCGTTGCGATTTAACAGCATGACAAGTAGTATGCGTCGATCGTGACGTTCCAGGACGTTGAATATTAAGACTTGCGCCGGAAACGATTGACTCTTCAGAGTCGGACTTGTCGAGATGAGATTTTTCTAAGAGTAGGCTTAGATTAGGATCATGTTTCAAAGATTCTGATAAGGAATTCAAGGTAGCCAAAACATCGACCAATAACTTCTGTCGTGTATCGATATCTTCCCCTTCAAGGTTGGCAACAGGGATGCGATCGACACGTGTAAAAAGATGTACTAAACGCGACTGAGTTCGGCTCAGAATTAGCTTTTCGCGTTTTCCCCAGAAACGAAGTCTTCATAGTCTTTTTGGTATCATTTAACGCCTTGGAAACGAATTCTCTCTCGTCCTCGAATTTAAAATCGTACGGAGGATAACTCAAAATTTTGCCCTTCTTTTCCAATTGTAAGAGTGGGCGTAAAGCCGCTCGTAACTCATCAACCGTTTTCGAGTCATCAGCTGGTATTCCACGTACCGTAAGCTCATAAATGAGCATCTCCTTTTTAAGATAATTTATCTGCATATTATAGTCCATCGTTACAAAGTTCAATCAAATATAACAAATCAGAATCAAACGACCGATAAAAGTAAAAAAAGATACAAATGAATCAGCAATAATTAATCACGGTAATAACGATAATAAAATAGCCGGCAATACTCAATAATACAGATAAACAATTGGCAATAATAAGATCATTAAACGTAGACATTTAATCACTGTCTACGATTTAATGATAACGATAATAAAATAGCCGGAAATACTCAATAATACAGATAAACAATTGGCAATAATAAGATCACTAAACGTAGACAGTGATTAAATAAGTAAACCCCAATAACAATAATAAAATAGCCGTCAATACTCAATAATACAGATAAACAATACGCAATAATAAGTAAATCGCAATAACAAGGCGGAAACAAAATTGAATAAATAAATCTATAAAGATACTTGGCGAATTAATACAATATAAAAAAAACAAGTGAAACAATCAATCATTAGTAGGTTAGTAAATCAAAACTGTTATCTTACTTAGCTCACACAAAAGTTGACCGTTCTTAAATTGGTCCCAGAATAATTTTTAAGTGAAAATTTAATTGGCAGCCTTACGTTGGGCGCCAGTAATTTGCCACGCACTTTTTAAAAGTTACGGTTTATATAAAAACTGGTGTGACTATGATGAGTCACACCAATTGCTCTAAAAGGAAAAGTAAGAAAATTAATACGAAATTTATCCTGTGCACAGGTTAGCTTCACGCCAAAAAGCAAGCTGTAGGTGTGCGTGCAAACCTACCCGCAGCTCAGGGTGAGGAATAATTCGAGTTCATTATGGCGCCACCAGTTTTTATTACGGACTACAAACTGGAAGTCCCCTAGATGTTATAGGAGCTTGCTTGGGCGATCACACATCAGTGCACGACAAAACAAAAAAAAGTTATATATATAAGCATTAAAAAAAAACTGACTTTGGTCAATACTCATTAAAGAAGAAGAAAAATAATAATAATAATATAATAATACAAATTATTCTGGTATCAGGTGAGCTAAATAAAACTCAAAAAGATTAAAAACAAATTACATTTATTTAAAAATAATTCCTTAAGGATTTAAATTTCATAAATTAAAAAAAAAAGGTTTAAGTTTTTAAATTACATTAATTTAAAAGAAAATTATTTAAAAAAACTAGAAATCGATTAAAGTTTTCGAGTTACATAAAAAAAAAGCATTAGTAATTGTTAAACGAATTAATAAAAGGTTGCCTGTTTCCTGACGGCAGGTAAGGGTGGTCTGGACTCAACTCCGGAGTAAAATTTGAGGTAAATTTGTTAAAGTTAAAGTTGAACAGTAATTTGGAGTTATACTTCAGTTTGGTGGCCCTACAAACATTGGTAGGCATTAAAATTTGAACCATAAAAAAATTAAAGTTTAATACAAAACAAAGCAAATGGCTGAAGGCCTTAAATAAATTTCCAAATTAAATAAAAAACTAACAGAAGAATTGGCTGAAGGCATTAAGTAATTAAGTACATTATTAAATCTCAAAGCAAACCAACAAACAAACAAAGGAACCGGCTGAGGGCCTTAAATAAATTTACAGATAAAAAAAAATTAACGAAAGAATTGGCTGAGGGCCTTAAATAAATTTACAGGATAAAAAAAAATTAACGAAAGAATTGGCTGAGGGCCTTAAATAAATTTACAGATCAAAAAAAAACAATAGTATCAAATAAAAGAAGTGGCCGAAGGCTCAAGGAGAACTATTCAATAATACAAGTCCTCAAAATACAGAATCAACTAAATCAATCAATTAAATACAACTATTCAAACAACAGGCCATTCGTGCTATCGTCGTTGACAGAACATACCAAAAATAAATAAAATTGTTTCCACAAATTAATTTAAGACATTAAAAATAAAATATTATTGGTTACTAATGGCATAGCTGTTTCTGCGCATTCATTAGGTATAAAATCAAATCATACATCACTGATGTTTAATAAAACCAAAAACAACAAAAAAACTCTCTTGATTAATACCGATCTTGATTTATGATTATATAAAATTGAAAAGAAATTTTATTAATGCGCATGCCTGCCTCTTAATTTAATTAATGAAACTTACAAAAAAGAATTTACATTTGTCAACAAGAATAACACGAATAACCAAAAAAAACTTCAAGTTACTTGAATTAATAAATCAATATCTCTCATATCGATAATCGATATACACAAAAAATCCATACACTCATTAAAAGAGCATAATAATCAATATTAATTAAACCTTAAAGCATTAGAAATTTACAAAAAAATTAACATTAGAATTTACAGTCAGTAAACCAACATTCCTTGCCAAGCACAGCACAGTTTAAGAAAAACAACCAAAGTTTGAAATTTATACATGGCTAATCAAATATAAAAAAAAATGGTACAAAAAGAATTTAGTATAAAGTAACGTAGTAGCTTTATATATCGACACTTCGGCTGAAAAGGGACATAATTAAAAAAACATTGTTTTGAGAAATTAGCCAACAAAACCAATCTGAATTATTTTAGGTATTATTACGTAAGTAATAAATAAATACTCATCAAGTATTTCTTTTACACTAAATAAAGAACATTTGACCCCTATAATAGTATATTAAAATTTTTAAATTATTTTGATTTCAAGCTAAAAAACAAATTTTTATATATATTTTTTTTTTAGCATATGTCATTTTACTTGGAAATAAATTAACACAATTTCAACAGTTTTAAAGTTATCTTTATGTATTCTTAACTAAAGCTTACTTAGCAAAGAAAGTACGGAACAATAATGATACATCTCAAAATTAAAAAACAATTACAGGCTTTAAAACAGACAATCAAGAGAAAAACTAATTATCAACTGTCAATTAACCCAAAAACTGATTAAGAAATTCCCCAAAAAAAAGATATTTATAACATTAAAGAAAAAAAAACTATTATAAAAAGTGCCAGACAGATTTCTCAAATTTATATTTCCAATAATGTAAAACTAAAGCCGATGCCTGTAAGTTTTTAAAAAATAACTAAAATGTAGTGATTATAAGTTGCATAAATCCCAGAAAAAACACAAACTGTATATTGAGAATAATAGCCCTTATTTCAGAATACTTTCCCAACATTCAAAAAGTATGCGATAAAACGTAGAGATATTAGAGTAATCAAAAAGTAATATTAGTAAAAACCAATCAATATGAGTGCTTAACAGATAAAAAGAAATTAATTAAACTTACTTGGGTTAACATGTATGGCCTCGAAGTGGGCGGCTTGAACTCAAATCTTAATAATCCTGATTTTCAGAGACCATCTTTGCAAATTTCACCATTAATTTCCAAAAATATTCACACAACAACAAAACTGGAGCCTTTGCAAAGATTTATGGATGGTTTAAATTAAAAATCCCATACGGATGACCACGATATTCGCAGTAAAAATATTAAACCAATGTCGTTTCACCAGCGGCCGCCATGCAAAATGGCACAGCAGTTGAAAATAAAAATCGGACCAACCACTCGTCAGCGCATCCAAGATAGATTAGCTCGAATATTTAAAAAAAAAAATTAATGCTGTAGGCAATTTACCCATTTACCAGCGCATTCACCATAACATAGCTTCGACAAAATTAAACCGTTACAAAATTATTTTCATTTCTGTTTGTTTTTGAATAGAAACGAGCCTGAAATTATAATTTTATTGTAGCAGATTCTATGTCCAAAAATATTTTTATAAACAAAAATAATATTAATACAAAATTTACTGTTTCCCTGTCATGAATGCTTTGTCTTCTACTTCTATAATTAAGGGAGTATAAATGCAGATACCTTCTATTAAACTAGCTTAAAAGTGTAGTTCTAATAAAAGTTCACCCACTAGCTCATCGGAGTGTGATTTCCAAAAGTAAAGGCTCTAGGGGAAAAGAAGAATCAGATACATTATTCCAAGAACGGTTTATATAAAGAGATAATAGCACCAAACCACTCTTGCGAGATTTTTAGTAGTCATCTAGTGAAAACTGGAAAGATATAGAATTTCTCAACTGAGGCAGGGGCAATTAGAGTATTACCAAGCAAAAGAGTTTATTAAATTATTTTAGCCGAAGTGTACTTCAAACCTGCGAAACATAGCTGAAAAGCAATATGAATGAGTAAGCTTAAGGGATCTTACAGACTAAATAGGTACTTGGTGATGGCGCATAATGTAAATATGGAATACTTGTAGGTTTTGTATTTATGGTGTCTTAGGAAAACGTTCATTACGTCTTTCTTTCGCTTTATTTTTATAATACCAAATGCTTAGGTATACCACCTTTAACTTATTTATTTCGCACAAAAAAAAATGTAAACATGAAAGTTCTAGAGATTTTACATAAACTTTTTGCAAAATATGTTTTTGTAGTTACAGATTGTTGCATAAAAGCGAGGCAGATCAAAGTTTTTTTTTTAAATACCCTTTATGTTGTTACATTATGAGATTTTAAGGACGATTCTGAATATAACTTGTATATAACACTGAATATCTTAATTGAACCGTTTTTGACGTATGATGTTTTAAAAGTAAATAATATCAGAAATAAGATCATGCAACTCAAGAGGCATTGTAAATTTCATGACATAAGATGTCAATTTGTCAAGGCGTAAGAATTTCTATTCAAAAATGCCTTATTCTAATCAAGAAAAACAGTTTATTTTAATAACTTATATTAAAAATAATTAAAAAGTAAAAATGGCACAGCAAGAACTACGAAGAAGTAATGTGCGTATGCACGTTTCCTTTAAATAGATGAATATCTATTAAATTTTTAGAGAAAACAAACTTTTTACGCGCTATTCAAGAAAATTCTAATAAATCAGCTAAAACTATTTCAACCGACTTTAAGCAAATGCAGGATAACCCGAGAAATACATCATATGAAAAAATTTAAAAACACAATAACATTTTACAAACAATTATTGGGACAAACAATTCAAACTTTGCTGCCAATGGTATAACGAACAGGAACAATACGAGGCATTGGGCAACAGAAAATCCCCACAGTTACCGAGAATTTCAGTATCATTGTCGTCAATCTGTAAATGTATGGTGCGGCTCACTTGATATTAAAATCATTGGGCCACATCTTTTTAAAGTCATGTTGAATGAGAAAACATATTTGTAATTTTTTTAAAATGAGTTAGGATACTTTCTAAATTATTTGCCACTAGCACGTTTAAACCAACTTACGTCTCAGCAAGACGTCGCGCCTTACAACGTAATGCACTATCTCACTATACTATTTCGAAAGAAGATCGGACGGAATGCTCCGATTCTCCGATTAAATGGCCACCAAATAGTCCGGACCTCAAACCCTTAAGTGCTTTTCTGTGGGGCAGACTGAATGATAGAATTAATGCGAATAATAAAGAGAATCTCGAACACCTTAAACAACTCCTAGGAAATAAAATAAGTCTAATAAATACTAATTTTCCTAAGTCAATCAGAAACTTCTAGGAAAAATTAAGAAGAACCTTATAAAGTGCCTTAAAGTTAATGCAGGTTTATTACTGCAAAATACCATATACCAATAAAAATTGATTAATTTGGATTTTTTTACTAGCGGAAAAAATATTTAGTTCAGAACAGTGGCGACTCCTCCTTAGGTTTGCAGGTTTGCGCAACCCCCAAAAAAGGTTTAATATATAATAATATATATATATATATATATATATATATATATATATATATATATATATATATATATATATATATATATATATATATATATATATATATATATATATATATATATATATATATATATATATATATATATATATATATATATATATATATATATATATATATATATATATATATATATATATATATATATATATATATATATATATATATATATATATATTATAAGTTCATTATAGTTACAGATTTTTTAAAAATTTATTTGAACATCTGTATTTATTGTTTTATTAATTTTATTTCGAAATAACAGCCAAATTATTACAAAAACTTGACTGCTTTCGCTAAAATATCATTAATTTTATCGCGCGTCGCATCGCATCCTCGAAGCCAATGCCGATGCGATGGTTGCAATCAAAATGCAAACCCAATTGGATTCATTACGAGTACGCGTAAGTATATGGAGTTGCCTATCTTGGCATTGGGCGCCGAATTTAGTCTCATAAGCGGCATGCGGTTTGCAGACCCAGTGCAAACCTTCATTTATCTCGCAGGCTGATTTACGATTTATTGAAGTATAATTTGTTATTTTGGTTATATGTGTAATATACATAGCTAGTTGTATGATTTTTATTGCAGTTTTTGTATGTCTATTTATTTACATTAAGTTTATTGTGGTTATTTATTTATTTTTTTAAAGAACCATTAGAATTGCAACCCCTTACTTTTTAACCCACGAGCCGCCACTGGTTCAGCATCGTCCTTCCGTTATCCATGAAAACGATTCCTCTTGACTTGCATGACCCTATTTCTCAAATTATTTAATTTTTAAACATCAATAAGTCGAAAATATTCAATAAGATATTAGAGGAAGAGTCAGTAACGTATTATGGGTTAGTTATTTTAAAAGTCATGAAAATTTACCTACTGAATCTTTAATACCTGCTGACCAATAAAATTGACTTCTTGCTACCCTCTGCGGCCGGGGTGTACTACCCTTAATTTTTAAGAAGGGAATGAAATAAAACTAATTTTAGTAAAGGTATCAGTAATAAAATGTTAAACAGTTACTTTTTACACTATTTTTTACTCTTAAAAATGCGCCAGAACATTTTAACTGTTAACAGAACCCTATAAATGTTAAAAATAAAAGAAGCATTTTAGTTTTTTTATTAGTCTTAAAAAAAATTTAAAATCAAGAATATATATACAGAATATATAATATTAAGTGCCAAAAAAAATTCCATCACCAACGATTTGCCAGAGTGAATAACGTTCCCATGTGAGTGCGAGCATGACCTTTGAACCGTAATGTGCGGGCGAAAGAGAGAGCGTATGTAAGGGGAGCATATTATGGACTTTGACTGTAGATTTTAAAATAAGTAAATACAATGGCTCTTCCTTAAGGAGGAGAAGGGGTTTCAGCGTAAAAAACTTTTTTTTATTTTGCGTTTTTTTTTTAAGTATGGATTGAGTAAATTTTTAAAACCTTTTGTACGTTATTAAGTATACTTTTAACAATAATGTGTAATTTTTTTATTTGGAAATGTAAAAAAACAAGCCGGTGACAGAGCTTGTCCAGGAAGTCTTAGAAAAAAAAGCAATTTCCGGTGTTCACTATATCTTAGTCGGAAATTATCCGAAATCAAAAATCATTAAAATTTAGTCAAAGTACCATCATCCTTCTCTCAACGTTTTTTGATTTTTTTTTTCATCTAAAAATTTTTGGTGGTCATCCAAAATGTTAACTTCTATTTTCCACGAAAAATTTCACCATTTTTGCTTGGGAAACCGCCTTAATGTAAAAAAATATTTAAACTAAACGCCGTTTTTATATTTATGTAGAAAATGTGTACTAAGTTTGAAATAAATCGATAAAGTAGTTTTTAAATGATAGTGAATACGGAGATTAAAAAATGAGTTTTGAGAAAAGAGCGTTTAAAATTAACATTCAACATTAAACACTAACCAACGGCCGAGTGTGATCGCGTTGTTAAATTTAGCAATGGACTTAGCAATTGTTAAAAGTTAACAACAGTTTAGAATGTTTCACAAAACGTCATGGTCAGTGTTATTCAATGATTTTAGTAGGCAACCTGTCAAAATATGACATCTTGTTAAACATTCTAAACCGTTGTTAACTTTTAACAATTGCTAAGTCCATTGCTAAATTTAATAACGCGATCATCACTCGGCCGTATAGCTGTCAGAGCTATGGTGTTGAAGGACTGGAGACTAACTAGTCAATAACTTCCAGAGTTTTGCTCGGATCGACTTATAATTTTGGAAGTGTAGGTATTCTTGAAATTTTTAACAATAAGAAAAGGCGACAAAAAAATCGATTAAACGAAAGTGCAAACCCTTACCCCCCATTAATCTTGTTAAAACGTCATACATATTAGGTCAATATCCTTGTACCTGTACACAGGTATTCTCTACGTGCTCACACTCACATGGGAACGTTTTTCGCTCTGGCAAATAGTACTGGAACTTTTTACTGGCATTGGATATTATGTATTGTCAATTTTTGGTATTGTAAATATATATTATTAATTTTGTAAAAAATTAATGACTAATAAAATAACCAATATACTGTTTTTTTTTCATAAACAATTATAGCGTTCTGTTAAAATAAAGAGGAACCAAAATGTTCTGTCGCATTTTTTAAGAGTTAAAAATAGTGTAAAAAGTAACTGTGTAAAATTTTATGATTTCATGATAAATTAGTCTTATTACATCCCCTCCTTAAAAATTAAGGGTAGCACACCCCGGCCGTAGAGGGTAGCAAGACGTTAATTTTATTGTTTAGAAGGTATTAAAAATTTAGAAGGTTAATTTTTATTACTTTTGAAATAACTAACTTAAAATATGTTACTAGCTCTTAGTCTATATATGGTGTTATATACAAATTATGTTCATAATTTTCCGTAGAATACAATAATGCAATATACAGGTTGTATTCATAAAGGATATTTGTACCTAAACTAATAAAGAAACTAATTCAATCTGCTTTTGGAAGGATCCGTTTTTAAATATTTTTTAACCTTTCTTAATCCTCTACTATCTTTTGTCTTATTTTTTTACAAACGAAATGGTTATTAAGCACAAAAGGGATTTTTTAATAATAAATAATATATTTAGGGCATTTTACTGCCTAGTTACTTGTTAGGTATGTTCTATATTATTATGGTAAATTTCTTAATTAAAAAGATTTGCTTGAATTACTTGCTGGACGGGACCGTTTCCAAAGTTTGCTTCCTATATGGCTTATATAAAGTTCTTTACTACTTTTAAGCTCATTTAATAAAAGGTGATTGTATTTAAAGCTTTTAGAGTAAATATGTAAAACAATGCACCTTTTTTTATATTGGCCTGATTATTTTTTCGGTCTCTAGATATGACATCGTGTTAGCCATATAACAAAATGTCAGCAACTTCCGTAGAATTTTGTCTAGCTCACCAATTCATTTTTCTTAGTTTGTCTCCATAAATGCAGGTTATGGTGTTGGATTATAGTATCAAATGTAAAAGGTGAGTTTCTAATGCATTTTGCAGCTCCTGATCTTAGAAAGTTTTGTGATGGACGGCTTGGAAAAAGTAACTTAGCAATTTTAGGCTGGTAAAGAGAAATAGGTCTGGGTTTATGAAACGACTAATAAATTTAAATCAATGCCCTACTTTAAAAAATTATGTTTCTAGGACCTATTTTTTTCAAATTTAAACCTACGAAAAAACTAGCTTGTTGAACTGATTTTGATAGTTGCTTCCCATGTTTGCTTTTATTTTGTTAAACTTATTTAGCTCATTCATAAAAAAAAGTCCTTTGGGCAATATTCTTTATTAAAAGTATGCTAAAGATTATTCGTTGATTTAACTATTAAAATAATTAATTTGATTTTCTTAACCAGTGTAATGCATAAAACTGAGTGTTATTTAAAGAATATTATTGTAAAAATATTCTTTATTTGAGCCATAAAAGACCACTGATAAGTAACTGGTTAAATATCAACAAAATAAGAACTTCCTTGTTAGATGCACACTCAACCTTATTAAATGTAATACTATCAAATTCATGAATCACAATTTAAAGCGAAAGTTTCTTCAAAATGACTTTGTAAAATAGAAAAAGATTTAAAGAGGCAATCCTTTAACAACCATTAAACTTACTAACGCTGACTACGTTTATATAGAGGGTGGTCAAAAAAGGTTTAACCAAATATGATTTTTTTTTAAATTAAATTAAAAAAAAATCGTTTTTCGAAAATTGGTTGGGCATGTAGGATAAATTAAAAAAAAAACATTTAAACACTCCTCACTTGACTGCTGTTACTCTGGCAAATTTAAAAAATATCAAATACAATGTTAAAACGGTAGTTTGTAGATAAAAACTGTTAAAAAAAAATAAAAAAAAAACTGTTAAGAATTGTGTTTTGCGCTTATAAACTAAATTTTAAGAACAAAATAAACTTTAAAAAATGGATTTTCTTATAAGCGGGCGGACGAATTGTTCCATTCCTCGGGCAATAATGTGCATTTTTTAATCATTCAAAGTTTATCGAAATGGGAAAAGCCGTACCTATTATTGCATATGAGTTTGGGTCCATTCTAATTTTTCTTGAATAATAAAAATGCGGTCAAAGTTTTTTTTTAATATTTTGGAAGTATTTCATTATATTTATTGATATTTAAAAGAAAATGGTTTGTTATTAACATTTTTTTATAATGAGACCTTAGCAAGTTTTCAATGATCCCAGAAAATTTCCTTCATCATCTTTTTTGCGTTTTGATAAAAATTGATTTGCCCATCTGCATTTTTAAGCAAGAAACTACTACTATCACATCTATCCAGTGTGGAATGTTATGGATTTTTCGACGGCAGTTTTTGCGAAAAAGTTTCGTGTTGCGAAAAAATGGTAGGAACCATTTTTTTAGATTTTGAGGTGATCTTCATTTTTTGTCAAAACAAAAATTCTCCTATTCGCAAATTTTGGCAGATATTCGCGGAAAACTCACTTTTGGGACTTTGGGGTGCCATTTTCAGCGGGTTCCCACGTCGGAATCGTGATAAACTTTTTCTCGCTCGAAAGCATCCGCGAAAACCTTAAAATTGCGCCACAAATAAAAACTGTACAGATTTATTTACAACTTTGGGTGGTTTCAGGTCTTCAGTTACTGGGCTATAAAGTAATTTTTATTATTTTGTACCTGCTTTATCAATTAATAAAAAACAATAATTCTATTTGTTAAATATAAATTAAAACCAACGATCTTTTGGATTTGGTTTTACCATTTGGCCGTGGCACATAAAGTATTTTTTTTATTTAAGTAAAGAAGCAATTTCGCAATTTTTTACACAGACCAAAATTTGCAAAAGTTCTCTATGCTTTTATTATTTTGATATTTATTGTACTTTGTCTTTTTTTATTATTTTATAACAGCTGGCCCCATTTATTTCTAATGTCCACATTGATTCTGGTAATTTTTTTTTATTTTCAATAATAACATGCTTTGCCAAAGTCTACAGTTTTTATGTTTTACTTCTTATTAAGCTTATCCATATTATTATTTTTAAATAAATTAAAATCAATTTAATTTATTTAAAAATACGTATTGATAGGAAACATATTTTATACCTATTTTATGAGCAAAATATATTTTTTCTTATTAATTTATGTAAACAACAAAAATTGATCCTGAAAAGAGTACACGTCTAATTACATGTATACAAATAAATATATAAATGATAAGAGGCACGTATTTTCACGAAATCTTATTAAAGAAGTTGATTTTTTTTTGTCTTTCTAACAGTCCACCTACCACAGTACTAAGTACCATGGGTTGCAGGTCTTTTAATGTTCAACCCATTTTTCCAGTTATGTTCACGATGTTACATTTAGTATGTTAAATTTCATCTATAGAGAACTACTGAAAGAAATAGAAACGAAAGGAGATTAACATTGGAAAAATGTGGCCTAAGTCTGATTTTCTTTTAGAAAACTAAGGTTATTTAAGACAGTGTTGCCAGTCATAACATTTTGGTGGTATTTTTTTTAGGTGTTTTTGCCAACCTAAAGCTTTATAATAAAACTAGTTTCATTTAAGCAATTTTACCCTTGAATAATGTTCCAAGTGTACTTGAAAAGGAGCTTAACCAACCTAAACTAATATATATTTACCAGAGCAATGTTTCTTAAAAAGGCGTTATTAGATTTTTATTATTTGTTACTGAAAATGGTAGAGAAAAAACTAGTATGCCGCTCGTGGGATTGCATTAATCTCCGCAGTCTACGAAATTTTCGGCAGAATTCGATTAAGAGAAGAACACTGGGTATTGGAAAAAATTGGAAAGTTTTAAAAAACTTATACAATGGAGCAAAGCCTGCACATTCTACAACAAAAAAAAAACAAATACTTTCTCGCATAAAAAAACGTGCAATAACGTTTGCATAACCTATCACTTAATTGTGCAAGTTTTTTCCACTGCTTTTAGTTCAGATAAATATGTAATCATTTAAGGACGTCCGATCAGATGTAGGAGATCCTTTGACCATTTGTATCTTTTCTTGCCATAAACATAGCCTGCTGATAAAAATGACATACCCGAAAAATTATTATCTGAGCCCGTACTGTTTTTTGCACTGGCATCAAAATTAAAATTATCAACAAGAACTTGTTCAGCTTGATCGGCAACTGTTCAAGAACATCTCATGTACTTTTTTTGTGGTATATTCTTTGCCATTAAAAACAACAATTCCATGGTAGAATAAACTAAAAACACACACGCAACTGGTATCCTCGGGTCAAATCTGACCCTAACGCGAACAAGTCGGTACTTGCGATGCCTAAATTGAACCGGCGCTTTAGGTATCTGTGCATACGCCTACTGTATGAGAAGTCACGGAACCTCAACCACATAACTGCAAAAGCCCCTAGTCTGCGATGAATTACAGATGCATAGGATCAATGATGACCCGACGATATTAGTTTGGTATTAAAACTTTTTTTATTTCGTCACATTTTTTTTAACTTCTCAGTTTAATTTTTTTTTTCTGAACCAAAATGTGTATTTTTGTGACAAATATAATCACTTGGAAGTAAATATGTGTGCTTTTTGTCTTTATTATTGCGTTGCTACAGTTCTGCTAAACGGAGTTATTAGGATTCGCGATCTGCGAAACGTTCTCTGCATAATTTACCATGGTAACTATTACCAACAACAACTTAATGAAATAACCGTTCGAAAAAAATGTCAATGAATGCACTAAAAAAAAAAACGGAGATACTTTCGAACATATAATTTTCGTCACTTTTTCTCTCCTTTTTTTTTCTTCTTCTTCTTCTTCTTCCTGAGAGCCGTTGTGATTCACTACCGCAGCCTCTTGGGCTTTTTGTAAATAATCTCTTATTATCTTTTATACCAATCATTAGTCTTATTCCTTATACAAATCTGTATAACCCCGAGACTGGTTAGTTGATATATTCCTGTGGGCTCATTTCCGGTTGCCCAAAAAATGCCTGTCTTTTGTGATTCAAAGCTTCACATTTGCACAGTATATGGTGCGTGTCCTCTTAAGTTATCGTGCCCTGTTAGCAATCCTACTGTTTAGACTTCGCATTCTTTTCCTACTTGGTCTAAGTAGTTCTTTCTTCGCTCTCCTGGATAAGCCCCTTATGAAGCTTTTTCCATGTCTTATTTTACTGAGGTTTTCCCAGTATTCCTCGTGTTTGTTTCGGATCCATTCCCTGGTTTGCCCTCGTGCTGTGCTTTTGATTACTTCAAGGGCAGGTTCTGGTCCAAAATATGGTGTGGATAATCCATATCTCGCTAGCTCATCCGCTTTTTCGTTGCCTTCTATTCCGGAATGTCCTGGTACCCACAGGAGAGATACCCCTTTGCGTTCTCCCAGGACTTTCAGTTCTTTTTGGCATCCCCTATCAGCCTGGACGTCATCTTGGGGTTTACTAGTGCTCCTAATGACGCCTGGCTGTCTGTTATTATGCAGATCCGCTTGTTTTTATAGGCCCTCCTTTTATTTTTTTTGAACAGTGCAATGAAGCATATATTTCTGTTTGAAATACAGAATAATGTGTTCTTAGGGAAATAGAGAATTGTGAATAAATAATTTCACTGTACACGCTCGCTCCAGTTCCCTGCTCGATTTTGGAACCATTCGTATACCAGATGATGTCTCCGACCGTGCTGGGGATATCGGGTTGCTGCCACTCACTTTATTTTGAAATTTTTACCTCGAAGTTTTTGTTGAATGAATATTGGGGAATCATCTGATCTGTTCTCTCGTCCAGGATGTTGCCGCCAACTGATTTTTTATGTTTTTGTGTCCCAAACTAGCGTAGACATTAGTTGATTTTTGTTGCAGTCGGAAGTAGCTCATTCTTATCCCTTCCATCACTATGAGGTTAAGTGGTGGATGGTTTAAGAGGCACTCCTTGGCTGCTGTTGGGGTTGTTTTAATTACTCCTGTTATACCTAAGCAAGCAAGTCTCTGTACCTTGGCCACTTCTGTAACAGCAGTTCTTTATCGCATTTTTGTCCACCATACCAGTGATGCATATGCATATGTTATCATAGGCCTTACCACCATGGTGTATAATATTTTTTTTTTCTTAATGCGATTCTTTTATTTCGTTTTAAAGTTTTTATACTTTTTTTATTTACTTTTTTGTGCCAAATGTTTCTTTTACCATTAATATGTTGTTAAACTAATGAATTTTAAATAAATGGCATAGAAAACAAATATCATCCTTGGTACATTATATTTTTTAAAAGAGAGTATAATATGCTATCTTTTTAAACTAAATGGCGATCTACAAGCGTAACTAATCAATACGTAGAAGAAAGCATTGGTAATAAAAAAAATTAAGGATATTTAACAATCTTCGCAAATTTATTCGGGACCAACTTGTTAAAATTAATGTTTTTATAAGTAATAGTTTGCTATATTTGTAAAAAAAATTCCTGTAGATATTATTGTAAATGAAAAAAAGTAAAAAATGATCAGCAACAATCGGTTGATAAGGCGGTGTGACTGAAAAAATAATGGCGATTCGAAAAAAATCGTGATCAAACCTTTTCTAACAGTAATTGCAAGAAAATTTTGTTCTTTTTAATATTTATAGTTACACTATTTAAAATAAAGGTTACAACTTTTGTTAAATTGTGTTTTTATAAAGTAATGGTTGCTATGTTGTCAAAAAATGGTACTAAAAATTACTGTAGCTTGAAGAAATGATTTTCTTAAATTAATAATTTTAACAATGTAGTACATTTACTGCAAAAAATGCTCGACAAAAAGTATTTTTAATAATATGTTTTAAACTATTTAGTGGCAAGTGGGATATTAAAATATCGAAAAATAAAGAAAGGTGCAATATAAAAATTAAAGTTTTGGTTATAAACTGAAAAATAATGGCGATCGAAAAAAAAATCGTGATCAAATGCTCGTTGCCTAAGAGTATCCAAATAATGTCCTAGTAATGAATTACAAGCAAAAATTAAAATCGACGATTTTTACTTTTTCGACAATATCTTTAAAGCTGTTTCAAAAAAAAAATAATCGGTATTAAATTATCTACAACTTTCACCATATAAACATTTCTCTATCTTGTATATTAAACGAGATAGCAATACATGTAGGCCAAATTTTGGACTTTCTGTGTACTCAAAAAGGTAAAGGTACTGTCGTCCATTTATAACAAAAACAGGCGCGTAAATCGTTTGGGGAGTGGATGGTACAGAAAATCCGTTGGAATAGACGAGGTGTGTCAACTTTTATAATATTTCCATTATCAGTTGTTTTTACTAATTTGTTAGAATACGAAATCGTTTTGACAGTATCAATGCGCTTTAATTTGACATCTCCGAATTTAGTTCCATCTTTCAGAGTCTTTTGCAGGATTTTTTCTCCAATCGATTCTGCTTCAAAGCGACTGTTCAACTCGATAGTAATAGAAAATTTTGGGTTTGCACGAATTTAGAGTGAACTTTTAACCATTGCCAAAAGCGGAAATGTCACAAATTCCGAAAAAAATTAGCGCACAAGTATTTAAATTATGATAATTTTCTGGTTATGAATTTTTAATCAACTTTGACGCAGCATACCTTGGAATTAATAACCCGTATCAAAATAAATGTTTAAGCTTATTTGTGGGTAATTTAGTAATTAAAAATTCAGTTTTAGACTTATTTGTCTGAAAATTGGGAAAATCTGTAAAATGGGACACATTCCAAGGGCGGGAGGGGGAAGCCGATTGCAGGGGGGGCGGGAGAGTCGTGTATTTTAATGTACTCATATATAGGTATAACAAAGCAGTAATGAAACAAAATTATAAATATTGCCTTTTGTCCATTCAGTGAAATCTAGAATGCGTATACTATGATGTAAATGTGTTAAAGTAATCTCCTTCAGTAAATGAGAAGAACAAATTACTCTAGCATATCAATTTTTTGTTTTTCTAAATTTTTAAGTACCAAAACAATAATATGTCTGCTTAAGTTAAATGTATGCCTTAACACAGGGATTTATTATATTTGCATAATACATACAGATTTTTGAAACTATAATAAGCACCATCAGCCAAGCAAAAAATAATTCATCACTTACAAGGTCAAAAACTAAATCATTAATTAATTGTTAGCCGACTCAAAATTAGCATAAGTATAATGTGATGGTAGTTGCAGAGTTAATAGTCGATGAAGTAAGATAAATACAAGAGCTGTATAATAAATAATTAACCCAGAAATAACTTAATTATTTAATAATATTTTTATTATAGTAAGTATTAAATATCAGGAGTATTTCTTTCATAGAAGGTATTTAAAAATATTAATATAGGGGCTAACTACGTGACTAAATTTACAATAAAAATTTTAAATGAATTTTTCGTACATTACCTATTTTTAAATACAGGGCTTACCAACTTTCTCTATTTAGGTATATTTTGTGGATGCTTTGTATTTTTTTAACTGCTATTTTTTATACAATGACATATATTTTAAACAAATTAAAATTTTAAAGTATTAGATAAAATTTAAAGGGATATATTTTTAAGAATACAACCGTCTTTATCTCGTTATTTTTTATGTTCCTTACACAACCTAATTTAAATATATTTCTTATTTATCCTAATGACATCCACGAAGATCTGTATGAAACCAAGTACTCGTAAGTACTAGTACAGTGAGTGGCAAGTTTTTAAATGGTAATCCCATTTCTTTTTAGTTTCATTAACGTTGTCCAAATAATTCATAAAATATTTGCACAATATTTAAATTTTTAGGTAAAACCTTTTATTAGTTATTAAAAATTTTAAACAGTGAAATAAAAAAGTAAATATATTAATTTAAGGTATAAGAAGGTAATCTTGACTTATAGGTGACGGAACTTTACTTCTAAAGTTCATAATATTAATGTTTTGGTCGAATACTGTACTGTAAAAAAATAGCTTTAAATAATATATCAATATAGTTTAAAATCTATTCTATGGTGAGCTACTGTAGGTTTTTCGGTTGACTACGGTTATATAAATATATATATATATATATATATATATATATATATATATATATATATATATATATATATATATATATATATATATATATATATATATATATATATATATATATATATATATATATATATATATATATATATATATATATATATATATATATATATATATATATATATATATATATATATATATATATATATATATATATATATATATATATATATATATATATATATATATATATATATATATATATATATATATATATATATATATATATATATATATATATATATATATATATATATATATATATATATATTATATGATTTATTCGGATAGAAATTCTATCCGATTACTATATCTGCTCAAACTGACCGGTATAAGGGTTTCGGACTTATATTTTTATCCAATGGTGTTTTTTAAGTCGGTCCACTTGTTTTGTGGGATTGGACTTTCTCGGGCCGTTCGTAACGTATATCTCGAGGAGTGTAATTTTTAAATGATTAAATATTTAGTTGGTTTTAAAAACAAATAATCTTCAATGACTTGTCCTAATTTTGAAAATTTAATTTAAAAACTTTTTTGCTTTAAAATGGCTTATAAATTAGAACTTCGGAAAAGTATTTACAAGAGAGCTTGACAGATAGATTGTGAGGAGGGCTCAAAATAGGGTGGGAGTGTCTATGAGTAAATTGGGACGTAAATATCGCACTTCTAAAGACACAATTATAAGAAAAATGGCCAAAATGGTGTAAAATATCGAAAACGAAAGAAATGTTCACATTTCTTTCGATTTCGATATTTTACACAATTTTTGGCCAATTTTCTTATAATTGTGGTTAGTTGTGGTTAGTCGAAACTAGTTGGCACAGATACCACGATGTTGTCGGGCATTAAGGCGAATCTATTTTGCAAGCAGAGAATCATTATTCGGGACGATGAAAAATATTGTAAGTACTTTAGGCAATTTAGAGATTACAGGAAATGAATGTTGTCGGTAAAACATAGAAGATGGCTCAAATAATGTAAAATAAAAAAGGATATATTCGCAGAAAAAAAATTAGTTTGGTGTGCAAGGTAATGGGTAAAGGGCGAAGCACTAGATAGTCAGCGCAATATTCAAAACTGTCTGACCAAATTGGCTGATGTAATACACGGAAATTATGCTAAAAATGACAAAATGTTTTTGCCAGACATCATACCATTACGCACGAGAAACTCAAAATTGCCTCAACTCTCAAAACATATCATTTGTACCGAGAAACGGCAACCTCCCTAACCTACCTTAGGCTCGTCCTATCGGGCACTTTTGGCTAGAAAGGTTTACGATAAAGGATGGAAAACTGAAAATGAGGAGCAATTAAGGCGCAGAATCTACAGGAAAATTATAGGGATATATGTCAACGCCATCCAAAACCTAATGAGATAAAAGCAAGTCATTTGCGCCAAAACTATTGAGACATTCGTTACGATGGTAACACCATGGTGTAAACAGAATTTGGATTTAAACTGACACATGTACGTACCCGGTTAAATTTTGAGGTTGGAAATTTAATTATTTTGTATTTTGTGATTGTTGTCTTTTCTTTATAGCTTTTTTTATTTGTTTTACAAATGAAAGTAAAAAAAAAGTGTTCAAAGAAGTTGAAAACCGAAAAGGACTATATGTTTTACGTCAGAACCTCATCGGATCAAAACAGGATTAATTTTTTTGTGGCATCGATTAAAACATGTGACTAAAGGTTTTGGATTAGAGAAACCTACATTTGATCGACCGTAAGGCATAAGCGTAGTCATAGTTAAATTATAAATTCTATAGACAAAAAGTAGGTTAAACATATAAAAATATGGCTTCTAGGGCATGTAGTACTTAGGCTTTATAGAAGCCATTGTGGGCTTTAATTAAAAAAATAAGATAATAAATAACAGCCAACTAGTGTAGAACTGCCAAAAAAATATAATTTTCTTTTTTTGGCTGGCAAATTGAGCTTTTTGATGGCGGCCTATAGATACTAGATATTATATTGGTGTTGTTTAAACTAGGAAATAAGAATCAAAAATATTTTTTTTTATTAAATGACTATTTCGTTAAAAGTTTTTTAAAACTTTACTCTCAAAATTACTTTAATAACAAGGGTAAATGATTAAAAACAACAGGTACTTTTAGGCACATTCTAAATGCTGCTGTGTCAGTGGGCGACAAATGATATAATATATGTGCCCATGCCATACACACACACACACACATACACACACATACACACATATATATATATATATATATATATATATATATATATATATATATATATATATATATATATATATATATATATATATATATATATATATATATATATATATATATATATATATATATATATATATATATATATATATATATATATATATATATATATATATATATATATATATATATATATATATATATATATATATATATATATATATATATATATATATATATATATATATATATATATATATATATATATATATATATATATATATATATATATATATATACATATATATATATATACATATATATATATATATATATATATATATATATATATATATATATATATATATATATATATATATATATATATATATATATATATATATATATATATATATATATATATATATATATATATATATATATATATATATATATATATATATATATGTATATATATATATATATATATATATATTGTATACGATATATATATATATATATATATATTTGTAACGTGCAGTATATTATATATTATTAATTACAGTTTATATATTATGGTATTTTTGAAATGGTATTTTATGTTTATGTTATAATATTTGTAGCTGAGATTCGTTTACAATTAATTTCTCAATTTCTGTGGGGTTTTAAGTGTGTCAACTCCGGCTTTCTGAAACTCTCAATCCCTTGGAGTTCTGGCTTTTATCTCATACATTTATCTGGACATACATACATACAAAATAAAAGATATGAATAATTTTCAAAAATAAATTATTTATAATAAACACTAATTTTTGATAACAAATATTTATAAAAATGATAATAATGCTGTTATTCTTAAATCTTAAATCATATATTTTTAATTCATAATTATGTTTCAATATTTATATATCTATGTCTTGCCTCAATTTTATAGTTTCTTTTAAAGTAACGTTGGCAATATGATCTTTTCTTTTAGAGTTATGTTGGCAATATTTATTTTTCTCCTATCCTTTTTCAATACATAAATAAACTCTTACCTTAGCAATACAGGAACAATATAAATGAACTATGACTATTTGTCATAAACATTATAAAAAAGGATACTAAAAACTAAATAAATCTCGTTTTCCCTTTGGTTTACTTGTAAATCTTCCCATAAATAATGTCAAAGCTGCCTCTAGTTATTGGTGTTAGTATCGAACGTGTCCCGAAAAATATGCTTGTTGACGTTTGTCGATTTTTTGATTGCTGGTTTACTTTTAATTGTCTGGATTAATTACCGCATTAACACGATTATTTTAACTTGATTGTTTCTGTATTAACACTTTTATAAACTTTCTGATGATTTAACTATATTTATACTGGAAACTTAACTTTGTTTCGTTTGTTTTACTTTCTGTCAAAATAATTGAGGTTGAGAATACTTTCTTTGTTGATATTTGACCATTCATTTGTTTTTATTAAAATATACTATTATTAAGTTTTCATTTCCACAACTGAATTATGTGAATGATGCCGTTTTTTGGGCGTTTTTTTGCTTATATACTCATTGAAACAAATGAATAATTTTTTATGAAAATGGATGCTTTCCAGGCCACTTGAGAAAAATTTATGTTAAAATTTTATGACTTCATTTTTGATATATTTTGATTTTTCTTTTTATAAAACCCTGTATTTATTTCTTTATATTGTGCCTTGTTATTAAATAAGAGATTATTATAATGATTATTTGCTTTTCATTTGGTATAAACAAATTTATGTTTAATTGTTAGAGTTTGTTTCCAAATTTTCATTTTTAAAACTATTGATGTATGATAAATGGCGTACGTGACTTTTACTTATTTTTCCAATTTACAAAATAAACTTTGGAGGTTTTCAACTTTCCACCACTACTTTACAAAAACTTAAATATGCATCTTAAAGGAACAATATGATTCCCTTAATAATTTATAATCATTTTACAATTCAGCATTATTGTCTAGAAATATGCATTGTTTATTTACCTATGATTATAAATGTAATTATTTCGTAACTCTTTAAGTTTTTTACCCGTTTTTAATATATAATTCTAGAAAATGAATGTTTTACTATACTACTTCACTATATCTTTCTCTTTTTTTATTTCCCACTATTTATTATTTTTTATGAAAATACAACACTTGTCTTTTACCCGCAATCCATTCACTTAATCCTAAGTCACTTTTGAGTTCTCATTAAACAGTTCTTTTTTTATAGAGTTCTCTGTTTTTGTATATCTTATCCTATTAAAACTAATTCTAACATCTATCCCTAACTCAAATCTATTTATATAGGTGATAATAAGCTATGTACTTTTCTCAACCGCTTCGCTAACAACCTGTCATGTCTTTATTTTTGTATTATTTTTGTATATACTCAGTATATTTATGTCCTCATTTTTAGAAATTATTATGTTCTAACGTTATTTTATATCGATTTATAATCTTTTAGGTTCGAGGGGAAGCTTTTGAGTGGTAATCCTTTAACATTTTACTTTTATGCTCCGAGGCTTAATAAAATGATTTTCTATAAATGTCAGATTTTGGTATGTATTCTGTTTCATTTATACACTAAATTACATTCTAAAGCTCTTATTGTAACAGCAGATGATCACGACAATATGGATGGGGAAAAACCAGATTTAATTAGCCCCTTCAAAATCAAAGGTATATTAATAAAAGAAAAGAAAACTAAAACTCTTATAATGATACAATTCCTACAGCGACCACAAAATACCTTGAAATCTAGATAGACCGTAATTTCGCTTTTAAAGAACACATGAAACAGACCCGACAGGTATTCAAGGTGTCGGCCCGACTCGACTATAATCGTTGTAACATTGCCCACTCAGGTACCTTCCTACAATGGCTTTCAGTATTAGCCTAACAAGCAAGAAGCGTGCAGCTAGTGTACTGTGATTTATAAGGCAAAAAGTCTGTGAGACCCGACGCCATTCCTAGAAGTTACTGACTTTTTGATAATTGTGAAAATTTGGTTTGTTTGTATTTAGGTTTAAGTATATATTATTTTATTTGATTGTTGTTAAACTAAAAACTGTAGTAAATTATATTATTTGATTGTTGTAAAACTCGTGAATATATATTACTACTAAAAACCTAATTAATTAGAGCTATTTTTATTTTCAGAAATGGAGTTGGGAAAAATAACAAGAATGGTTACCCAAAACTATGGGATACAGGAGACATGTTGCAGAAGAACCAGAAGAGGATGTCACTGATGAAGAAAGGGACGCTGGTGCGAGAGTCCGAACAAGAATGTGGTGATGAAGAAAATGACCCCCTCTGCCGCAAAAAATACCGAAGTATTCACTCATTTTTATTGCGAAAGATGGTAAAACAAAATGGCGTAAATTCTGTACCAAGAAAACATCAAAGAACTAGGCGAGAAAATATAATCGTTCGACTTCCTGGAGTAAAAGAATACGCAAAAAATGCCGCACTGAGCTTGAATGCTGGTCCGCTTTTTTACTGGAAGAAATGTTGGAAGAAATTGTTGTGTACACAAACATATATACGTGGAGATATCTGCAAATTACTCTCCGAGATCGAGCGGCAAAACCTACAAGGCGTTTACTGGAAATAAAAGCTCTTTTTGGTTTACACTATACCTGGCTGGCACTCTGAAAAGTAGCAGACTGAATACAAAGAAAATTTGGGATAGGACAGGAACAGGAATTGAGAGATTTTGGGTAACAATGTCGAACACAACGCTTTCGATTTCTCTTGAACTATTTGAGATTTGACAATCTCTCTGCAAGAAGAAAGACGAAAGCTGTATAAATCAGCGCCAATACGAACAACGACATTTGATTATTTTGTTCAGTATTGTAGAAAGTACCTCTTTTTATTGCATAAAGGCTAACAGTACTATTGATGAGAAACTTGAAGCTTTTAAGTGTAGCGTTATTGGCTTCAAACAGGTATATTTGAAGTAAACCAAAATAAATGCGGCATAAAATATTTTATGCTCTTGTGGATGCTGCTACATCATATTGTTGCCAATTTGGAAGTTTATGTAGGAAGTCAACCTGAAGGTCCTTTTCAGAAAAGCAATGATCCTTCTAGCGTCGTTCTGCGCCTTGTGGAACCTATTTCTGGTACCAATAGAAACCTTACAAAAATAAAGTACATTGATAAAATATACAATTAGACAGACTGAAAATGGGCTGGTTAAACAAATTTTTGTTAAGTCTATGGCTTCTACAATCGGTGATACCTATATCCTCAATATCGCTTCTTTTTTTATTTTAACTCCAAAGGGGCCATACTATACTACTCCTACAATCTTACTAAGTGAATTAACCAGTTTTTTGTAGAACATATAGCTTTTTATGGATTTTAGGGTTTCCAACTGTAGTTTTTTGTTTTTACTGTTTTAATTTTTTATTTTACGGTTAGCCCATAACTCATCTGATTTCAATAACTTTATTGTGTATTTACCTACTTTTTTAACATTAAACGTTGAAGATGGATCGACCATAAAATTTCATCACCAATTTCATTGTCAAATGATTTTAGCCTACAATTATATTATGATTTAAAAAAATAATTAGGTTGTAATTTTTCATTGCGTTGTAGATTAATTTTATAAAATCTTTAAAATATATCATATAATCATTGAGGTACAAATATTTACTTTTTTTTGGAAATATATAAGTAGATAGTAAGTATATTATAATAACCAAATATTTTTTGTAAGGACTAAGACACATTTCGTTGTGTCTAAAAAAACGTTTTAAAAATAAATCTTTTGCTTGTTTTAGTAATTGCTTCAACATAATTGGACTAAGACTATTAGTAAGCAGCCATTAAATGTCATTGACAAACTACAAATTTTATTTTAAGAACCTTATCGTTATGTCTGTTATTTGTAACGTGAAGATGAGTCTTTTTAATGTTATTTTTAATTAATTGGGCTTTAATAATAAAACATGCAATTTCCTGGTGACATTTTCAATAATAATAATTATTAAATGAGATCAAATAAAAAAAATAGAACAAAACAATAAATGAAAAGACATTATTAATTATATTAATATTATAATTGTGTTTGAAAATAAAAAATATATATATATATATATATATATATATATATATATATATATATATATATATATATATATATATATATATATATATATATATAATAAATTATTAATCAATATTTTTTTATTATAATTTATTGTGCTGGTTTCAACGTTATTTCAGTGAGTTTTTCAAATATGTTACATTTTAATTACAAAGCCAGCAAGAAACTTTCTAAAACCAGGGATAATTTAATATAAAGTAATATTTGTTGGGTTTTAACTTTATAGACTATTACTGATATTACACATAATTTAGATCTCACCTACACCCAATCCTTAGGTTTGTACCACACCCTTTAGCATTATACCCTTAAGTTATTAAATCATAGTTTTGCCTGCCTTTTATTTTAAATAAGGTCAATTGACTTTATCCTTAGGTTACAAAAATAAATATTCTTTCAAAAATCCTATTTAAAGTAGAAGCTAAGAGCCAAAAGTGGAACATAAAATTTGTTCTGTATGGTCTAGGAAACTAACAAATATAGAGTACTTTCGGTCATCCCTGGGATCCAAATTTTCACCAATCTATTTTACATTATGGTTTTCAACAACGTTAGTTAATTGGCGTTTCTTGTAATTATTTAAAGAAACAACAATCCAAGTAAAATCAAGTGGAAGTCGAAGTAATTAAACAAAAGCATAGTTTTTATAGTTTTATTATTTTACATTTTTAGCGACCTTAAAGATAATATTTACAATCAGTATATAGTTAGTTACACTTTAGGAAAATGTCATTCGCTAACTAAACTTAACATTTTATTTTATACGGTATAATTTTAGTTTTATTTTTTTATTAAATTAAATATTTTTACCTAAACAGTGAGTCCATAGGTGCAAGTTTGTAAGATATTTTGATTTATAAAAAAGTCAGTTTTATGCAAACAATTAAAGAGTAGGGAGCTAATTTATACATAAAAATCGAATATTTCAAATATGCAAATGTTATCTTTAAATTTTACCTGGGGTTTTAAATCTAAACTGCTGCTTAATACGACTGAACATTTTTTGTTAAATTCCAAATCGTTTATACTCTTAAAAAATATAAAAAAAACCGGTTTTCACCGTTGTGTACGAAAACTTTTTTTGAGAAAGACAGCTGATCCAATTTTTAACAAATTTTTTTTATTTTTATTTTACGGGGTGTAAAATAAGACTTCTTTTTTTACAAACACTTTGTCAAAAGTGACGATCTTCAAACAAAATACTTCTTGTTTTTAAATTATATGCTGTTATTTAGTGGTTCAGTTTCTCAGGATTTTTATGTTAATTAACTTTGAACAACACTAATAATATTGTAGTATGTTTAACAAAAAAAAAACACATACAGTGTTCATCATGACTTTAATTTTTTTTACGGCAACAAGTTAACAACTAAGCTGCATTTGCCATAAGATTTCGGCAACAACAAAAAAAAATGGCAGTCATGATTTTTTAAACACCCTGTATGTATAAAATAACTTTCATTACAAATGACCTCTGCGAAGCAATGATTCTCTGGCAAGTAAAATAGAGGCTTTAGGAAATACTGATAACTACGCCATGGATAACTTTTTTTAAAAAATTTTAAGATAAAGGAAAAATACTACATATATTATGTAGCGTTCATGCAACATTCAGAAGTGATTATTTACAGAAACAAAAGTGGGTAATCGATCTTTTCACCTTTTGAAATCTCACCCATCTATGCTTGTTGAGAATAAAAATAGGTGCTTTTTCCTTTTTTTTTTTATTTACGTGCGTGCCTCACGTTATAATAAAAAAAAATATGTAATGTGTCCTTAGTAGATCTAGCTTCATAATTTTTTTCATAATTTTTAAAAGGGTGATAGGGGGTCAAAAAAATCAAAATCTATTTTTTTTCGCCATTTTTCGATTATTTATTTTTTTTTTTTTAAATAAAAGTTTTAAATAATTTTTGGATTAATAGGATTTAGGATAAACCGGTAAAGACGATTTTTTCGAAAGACTATGGAATATGAGTTTCTGCCAATTGTTTTTAAATTTTGCATGGTGATAATTTTCAACACGCTGATTAAAAGTCTCCACAGGCATAAAACCCATTTTCCACAAGGAAATTGCGGGATCTCTACTCTCTCTTTTTAGTAATATTGAAATATTTTTTAAATTATTATTTTTTTAATTTTAAAAGATATTTAAAAATTCTAATTTTCAGAAAAATAAAAAATAATAATAATAAAATTGGAAGTTTTTTTAATACCTAAAAATATCAAATTAAATAAATTTTAAATTTTTTGACCCCCATATCGCCCTTTCAAATATTATGAAAAAAATGATGAGGCTAAATCTACTAAAGACACATCACATATATTTTTTTCATCATAAGGTGTGTCAGTTAGCTTTGTTAAAAAAATATTAAAAATTTTGAAGCCTACAAAAATAAATTTCCCGCCAAAAAATTTTGAAAAAAATTTTGTGTTATCCGCGCTTTAAAGACCTTTAATCTGGCGCAAGCAAATCTAAAAAAAAATCTAATGCGGCTGAGAGATAAGAAAAAAAAAACAAAAAATCTTCATGATTCAATAAAACACATTTTGAAGTACTCACGTAAATTAAAAATACTGGAAAAGGCAAGTCTTTTTATTTTCAAGAAGCCTAGCTGGGTGAGATTTCAAAAAGTAAAAAGGGACATTATCTCTGGACCCCTTATCCGCCAAGGCTCTTTAATGACTTTTGAGGCGCTACTGACAAAATAAAATTTATACTGACTTAAAAGAATACTGATAAACCTTTAAAATCACCTAAAAAAAATTAACCGCTGCTTTAAACCGTGAAATACATAAACAACAATATAAAAAAATAAACAATTTTCTGAAAAACAAATTAGAAAATTGAGCGTATATCAAAAATCTAGGAAACTTGTTTTGCGCAATCTGCAAAAAATATTTTTTGGAGATCGTCGCTTCTAACATACTTTTGTAATAAAGAGGACTTTTCTTCTACACCCTGTATAATAAATACAGAAGAAACTTTGAAAAAAAAACTTGAATTGCTATCTACTAACCTGAACTAACCAAAAAAGTTTTTCTACAGAGCAGCGAAAACCACATTTTGTTTTTTTTTTTTAATATTTGTTTTTTGAGAGTAGTAATGATTTGGAATTTGGCAAAAAAATGTCCAGTCGTAGTTAAATTGGGCAGTAGTTTATTTGTTATGCTACACATGTACATGTTTATATACTTAAAGGCATTGCGCTACTGCGCAGTAGTAATTTAGAGAAGAGCAAAATAAATTAAATATCTGTCCACTTCTGCACATATTTAGTAAAAATATTAAAACTCGCTTGTTGGTCATACTAAAATGATTTCATATATATTTTAGGTAATTAAATTTGTTCTTTAAATTTAAAAGGTAATATGTATAGTGTTTCATTTAATTTTCTGGTTTATTTTTTTAAGCTTTTTCATATAATAGATTCCAAATTTAAAATTTGGAATATTACTAGACTAATTTTGTTTAAATCTTATGCCAAAGACAATACTTTACTTTATCGTAATAATCAACCACCCTGTAAAGACCACATTAACATCCTTTATTTGTAATTTAAATACAAACAATTAATGGACAAAATTATTTATATGGCATAATAAAATAGTCTATTTACATTTGTTACATTTACTTTTTATAAGGAAAGTATTTTTTCATCACTCACTATTCGATTTCTTTACATTTATTAATCAGCTCTTTACTATCCAATAAAATATTACTTAAAAAATTAACTGGCATACATCTAGTATTTAGTACTACAAGAGGTATATTTTAAAAATTTAAAAAAATAATTATTTAAAGGAATTTTAATAAAAAAACTACTGTAAAAATAATTTACCTATATGGCATTACGCTAAGTACAAAAATTATTCATTTTAAAATATTAATTATTACATTTAAATTGTCTACTGTAAATAGTACTATAATACAGAATATTTTATGAGTACCTATTTTTAAAAGAAACTTGAAATAAAATTAAAACATCAATTACAGTTATAACTGACTAACAAGCCATCACCTAACCAAAATATTTAAAGAATGGCAGAAAACAATAATTATTAATGTATTGTAATATGAAAGAAGAATTTAAAATACTGGTTTTAAATATAATACAAAAATATAGTCCTCAATTTTATAGACACCACATCTAATCAAAACATTTGGGTACACAATGAATAAAAAAAAAACAAAATATTGTATTCCAACCTTGTGCTTATGTAAGAATTATATTTTGATATATGGGCCATTTTTAAGGACATATTAGTAACAGCTTTTTAAAAGAGAAATATATTTTATATAGTTGTTAAAACACTCGGCATATTTTAAAAGAAATATTTGTCGTATTTTATTTTTTTAAATAATTTAAAAGTAAATATACGCAAAAAATGATTAATAAACAATAACTATTACTTAAAAAAGACATTTTGTTAATTTACATTTCTGCTATACTGCCAAATGAAGACCTAGTTTTAGATGTCACGTTGAACGCTATACTTAACCAAAAAGTATCGTCCTTATATAACGGTCAATTAAAGAACTGTACTTAAAGATTTATTCTTGTTTTGTACACTTACGTTTTGTACACCTCAAAAATTTCCCCCTTATATTCTTATTTCGTACACAAAATTATTAATTTAATTTTCGTCATCTCGTTTCGTGCACCACAAACTGAGGTACGTTCTTGTCTCTGATGTTCCTATTGTTGGTGATTTAACACGTCTGAAATATAATTAGGGAAAATAAAAAGCCGCTTTACCTAACCAGAACTAACACTGACTGACCAGACCTAAGGGCTTTTGAATTTGTCCAAATTATCCCTACGTAGAAGTTATTAACAAAATTTTATTTATTCCAATATGGTCTTTATTCAGTTGGTTATTTGGGTCATTACAATGGTGGGTGTACGAAGCAAGAAGCATAAAATTAATTAATTAAATAATTCAGGGTACAATACTAGAATATTTCTGGAAAATTTCTGAAGTGTACAAAACGCGAGTGTAAGAAACTAAAAAGCACCGTATTTAAATAGCTTGGTGTTTGGGGCGGCATAACAAAAAATGCAAGTTGTTACCAGTCGTTTTAGTAGAGCATTATAAAAAAACATACAGGTTATTTATTTGTACCCTTAATATAAATAGATATAACTCGGTATTTTTGTTATTCTATTTGGAAATTTAAGTTAAAGAAAACAAACTAATACATTTCACTAATTCAGAAAATAACCTGTTTCTAATTTATTAACTATTCAAACTTAAGTTTTTTTTTTATAAAATTTACAAACTATATCCAATTGAAACTACTACTGCCCTACGGTTAACAATTTTAAAAATTGTTATGTTAATTTGGATGTAAATTGTTTAATTTATAAGCTCAATATTTGTTTCCTAACGTTTAATTTGGGTTTTAAACCTGTGTTTTACTTTTATTTATGTTTTTATGATCTTTGGATTTAAAAAGTATGTAAATATCTCAAATTAAAGGGAAAAAATAAGAAATATAACTCTGCGTTCGGACCCTTAATATATCTTACTGTTGCCGGCATTTGTATGAACACTGAATGGCCAACACTTGACTTAGTGATGCTATCTTATTGGTCGTTCTTGAACGTCAGCGAACGGCAAAAGTTAAAAAGATAAAACTTGGCCAATTTGAATCGATACGGAACAGCAAATAAACTGACTGTGAGGTGCACCATAAGTGTCGATAATGAATTGTTAGATTAAACCAAGGGTGGTAAACTTATACAGGATTGCTCGATCGCATTTAAGCCCATATACGCCAAATTTTAATGTCAATTGGATATTTGTGACGTTATCGTTTTCCCTTTTGTTTTGTTTATAATTTGTGATATACATTGCTTTGGAAGCTTTTTTCGTGTTTTTGGCTATATTTTTAGCTTTTTAGATATTAGAACTTTGGTATTTATTATTTTTTATTGCATATAATTAAATTTAGTCTTCATTACTTTATTTTTAGTGTAGGTGCAAGTTACAAAGACAGGAGTCATTGACCGTTTGTCATTTCTTTGAACGAAATTTATAAAAAAATGTATTTTAATAAATTAAATCTATATCTATATTTAAGCCAATTTTCGCTATCTATTTTTAATAAAAAAAATAAAGCTAAATGGGAAAATGCATTTTAAATATCCTGATGATGTTTCACCCGGATAAAGTCTTAATTTTATCAGATCGTATACAATATAGATCTAATACTAGGTGTACATTCAAATTAGTTTTTTACAGTTGAATATTTACCAAAAATTAATTAAAAAAGTCTACATTCTGGGGAAAACGATAACGTCACAAACTAAAATTTTTAACAGATTTTTAAGTCGAGCACTCCTTTAAGTCCATCACCCTTGAGAGTAAACGCCATAAGTTCAACTTTACAACGGGGAACGGGAAGAAGTTCGTAAATGACGCTTTATTATTTACACGAATCTATATTTTTAAAGGATTTATTAAAATCGAAATAACTGCTATTTCTAGATTGTCCACTGTTTTATTTACGATAAATAAAAAATGTGTTATTAAAAAACCAAACGAATGTCATTACTTTTTATTAAAAATATCAAAAACAGAAATAAAAGTGTGTGCAATTAATAAAAAGATATTTTTTCATGGTTTATTGATATCCATATGCAAAGTATTATTTTACTTATTTTAAAATGGTTTAATCTTTTGCCTATAAGGCTAAAATTACTTTTTATTATTTTTTTACTTTATTTGGTAAATGATTAAATATAGGTAAAGCAATGTTTTCTGGGCCATATTAAACTATTTAAACGAAATGTAAGCGCATATGTAATTTCCTAATCATATATATTTTTGGTAAACAATATATTTAAAAAAAAAGCGGGCATAATCAGAATATTAAAATTTTTAATATAAATTGGAAATAAAATATTGTTCTAGAATAAAAAGTTCAAGACTATCCGTATTTAGCTGTTATAAATCAAATAAGAATAAGCTAATAAAATATATTTCCAGCCTTAACAGAAACTTACAGAAATGACATTTTTGGCTTACAAAATTATTAAATATCTGAAAATATTTATATCAATGTTTTTTTGGCTGATCTGATTATGTTTTCATTAAAAGTTTAGGACCAATTAATTTTAAAATAGGACTGGTGTTATTCTTAACCGATAGTCATGTATATTATTATAGATTTATGTACCACATAAAATATTATGAATTACTTTATTTAATTTATTACATATATAGTTTTATTGTTTGAGGATCGAGAAGTAGGAAAATAAAACTTTGAAACTGGCTTCTCCAGTTGCCTTATCTGCAGATAATATCTGTATATTATACTAAAATGATTTTAACAAAAACAAAACGTCTTTAATGAGCTTTTATAAATTAATCGCAAACCCGCGTAAGCAGCATTGTTTTAATTTAATTAAATTTGATAGATTTTTACTTTATTATTACATATTACAAAATGTTTTTAAAAAAATTAATTCATTGTGAGAAACGTTAATTGTACTGTACATGTACGTACTACTCATTATACTAGTTATTTGTGCAACCAGTTAGGAAAATCACTATTCTTCGTAAAGAGCAGATTTCTGTGGAACGAGCGAAGCGAGTTCTGCAAAAGAATGTGAGTTATGAAAAATAGTTATAATACGATTATTTTATATTTATTCTAAATTTGACATTTAAAGTGACACTTTTCAAAACTCATTGACGTTGTGAAATATCTTACTTTTCATCACCAGTTACGAAAAATTTTACTTTTCTAGTTATGAAAACTAAGATATTTGACAACGTCAATGAGTTTTGAAAAGTGTCACTTACGGCCGAGTGATGATCGCGTTGTTAAATTTAGCAATGGACTTAGCAATTGTTAAAAGTTAACAACGGTCAGTGTTATTCAATGATTTTAGTAGGCAACCTGTCAAAATCTGACATTTTGTTAAACATTCTAAACCGTTGTTAACTTTTAACAACTTAGCAATTGTTGAAAGTTAACAACGGTTAAGAATGTTTAACAAAATGTCAGATTTTGAGAGGTTGCCTACTAAAATCATTGAATGACACTGACAATAACGTTTTGTTAAACATTCTAAACCGTTGTTAACTTTTAACAATTGCTAAGTCCATTGCTAAATTTAACAACGCGATCATCACTAGGCCTTTAAAATGTCAAAATTAGAAAAAAATAATAATTAATGTAATAAAATATCGATTTTAACAGTGCCTGCCGCTATTGAATGCTTTTTTAAATACAGAAAAATAGTAAATTTGTTACTGATCAACTGCCCCTAATAAATCACAAAAATAAATAGAAATAAAAATACTTTAAGGTATTAGGTACTATTTAAATATTCTGTATTTTTAGTACTTTTATTGTTGACCATTGTAAATAAAATATTTTTCATCCGTTTTGTCATAAACAGAATTTTCGTCCTCTCCTCCTTCACCGTTCGCAGTAAAGTATACAATTTGAGGAACATAGTACCGCACTCCAGCCGAATACACAACTCCAATTTGAGGCACGTATTTGTTTTGTTGATCGGCTTTTAACCTGTATTGAAGGTCTTTCTGACTGTACTTAACTGAAGGTTGAAGAGTAGTTTTCTTAACATCATAACGTTCGTAGTCCTGCTTGTCAAAAGTATGAGGCCCTGTGTAATCTAAATCAAGATTTCTAGAATATTGTTTTCTGTGAACGTCGTATTTTTCCAAACTTGGAGTATATTTTTGATCTAGTGGTGTTCCCAGAATAAGATTTGGATTTGGTTTTAACGAGTAAAGTTTTGTTCTATATTGATGAGGGTATAACGGTTGATACTGGTTAGGGTTTGGTATGTCTTCTTGAATTTCTCTGACTGGAGCTGGACTTCTAGCCACTATTGTCTTGGGCTGAAAAAACAAAAATATATGAGAAAAAAAGCAAGCCATAGATTAATAAAACAAATTAGATAAATAATAATTTTAAAAAATATTCAATTTTAATTTGAAAATTTAGCAGTACCTTACGGTAATAAATTAGTGATAAGGAAACAAATGATTTTTTTTCTTTATGACAACCCTGAAGAATTGATGCCTAGGTTCTAGAGTACCGCGGGTGCCGGATTTTTCGATGTTCAACCCATTTTTTCCCAGTTTTATCAACTTTGTTCAAGTACCGAAACATGCAATTGTTACATTTCACAGCACCTTTTAGACAATGCGGTAATGCTACCATGGACGTTATTTTTATATAACTACTACCTAAATACTCTATCTTATCGTTTCTTCCTAAAATCAAATGTTACAATTTAACCCGTTTTTTTGGTTATTCTGTTTAGATTTTTTTTAATATAATAATTTAAATACACAATTTAAAATTTTTATATAAAAAATGTCTTTTAGGACTAAAGTAGATATAATCAAGTTTTTTACCAACAACTGACAAATAACTGTTAGAAATGGCACGATAATGGTTCGCCAAAAGAAATAACGGGCAAAAAATTATAAACATAGGATGTAATTTAAAAATAATTTACAATATCACACACATTTATACATAATGCAGCTTAGACAATAAAAAAAACATAAATGTACAATTTCGAATTAAAATTACTTTCAGTTTTAATATTCTTTTAACTTTATTAAGTAAATATTAATTTTTTTACCTATATGGTTTTGCTAGGATAAGATTAAGCCAGAAGAATTATATTGATATTCCCCAATAACAAAACATTTTCCAACCAATATATGCATTTATGCGTGTTAAATTTTCAGGCTCTGTAACTATCCCATTATACACCGAATTAAATTAAGTGGAAACTATTGCTAACTTTTTTATTATAAAAAATTCAAGTCAGGTTTAATTAGCAAAGTTGTGGACATTTTTACTCTGATTACAATGACGATCATAATCAAACAAATGAGCATCAGATTTACGAGTTATTCACAAAAATATACTTTTTCAAATGCAACACCCTATATTTGTTAAGTCCATTCGATAGAGAGGGTAATTTTCTATAAAATTAGTTATTTATAATTATAATTAATAAGAAGTAGCAGAGTTATTTTATTTTTAAATGTATTTTTCCATAACTGAACGCAGGCAGCCATGGAATTCTTAAAATTGTATTCTCTGTACAAATTATCGTAGTATGCTATGACAGAAATAAAAGGAATAAAAGATAATATGCCTATCCGCCTTGATGCCTTAGTGACAACTAGTAAATCATAAGGCAAGAGTTAATTCATGCTGTCGTTGTTGTTTAAAATGTTTACTTATTTGGAAAATTATGATATGATAGAATGCTACATAATTCGCCAAAAAAAAATCCCATCAGGCTTTAGAGCTATACATTGAAATATGCTAAAAAACATTTTTTAGTACTTTATCGATAGTTTCGATTAAACGAAAGTGTTTTTGTCAAGCGTAGAAATAAGAAAACCTTTATAATTTAACAAACAGAAATTATTGTTTTGGCATATTTTGAAGTTTATTGTGAAAATTCCGCAAGAGACTGTAAGCGAGATCTTGATCTATGTTTAGGAATCATTCATAAAATTTAAAAAAAACATAAGTATGTACCTTACAAATACAGACCCATACAAACTTGGCTGCCAGGTGATTACAAAAGGCATATAAACTTTTGCCAATGGTTTGTAAATACTGCTATAGAAAATCCAAACATATTACGGTTAATTCTTTGGAGCATGAGGCTAATTTAGTAATAGAGGCATGTTTATCTGAAAAAACCAATATTATTGGAGCAGTGAAAATCTCCTGCGTCACCATCCTTCCAATCCACAAAGGCGTTATAGCTTAAAAGCATGGTGCGGCCTCATTGTATCAAAAATTGTTGGACCTGTGTTTTACAAAGGATCTTTAACAGGCGAACGATATCTATTATTAAGAAATGTGTTAAAGGATTTTTTGGATGACGTCAATTTATCCGACCGTTAGCAAATGTTTTTTTCACAGGACGGTGCTCCTCCACACAATACCGTTGCTGATTTGTTGAACTAACTATTTTAACATCGTTGGTTGGCTACACGAGGGCTAATAGTCTGGGCCCATTATGGTGGACTTTGTTTAAATTTGGTTTCTGTCATAGCGTACTACGATAATTTGTAGAAAAAATGTGATTTTAAGAATTCCATGGCTGCCTGCGTCTATTATGGAAAAATACATTTAAATTGAAATAACTCTGCTATTTCCCATTTTAGGAAAAAAATGTAAATAACTAATTGTATAGAGAACTACATTTTCCATCAAATAGACGCAACAAATATAGGGTGTTGCATTAAAAAAAAAGTATATTTTTGTGAATAACTCGTAAATTTGATTGTACATTTTTATTATCATTATTGTAATCAGCGTAAAAATGTACACAACTTTGCAAATTTAACCTAACTTGTATCTCTTATAATAAAAAAGTTAACAATTGTGCCGACTTTATTTTGAACACAGTAGCATATATTTGTTTGCTCTTTTTTTTTTAAATCATGGTTGGCAAAAATATATACCCTTTTGTTTTTACGTTTTAATTACGCCATCATCTTTAGTGTTCCCACTTTTATTAATGTTGATCGCCTTACAGGGAATACAAGGAACGGATAAGCTATTAATGAAAATATTTTTTTTTTATCTCGGGACAGTCCACGAAGGCTGATGCCTAAGTACTAACGTACCGTGGGTGTCTTCGGTGTGGTGAGAGGGAGTTTGTTCACACGGGACTTAAATTTTTGGAGATTGGGAGGAGAAGGAAAAACTTCTGCGGGCAGCAGAATCCATAGTCTTGACACTCTAGGGATGAAGGAACGAAGAAAGCGGGAAGTTCGGGGCCTCTCCAACTGAACTGGAAAAGGATGCATAAAAGTTGCACTACGTGTTGCTCTGTTGGGAGCTGCCAGAGAAGGAATTATACTGGCCAACTCCTCTAAGCAGAAGCCGTGAAAATACCTAGAGAAGAGCGACAGATCTCCTACAGCTCGACGGTGGGCAAGAAGAGGAAGCCTTTATGTGAGCGTTGGATCATTAATAAGACGAACGGCTCTTCTTTGAATGGAGTCCAGAATGCTAAGTGTTGTAGGGGACGCCATTCCCCAGACATGAGAACAATATTCTAAAGAGGGTCTGATTTGGGATACATACAGAATGTACAAATTGGAAGAAGAGAAATATTTTCTGGCTCGGAAGAGAAATCCAATCTTTTTTGAAGCTGCCGAAGCTATGGATAAAATGTGTTTGTGCCAGTTGAGGTTATTCTCAAAAGTTACGCCGACAAGATTAAGCGACTCTTTGTTTTGCAGAACTTGGCCACTCATGTGTAAGGGATGAGCATTTGCAGACTTTTTTCGCGACAGGGAACATGACTGTGTTTTCGAGGCATTAAAATGAACAAGATTTTTGGCGCCCCAATCCAAGATATGTTTGAGGTCTTGTGAAAGAGATATCTGCATTGACCGGCGCTTGTTTTCGAAATCAGGATTACACGGTGGCATAAGAAATTGAATACTAGAGTGGAGGGTACTATCGTCAGCAAAACTATGAATGGGTTTGATTGTGGAAGAGAGAAGATCGTTAATGTGTAGAAGAAACAGCGTGGGTGCCAGCACTGAGCCCTGGGGCACCCCAGCATTAATTTGGTAGAAGCTGGAGGAATGACCATCTACACTAACTGATATACGTCGATTAGAAAGGAAACTGGAAAGCCAAGAGCAAAGCTTAGGTGGAAGACCGTAAGAAGGAAGTTTGTTAAGAAGCCCATCATGCCAGACCTGATCGAAAGCTTTGGATATGTCAAGAGCAACGATCTGGGATTCACCAAGAAACTCAAGGGACTTGTTCCAGTTGTGTGAGACAAAGGAAAGAAGATCAGCTGTGGATCTACTGTGACGGAATCCATATTGTCTATCATGTAAGATCTTATGTTTTTCCAGATACTTTAAGATTTGGGAATTAATGAATTTTTCCATTACTTTGCAAACAACTGAAAGAAGAGATATAGGTCTATAGTTGGAAGGGAGACTTTTGGATCCTTTTTTGGGGACAAGTTGCACACGTGCAGCTTTCAAACTCTCCGGGAATATGCCCGTGTCGTAAGAGATTCGAAAGAGGCGAGTTAAGATGGGTGCAAGCTCGGGAGCACATTTTTTTAAGACGATTGCTGGTATGCCATCCAGCCCAGACGATTTTTTAGTATTAAGAGAAGAAAGAATCCGCTTGATCTGTTTAACTTTAAAAATTATCTCGGACATTTTATGAGAAACAGGGACAACTGTTGGAAGGGGAAGATTAGTAGGAGGATCAAGCGTAGAATTGGCAGCAAATTGTTTGGCTTTTTCTTTGGAGGTAGAGACAATTCCATCTTTAGAGATTAGGGGTGGAAAAGAATTTGTGCAAAAGTTCTGACTAATATTTTTGGCAAAGGACCAGAAAGCTTTACTGCCATTCGAGCAAGAGAGAACATTATCTTTTATTCGATTGTTAAAATGGTCTTTTGCTTCTGAGATGGTCTGATTATACTGATTTCTCGCTTCGATGCTAGCCTGTCGATTTTCGGGACTGGGGTTGTGAAGAAACTTTTTGTGGGCTTAAATTTTAAAAAATCTGGCTTTGTCACAGGATTTAGAAAACCACGGTTTGTGATTTGAAGTTATGGGGTTCTTTTTAGTGTGGGAAATATAGGTCTCAATGCCTAGTTGAATTGTTTCGGTAATTTGTTTACAAATTTCGGAAGGATCGAAAGTAGAAAAGCAGGTAGGATCTCAATGGTAGCTGGCAAAGAAATCTCTCAGACCATCCCAGTCGGCCGAATTGTAGTGCCAGACGGTTCGTGGCGGCATGCTTTCAGTTGCCTCAAAATGAGTGGAGTAAGATACGGTGACCAAACCAAGGTCAGAGCGACCAAGGGGAGCAGTTACTGATTCTTGATAGAGTTTGGGGGTGGAAGTAAGAAAGAGATCTAGGGGGTTAGAATTATGGGTGGAAACCCTAGGAAAGTAAGTAGGTTCCATAATTAGATTGGTGAGCGAGTTGCTGATTGCGAAATTTTCTGCTGCTCTGCCTTGTGTATCAGTTTTTGTGGATCCTTGCCAATCCTTATTATGAACATTAAAATCCCCGAGAACGATTACTTCGGCCAATGGAAACTGGGAAATAATATTGTCGATCTTTATTGAAAGGAAACCCAAGAGCTCGTTGTAGGAATTGTCGGACGGGGACCGGTGAAAAACTAAAGAGTTAAATATATAAAATAAAATATTACAAAATAACTAATATGTATTTATGAAGACAACATTTAACAAAAGTTTAATTGTAATCTTATTTGAAATTAATTAGTCATAATTAATTTCGTGAAATGAGTGAAAATTACGTTGAAAGATTCCTTTACACAGATACATACATACATACAGGTCAAGCTTATAAAAGCGCGGTTAAACGCAGTTGAATAGTATTGATTGGTGGAAAGAATTTTCATATTTTAGATACTTAATTTTTAACACAACATAATTTTCTTTATTTATGGAAAGGTAAAGGACAGACCATAGTCTCCATTTAAATTTTTTTGAGGGATTTCTTTATAAACTTATATGGCATTTTTACTATTACGTATTAGTAACACATTTTTTTTGTTTTACAGATATAACAGCACTCCGCCCTAGAATTTATGTTTCCTTAAAGTATTATATATAATTTCTTGAAAATTTATCCAGCCCAAAAATAACTGGACTTCCATACACCTTCCTAAGGCGTTTAAGGTTTTTACAATGCGGTGTTCACATTTCGGTCCCTAACTGAGCGAACTAAATCAGAAAAATTTTAATGAGCACTACCATAAATCTAATAAAACACATTAATAATTTCACTATCCCAATTTTAAAACCACCTATATTTGCGCCTGCAATGTATATATTACACCAAACATTTTATCTTTTATCATATTTCCTCCTCCCCTATTATAAGTTTCTTTTCGTCCCATATAAAGACATGAAATTTAGCATGTCATTCACATAAGTATTTCTAATACCCATAAAATAATTGGAAAAGGTAAAACAAGTAACTAGCTAATCAAAATTATCTTTCTGGAGGAGTAGAAACTTAAAATTTGCTATGTAAGTAGATTTTACATTACAAGTAAAGGAAAAAATCTAGACATTTCACATTTTTTACTCGGAACACCCTAAAACAGGACCAGTAACATCTTAAATTTAGGGGGTATTTTAAAAGTTTGTATTCGGATTAAACCTGATTTCCTGAGGTCATAACTATCGTAGAATTTAAAATGCAGTCAGGATTTTATTCCAAAAATGAAACTGAAAAAAGAGAAGATATCATACTAAAAATACTTTCAGGGCAATTAGATCAAAATCGACCGAAATAAAGAAATTTTTAATGTCAGCAGTTATCAAGATACGGTTTTCTGCATTGTGTTGCATTGCGTTTAGCAAGCTCCCAGGAAAAAAGTCTATATGGTGTGCAATTTTTCAAAAAATGCATTCTGGTGCAATAAATGCATTTCGCAATTGCATAATTACTTGCAATAATATAAGAACGACTGGAAACTCAAAAAAATCGCTCGAAAATCGTTACACAGTGGTGTTTGGAGATGCCGAATTCAATTTTGGCATTAGAATTACCCGGGGCGTTCGGGATGGCTCTGGGGGGTGATTGGGGGGGGGAATTGCAGCCTTCATGAAATTCAGTCAAAAATTGTTACCCAGTGGTTTTCGGGGATGCCGAATTCAATTCTGCAATAAGAATTACCCGGGGGCGCTTGAGGGTCGTTCTGCGGGACAGCCTGGGGGATCATTGGGGGGAAATTGCTGCGTCCATGAAAATCAGCCGAAAATCGTTATTTGGGGGTTTTCGGAGATGACGAATTCAATTCTGGCATTAGACTTATCCGGAGGCGCTCGGGGGTGACTCTGTGGTGAAAAGTTATAAAGAAAGTAAAAAATCACAAGTTATGAAAATAATACTTTATTTAAATAATAAACCGTACTTTTTATTAATATTGAATTATCCATCATAGTGTTCAATTTTTAACTTAAACACTAGACATATTCTTTAAACATTTAATTATTTAAAAAAAGTATTATTTTCATACTTTGCGATGTTTTGTTTTTTTTCATTATCTTTTTATCGGAGCCACCTCCGAGCGCCCCCAGGTAATTCTAATGCTAGAATTGAATTCGAGATCTCCGAAAACCCCCGAGTAACGATTTTCGAGCGATTTTTTTGAGTTTCCAGTCGTCCTTATAATATTGCAAGTAATGATGCAATGCAAAATGCATTTATTGCACCAGAATGCATTTTTCGAAAAATGGCATAACCACACCATATAGACTTTTTTCTGGGAGCTTTCTGAATACAATGCAGAAAACCGCATCTCGATATCTGCTGGCCTTAAAAATTTCCGATTAATTTTCCTAACTTCCCCCTTCCCTGGACTAGTTTTAATGAAAGATAAATATTTCTTAATACAGGTAGATCAGAAAAATCTTGCAAAAGGCACTTGGTCTAATTTTAGATCCTAGTACATTCAGAGGCCGAGATTTTTGTATAAAAATGTGGTTCTAATTTTTCAGTTTTTTAGTATCACTAACGACTACAGTAATCTGAAAGTAGTGTTTGGAAATATGAGCTAGGTTTAGTATAAGGTTAATATTTGCATAAATTTTGCTAATTAAGATCCACCAAATTGTAAGGAAAATGTACTTTGGGCATTTAATTAAAAAAAAAAACAAATTGTGTGCACAATTAATATTGTAATTAAAGCATTTTAATAAATTAGCAAATAAAGCAAATATTGGATATTTGTGTATATTTTATTAAAAAAATGCGAATTAAGACAAAGTAAAGAATCGATACATTAAAGTATATATTATGTAGGTGCACATTTACACAAATCGTTCCAGGGTGTTATTATAACTTCGTTATCGTCCAACGTAAAATTATGAGATTTAGTATGTAAATTCACATAGGTATTCCAATAACCTGTAAAGCACTAAGAAAGTTATGTCAAGTGGTTTCTGAGATATTCGATTTTGAAAATAACCCCTTTTAGAACTGACTGACTAACTCATTCATTGACTCATAAAAATTGTGGGACACTTTCTGAGAGCGCAGAAACTCAAAATTTGAGATTTTAATAGGTTTTTAGGACACAAGTAAGAAAAAAAAGTAAAGAAAAAATTCTAAAACCTGCACATTTTTACTCAGAACGCCATAAAGCAGGACCAGTAATATCGTATATTTAAAGAGTATTTTAGAAGTTTGAAATCTAATTAAACCTAAGTTTTTAAGTTTTAATTGTTAGATACTTCAAAATGCAGACAGGATTTAATTTACTAAACAAGAAACAAACCAGATGTGATTTAACTGGACATTAATATGAGCAATTTGCGTACCTCATATTCAGTCCAGGTTCTACTTACAGAGCAAGGTTAACTGACAAAGAAGACATGAGATCCAATCAAAAATACTTCTATAAAATAAAGGCCAAGTTCTTATTCAAAAATCTTGGCCTCATTAAATATTGAGATCTGAAATTAGACCCAGTTCTGTCCACAATTGTATTCTTAATAAAGTGCATACCACGTACTTTAAATATCTTTTGTAAAAATTAACTTAGCTTTTAATATTAGTTTTATAATAATAATTTTTATACCGGGTAAGTTTAAAATTAAAATATATGGAAAATCATTTAGTTAATTTAGTAGGTTTTCGTAAGCTAGGTTTAAAGTAAGTGGACTTTTTACGCCCTCCACTGCGACCGCTCGGTCTATTGTGGCTCACACCTTTTTATATTTCTTCCAATAGGATTGGACTTCTAATGAATCCGATACCAGATTGGGAGAGAGTTCTTACATCTTCTCTTACTCGTGTCGCTACTGGACACGAGCACAATGTGTTCTGATGTGTTCTGGTGTCCCAGTCTCCTGAAGAGTATGACAAGCAGACGATTAGATCTGTCATGCCCTTCTTTCCCGGTCTAGTGACGTGGGTAGCTACCAGGTCCTTGTTACAGGAACCAGATGTTCTTTCTGAGGCAGCATCTCTAGCCTTACCCTATGAAAACGGTCCTATCCGCTTTATGTTTTAAGCCAGGGAACCCTTTTTCCGATAAAGGCGGTTCTGTCCGCCTTCTGTTTGGATTCAGGGAACCCTTTCTAAGCACCGGTTTGTTCGGGATGGATTAGCCCTTTCCTGTGAAACAGGCGCCGGTGAATTCAGGGGCACCTTTCGAAACGGATGCTTGTGACCTTGAGTGGCACCTCTCGAAACGGATTTACTCGTTTTGGTCAGCGCACCTGTCACTTTTTTTTCTATGAAAGCGGTTCTGTCCGCTTTTTGTTTGGAGCTAGGGAAGTAATAGTCCACCACGGCAGAGCTCCGCACTCTGAGAGGTCGCCCTGTATCTCAGAGGCATGGTTAGGGACACCTGTTTAAGGCACAGGATGTCATTCACTCATCAGCACGGTATGCTTAACACCTTGAGTTAAGCCTTGTGTTCATCTTAGCTTTGGATCCCGTTCCATACGCTAGCCAAAAGAGTTGCTGATAACCAGCAAGTCTAGCGCATTTTCCAAAAGATCCTACAGAACCAAGCAAAAAATAAGTGTCCTGTACCAAATTACCAAAAATAATAATATTAACAAATACATGGCAAAATAATAGTAAAAACAGGATAAAATTGCCTAAATTATGCCCTAGTCCAAAATACTAATAAAAGTGTAGTATCAGAAAGGGTATTTTGGTCAGTTTTCTGACTGTATGAAGATTCATTAAAACAGAAAAATCCGATTTAAAAATGAAGCAAAAATTCCAATTCCATCATTTGTCTTCACATTCTGTATCTTAAAAATGGGGCTGTTTTGTAGAAATATTTATACAACCTTCTTGTCTTATTTTGGGTAGGTAATCTTTCATCAGGCGATGTCCCATGTGTTTTGAAACACCATATATAAGTGTTTGTTACGTAACAAATATTATAAATAGATCTTCAGCCCACCGTAGAAAAAGGGACCAATCGTACCTAATTTTAACTATGCGCTGATCATTTATTCACAGACTTTACAGATAACTGGAGTTAAAAATATAAACCTAAAAAGTACGAACTTCAGTGGCGGATCTAGATCACATCAGTTATATACCCGATGCTTTGGGCCTCAAGGGCAGTCTTACTCAAAGTGGACGATAACGCTCCCTTTTGCAAGCTCGAGGCCTAGAGGGGGGCGGTAAGGGGCCCAGAAAAAACTGAGGGCGCTGATGTGATTTAAGGGATGATGGGTGATTTGTAACTTCAGCTACTTCATATTTTAAAATTCACTGAAATTAATACCCTCCCACTACACAACATTTATTTATTAGTTCATATTTATATCCTATTTTATTGCAAGCATTGCATTTGCAACGCTATTCATATCCTAAGTTATTTAGTAATAGGTATCAATCACTGAAAAGTATTCGTGTCTTCAAGTGTCGCAGGTGAGGTCCCCACCTCAGAAGACACATATTAAAAATAGGTATCTATTGTTGCAGCCAAACTGAGCACTTGTCGAATGCGGGATTTTTTTGTACCTAATCTAGTAAAAATAAAAAAAAATAAAATTGAAATTAGAAGGTACAATTATAATTCACATTTGGCGCGAAGAAATATTGTACGATTTATTTGTGCAATCCTGTATTATAGTCCGTCAACGTTTGTGCGGTCCGTTTTTGCGGAGTACAGGTAAGGGGAGGGACAAATCCCGAATACATAGCCGCGGCTCGCGACCGATCGACGACTGACGTAACGTTCCGCCGCACGCACGCATCACACTCGCTCGCCCTCTCGCCACTCCGCCCGCTACCACAATACTCTTAATACTGTAAGTTTAAATTATTATTGCTCAATGTTGATTATTGTTAATTTTGAATAAAAGATACTCCTAATATTGTAAAGTTGCATTATTATTGCTCTCTTTGGTAAGAAAAGTCTCGTTTAGAATATAGGTTTAATTAAACTCCAGGCGAGACTAATATGTTATTAAGATATTTAAGGTGAAAAAAAAATGAGGGGCGCTAAAAAATAGCTGATTTTTAAAGTGAGCGTTAGACGAAATAGGTCTGGAAACCTCTGCTCAAGAAGAACACTTCAGTAAAGAAAATTTTCATTTAGGAATTTGCGAAGAAACGTTTATTTTTTCTGTTGCCCCTAGGAAAAAATTGGACTTTTAAAGGCATTTTTTGTGAATTTAATTAAATTTTGCCGTCAAATTCCAATCAAAAATATGAAAAAAATTATAATTCTCTTCACCAGAGTATACCCCTTAAGGCCAATCGCATCTGGTTTATATTTGGTGTGGGTCTCAGGTCTCACTTTTTAGAAATTAAGAGTTTGAAAATTCTTTATCTACCACTCTTAGCTACTTTGGAACAATTATACTCAGTATGCTATCTTAAGGATATATACGCGATAACTAACCTTTTAAACACTTAAACTTAGCATACTTAGTACGAGCGTTTCAAAACAACCATTTTTTTTAGCAAAAGCCAAAGTCGAGCTTGGCCCCTACAGTTTTTTTCATCAAATTTTGTTTCGTTCAGATGGTATATTAAGCATAAATTGTTTCAAGACGACTTTTATTGTTTGAGTCATCATGATTACCGACCTTTTAAACCAATGCAATAATTTTTTTATTGTTGTAACCATAGATACTGACTTTCTAAACTAATGCAATACGTTTTTTCTAAAACTTTTTTTTTTTTTGAACGGAAAGAAACAGATTACGGTATTTTACTTTCTAAATAAACAAATAAAAATGGCACTTATTCACTGATTGAAGATCAAAAGTGTTTTAATATTCGGATTGCCTCTGCTTGGCATTTTAATTGCTCCGCTTTCATCCGAGATCTAATAATGGAACTTAGCCCCGGTCGCCTCTGTCGATCAACCGTTATGTGGTTAGTCGCTTGTAACATATATAGTATACCCATTTGGCGAAAAAGTTTTATATATAACTTACTTTTAACTCTCGTTTAGAATTTCGTATAAAAAATATCACAGCCCCACAAACAAAAAATTGAAGGTTCGAAAGACTTAACCAAGTTATCCTTAGGTTTTTGGGGTAGCTGAATTCGAATCCGGAGTCAGTTTGACTCCAACTAGTTAGGGTTAAGGGCATTTCAAGGTCAATTCTGCAAAATTAATCGCAACCAAATTTGAACAAAGTATACCTCTGTTTTTGGGGTCCCTAAATACGAATATGTGGTCGTTTGACCCAATCGAAGTATGATGAAAAGATATTTCAAGGTCAACTCTGCAAAATTACACATATTCGTTTTTTTGTTTATTTATTTATTTTTTTTTTTGACACAGATGTTACCAAATATATGTTAAGAGCATTCATTATCAGCTGATCAAATTCAAATCGTGCTTCGACGGTAATGAACGAAAAACCCACCGTTTTGTAACCACTGGCAACAATGTACGGTCACCACACACGGTACCGCCACAAACAGTTATTTCTGATCAGGGTCGGATTTTATTTTTTACATATAGGTTTTTATAAACAACATCTTTCGCAATTTAATACGGTCTTAGCGACATTTTTAGTTTATTGAGAAAACTTACCTAGTTTAATTTAAGCTCTATTTTTATATCTGATATTCTATGTTTGTGTGGTTTGTGTTTTCTCCTTTTTAAAAAAGTGCAATTAAAAAAATTTTTGGACAAATTATAAATAAATACCACGCATGTATATAATATGTAAACAGCAAATTTAAATAAACTTTTAAAAAGTTCAATTATTAAAAAATGTTGAACAAATAATAAAATAATCTCACGTAATAATAAAACAGCAAATTTTAATAGACTATAAAAAAGTTTAATTATAAAAAAAAGTTTTAAACCATTATAAAATAATACCACCTAATAATATAAATAACAGCAAATAAACTTTAAAAAACGTGCAATCATAAAAGTAAGACAAATTATAAAATACTACCTAATAATATAACAAAAAATAGACTTATTTAACAATATTACATACTTTTCCTTCACGTATAATATTTCTAATGGGCAGTTATATATGGGACAGATTCGACTAATATGTTTTAAAAAAATGATTTGCATTAAATTTTATAATAAGAAATATCGTTCATGGCTTTACTTTAATAAAATTAAAGTCGCTGTAGAAAAAATATTGTTTGTAACTCGCGTGCGAAAGTATTCGCAGCGCTTTGATTGGTAATGCGCTGCAACACGCCCACGTCTCCTGTGCGGCAAGGATCCATCTAACCTATCCTGTATACTTTTCAGTAAGTAGTTTTACTCTTATCAGGGGACGGTCTGAGAGATTATGGGCTCCCACTTCGCGTGCTTATAGAATGGGTAGGTACCAACCAAACTCCAAAATTGTAGGTGCCAACTCTGCTTCGTTTTCGAGAAATCTCCAGTCAAAGATGGGAGGACGCTTATGAACCGAATAGTTTGTGCATGGCTTGAGTATCAGACTTGCGTCCAGATGGTCCGTGGTTAGAGTCCCGTCGAAGATGTGCTTTTTTTGATTTAAACTTTATTTAAATTTATAACTTAATATTCAAAAATTGCAAGAAATTAAAAAAATACATTTTACGCGAATTTACTGATTAAAACTTACGAATTAAATGTATTTTTTTTTCAAATCTCTTGCAACTCTTTCAATCATTTTAAATAAATTAACCGTAATTTAATTTTTTCTATCTTTTTTTTTTTGATCGTTTGTTTTATGTTTGTTGGTATTAAAAAAAATAGTTTCGATTCGTAAGTTTTAATGAATAAAGGCACGTAAAATGTTTTTTTTTAATTTCTTGCAATTTTTTATAAATAAGTTATAAATTTAAATAAAATTTTAAACAAAAAAAAGCACATCTTCGACGGGACTCGAACCAAGGAAAAGATATTTCAAGGTCAACTCTGCAAAATTACACATATTCGTTTTTTTGTTTATTTATTTATTTTTTTTTTTGACACAGATGTTACCAAATATATGTTAAGAAATAAGAGCGAAATAAATAATTGTTATTACTTTTACTTAAAAAGTAATACTCTTTTTAATAGTAAAACAAAGATACCGGGTAACAACGAACTTACCGATACAAACATTTTTCAGCTCTTTTTTAATTTAAAGTCTTGATATTTGGATCAAATTATAGTTCATTTGGACCCATACTTTGCGCGAAAAACAATTATATATCACTTTTGGTTTTACCGAAAATAGACTTAGATGGAGAATATTAAATAGAACCCTGTATAAATTTTTAATCTGTTCGATAGAGCGACAAATTTGCTTTTCAAAATGGCGACGTACGAGACCTTGTATGTGACGTCGTCGATTGAATTTTTGTCAAGCAACATAATGAACTAGCAAATAAACTCTTATACTTTAATGTTACCGTAGAAAAAGGTACAATTTTTCATTTTAAATTTTTGACAAATTTCTATAAAAAAAGGCAATGTCAAAGAAATATTTACACCTGTCCTAACCAGCGACAAAATTTTCTTTTTTTTTTAATCACAAACCAATTAAAGTGCTTTGTTTATTTGCTATTTTATTAGGTAGCTTGACAAAAATTTAATTTTTAACGAAATTTATAGCTTTATGAAAAAGCGTTCGAATATATACAGGGTTTAATTTTCGATTTTGATCTCGATCTATTTCCGGTAAAACTAAAAGTAATATACAATTGTTTATTTTAAAGAACTATATGTTTGATTCGGATATCAAAATTCTATTTAAAAAACAGTTAAATGACGTTTTGGTCAATGAGTTCGTTGTATATATTATATATATATATATATATATATATATATATATATATATATATATATATATATATATATATATATATATATATATATATATATATATATATATATATATATATATATATATATATATATATATATATATATATATATATATATATATATATATATATATATATATATATATATATATATATATTTAAAGTAATATGTATCATTCCAATCATTATGATTAGCTGTAAAAATTAAGTACTTTCTAGCACCTATAAAAGTACCATTTGACTTCCACACTATGCAAGAAGGGAGAGGTTTTAAGATATTCATCATTTAAACCGCTAATTGATTTTAAAAATTACCAATAGATAAATGCTACAATTACTTGTCATGAAAGGTAACTAATTGGCCATAAATTAAGCAACATTTTGTATAGTCAGACACCGTATCTAACCTCTATTCGCGAATTGAACACTAAGTATCATAAGCTGATATATTGCATTGGGCTTGTTTTAAATAATAGGAGTATGTGTACAGAACCTTTTAGAAATAAAGATCGGGATCTTCTGCAGTGACTTTCTTCTTAGTATTTTTAATTTTTTTTTATTACTTATCTATTTAATTTTAAAAAATATTTTGGGATGAAATATTTTGGGGTATGAAAATGTAGATTCCGGTCAGGTCCTACAAAACAACACAAAGCTATGTAATTACACAGTTAATGATCAGGCAACAAAAGGAAATAAAAAAAAAAACATAATTAATGCCAATATTCCCCTGTATGTTATTTTGTTTAAAAACCCAGTAAATACGTTTTACTTTATGGATTAAACATTTCACTTAGAATCTGATTTAACTCTAAAGTTGTTTACACCAAGATTCTTGTTTAGTTAGCATTTTATGTTCTTGCTTAAACTTTAAATAAAAAAACCTAGTAATACTTTTTTATTTAATAAAGCGGGCAAACAAAAAAGAGTAATATTTTAAAGAAAACCCACATTTCTTTTTTGTCGGATTTCATAATTTTTAAAATTACACTTTATTGTATTGTTAAAATAAATGCATATTTACAAAAATTTCTTATAAAAAAAAATAAATAAAATATGTATATTTAAAGCTTTACCCATAAACAAGAATTAGCAACTTCTGGGAAGTTCTGTGTTTATGAATTATAATTTTATATTTTGTCGAAATTATTTTTTTAATACCTAACACGATTTAAAATGAAAACAACGAAACGTGAAAGTCTCTAACCTGAAATAAATATGTTAAATTAAAAACAAATGATTTTTTTTAATGCACTCTTCTCTATAAACAACACATTCATTCAGAAAGTCCTAAATTTGAGAATCGAAAAACAAGTTTTTTTTTTAAAAGTAGGTATTTTAAAAGCGCATATTAAGCTATATAGTTGGATCATTTTTAAAATTATACTATCTAAAGTGTGTTTTATTAAGAAAGCATTAAAGTAGGGTTTTAACTTCCGTGAGAACAGTCAAACTTAAACCAAATTTTCAAAATGGCTGTCAGCCATATCAATACAACTGTTTAAACGATTTCTCATTGATGCTCTCACTCTTGCAAAAATACCTTGTTTGTTTCGTATGTATTGACACTTTTCTATCACTCGTTGCTCCAATTGTTCTACACTAGTAATAGGCCTTAAATAGACTAAAGCTTTCAGAAAACCCCATATAAAATAATCTAATGGACTTAGATTTGGGGAACGAGGAGGCCAAGGCGTAGGACCTCCTCGTCCTATCCATCTGTCAGGATAAGTTTGATTTATATTTACGAACTAAGATACTAAAGTGGGGCGGGGCTCCGTCGTGCATGAACCACATTTCTAATATATCTCCGAGAGGCACATCGTCAAGTAACTTTTGTAAAACATTTTGCAAACATGCTAAATACGTTTGACCATTGAGTCGCTGGGGCATAACATAAGGTCCTATTAATCGGTCGCCTATAATCCCGGTCCACACATTAATCGAAAATTTATCTTGGAACCGTGCTTCGACTAGCGCATACGTATTTTTATCCGCCCATACATGGGTATTATAAAAATTTACAATACCCTCACGTGTAAACCCTGCTTTATCTGTGAATAAAACTCTACGAAGGAACAAGCGATTTTGCCGACATTTTCTTTGCATTCATTCACAGAATAATTGAACTCTTGGTTGTAAGTCTTGGAGCTTAAGTGCTTGCACTCTTTGTAAGTGATAAGGATGGAGAAGTTGTTCGTGCAATATTTTACATACGACACTTTTCGGAAAATTTTTCTGTAATCCGATTTGCCTTGTACTAGACCCTGGATTAGCGGCAATTTATTCTAATACTCTTTCCTCCGCCTCTGGGGTCCGAGGGGTACGATTTTTCCCACAGTTACTTCGATCGGCAACAAAGGATCCTTCATAGTCGGCAAGCTTCACGGGCACTACCATTTGCCTTGCCGTACATGATATGCATATCAGCCATTTCTAAGAATGAAAACTCCGCAATTAAAAAAAAAAATTTTCTTTGGAAACACGATTTGACAATTAAACAGTTTTGACAATTTAATAAGCAAACACTGGCAAAATTGACTTTGATTGTTTCCATGGCAGTCAACGTCTACTTTAATGCTTTCTTAATAAAACACACTTTAGATAGTAATAATGTAGTATTTTCTTTGGATCACTCTAACTCGAGAACTGTTAGCTGGCAAAATTTTCCAATAATCTTAATTCGAAATTAGAAAGTCAAAAAAGTCTAACAACAAAAAAATAGGGCCAAATTAAATTGGGTACGCCCCTGTCCACGCACCACTTAAAATTTCAATTACGCAGTTGGTGGCGAATATTGCTTTTATCGAAAGTAACTCGTATACCAAATATCATGGGCAAGTTTTTAATTGCATCGATGGATCCAGCGCATTAAGCGCATTAATTCATCAAACCGTTTTTAAACTACCACCGGAGAGTCCGATGGATTCCATTAAAGCGTGTTTATAATATACTTGAGCAAAAAAATATAAATAAAACGGTAGAGACACACAACAATCCGCTAAGAATTGACAATTTCAGAACAAACAGCGAGATTTTTTACACATTTCGTTTTAATTTGTTCCATCAGAACTTCTCATGACGTCATTTTTGACGTTTAGCGCATAAATTCAGCGTACTTTTTATCGATGTAATAAAGAACTTGCCCCATAGCTCTATCTAACAGGGTTCCCGAGATAAAAAATAAAAACCAGTTTTTGAAGACCATCTTCAAAGGGCCATAACGCCCTTAGGAGGCATTTCCAGACATTTGTTCGTATGAACTTTTTTTCATATATTTTTGTGTAGTATCACCTCTTAAAATATACGAATGGAATTTCCGGACACCCTGTATGAATGAAAAACAAGTGTGAGTATATGCATATAAAATTGAGACTTATCAGCGCCGATTTGCTTTCAGAATTATTTTAATCAATGTGGAGGAAGGATACAAATTTTTTGACACGTGTTATAGATACTGCCGAGTCAATCTATCATAATACTAGAATAACACAATTTAGTTTTTAAAAATAGAATATTTAAAAACGGAAAATATAGAATTATAATAAATATGTCCTACAATGGCAATAAAAAATCAGTGCAAAAATTAAAATATCTTAGAACCTAACTATGAATCAGGTATAGGTTTAAAAAAATACAGAATTTATTAGGATGATTTTATAATACATTTTTAAACTCAATATTAATAAATAAATTAAAAATTAAAAATAATTTCGATACCAACATATCCTAAACTATAAAGTTATTTCTATTCGTAATATTGCCTAATTCTTAATAAAATATTGCAGTGTAGTAGGTACTTAAACTAAAGGTTCTAATTTCAACCAATTTTATATAAATTGAATGTAATTAGTTGTGTTGTTTCCATTACCTGTATGCTAATATGTCTTTCTTTTGGGTCTTTGGCTATAATGGGTCCTCTGCTAGTACCAAATGTCACCATAATTGGTTCGCAAACATCCAAGGCCGCCAGCCAAAGAATGAATACCTGCAAATAATAATTATCATATAAATAAATAACTTTTTGACAATGAACTCGGTCTTCAAAGTCCAGTACATGTTGAAGGTCTCGAGATGATAATTATAATGTAGAGGTAGGTATGTAATTACCATATCAAAAGTTAAAATAAAATTGTGTATCTATTTATAAACCAAAGTTGTACATTGCGGAATAGTTAGACAATTAATTGTCTTGTAACTTTATAAAATGCATAAAACAAAAAATTATCAACAATTAGTATAATTTAATATTTTGACTATTAAAACCTTTTAGCCCAAAATTTTTAGAAATTTGTAACAAATAGTTACAAAGGGTGTCCTAAACACAAAAATACAAAATAAGGAATGTTTAATAAGGTTCTCCCAGAGGTCCAAAAATAGACCATAAAAAAACCTAATTTTTGAAATTGACGGCGGTAAAAAATAGCACTTATAAACTTTGTAAAAAATCAAAAAATGCTATCTTACTAAAAGTTTTTTTTTAATTTCACTGCTGAAAATCTACAAGGCAGCATCGAAGCAAAACACCAATACAAAAAAAAAACTAAAAAACTATATATTTAAACATTTTTACTCGAATGGCAGTAAATCTTTTAGATCCTTTGTTAAAATCATCAGCAAAACTTATGTACTTATTTTTTTTATCTTTAATCTTTAAAGACAAAATTGTTTCTACCATTAAAGAAAGAGCCAAACTCTTTGCTAAACATATTATAGAGCAGAGCAAAATAAAACAAAATAAAATCTATTAATAGGCATTTACAGGGTGTTTTTTAATGATATGCTATATATAAGGGGGATACCTGAACTTACTTGAACAAAAAAAAAAAAAAACCTATGAACATAAGTCATAAACGTCTTAACTTTTAAACTACAGGGTGATTAAGTTTCTAATAAAAAAAAATCTTAAATATCTGGAATAACATTTTAGATATTTTTACAATATTCGGTATGCTTGTGCTATGTACTAAGATGATTATTTAATGTACAAGCTTTTTTTATATATTCTAGTAAAGTCCGTACGGAATTTGAATTTCATATTTTTTAAAGAAAAAATGGAATGCTACTGCGCTTTTTTATATGGGTATTTTTTTAAATAGCCTGGTCACTTTTACCTAAAAATTACCATTTGTGTTTTTCTTGTAAAATGAACCCTTATGGATTAAAACAGTTAAATTTAAAGTGTATAATTTTTTTAAGAAAGGCTTAGTAGTCTGAGATAATATTTTTAATAGCCTGGATTCATTTTAAAAAACTTTATATAAACATATGTCTAAAGTACATTTGTTTTTTTCTACCATTGTCTTTAAAACGACAGAAACAACATGCCTACAAACTAATGTTTTATTATTTTTAATATTTAACACATACTAATCAAAAGCTGATTCTAAAGATAATCTTATAAAATATTTAAGACCCTCAATTTATTATTGTTTTATTATTACCACCAATAAAATAATTACAAAAATTGTTAGAGGTCGCCACCTTCCGCCCGTCTTTACGTCGAATGGAGCACTCGTTCGAATATTTTCTGCCTTTTCCGTACAATTTCAAACGCGGCAATTGTTAACAGAAGCTGTATAAACTAGATTTATAAGGTGACCCTATAAGAAGGAATCAAAACTATTGGGGGATCTTTCTAGCCACTGTTAAGGTCATCCGCAACTTATCCAAACATCAGGATAAACTGTATTTAAATGATCTAAGACAACTACACTAAAATTGGGAGAGTCTCCATCGTGCATGTATACATTTATTTCATGAACGCAATCGGCACGTCTCTAAGAAAATGTAAGTAGGACTGTCCATCAAGGTGTCATAGCAACAAAAACGGGTCTATTAAATGGTTATCAATAATTTCTGTCCATACATTAACCAAAAATTGCCGTTGAAAATTGGTTTTAAGTATTTTGCTCCACCCACAGATGATTGTTATGAAAATTTTAAATAGCATTCCTGGAAAAATGTGCTTCGCCTGTAATGATAATTTTTGACTAAAACTGCAGATTTGCTGTAATTTTCAAAAGATACCACTGAGAAAAGTTTACACGCTGTGGAAAATCTCTGGAAAGTAACATCTATTGTCGACTTTTAATTTAGCCAGAAAACATTCTTACTTTTTGTTTTTGAATGCAACACCAACTATATTTAATTGTTATCGGACGAATAATAAAAAGCTTTATTGGGAATTAGTATAATTATTTTTTTTTTTTTTAAGAAGTGGTAAAAGAATGTAACAAAAAATACTTTTAGCAAATCGCTTTACTTTTGAAAATATTGACAGATTATTTTCTAAAGCAAAACCCAATAAAATGTATCAAGTTATTTTGTCTTGAAAGTTCTTTATTGACTTTAATTGAAGACTTAATTAAAACTATTAGTTATTTCAACGGTTATGCAATTAGCTTTATTTTTTTTAGTTACTTTTTATTAAAAAAATAATATTTTTAACCTTTCCTATTCCTATCCTGCGTCCAATATCAGTAAAATATACTTACAGGATGTCGTATTTAAAAACAAAATTTAAGGATCATTTTTGGCTAAAGCGGAAGTCGAAAAAAGCTTTAATATTATTAATAATAGTAACAATAATAATTTATTGGTGCTTAAACACAAAAGTGTTTACACAAGTCGGTAGGTAAAAGAAACAAAAAATATATTTAAAAAAATATGTTTTTAGAAAGATGTGGCTTTACAAAGACAAAAAAAAACGTTAATCAAAAATAAGAAAAACAACGCAACTTTATTTTAGTGAAGACAAATAACATGTTAAAAACGGTAATCCAAAAATTCTTTGTTATCGTAGAACGCCTGACTGATAAGGAAATCTTTTTTTTTCTTGTACTGCTTGCCAGGCAGATTTTTTGGCTGGATAGAAAGTGTATTATAAAATTAAATGGCCAGATATCCTGCACCATTCTGCCACCTTTTCATAAGCCAAAGAGCTGACACCAAACTCTGCGAATTGTGCGTATTGTAGGAGTGTACTTCTTCATGTCGAGTGTTTTCTTTTAGATGCCGTTTAATAAAGAAAATATTTTCCAGTATGAAAAGTGATGGCAGAGCTACTACCTTAATGTTTACAAAACATTTCTAAAATTAGCCCTATATTGCAAGCCAGCAACAATCCGAACAGCCCTTCTTTGCATCCAGAGAACCCCCGCAACAGCAGAGCTATGCTTCAACACAATAATGGCATAACTCATTAACGAGTGGAACAGAGAAAAATAGGCTCACCTTAAAACATCCTAAAACACGCAATCAGCAAGGCCACGCAGCAAATACGCACTTGAGGCTAACCGTCTGCAGCAGTAATCGGTATGGATATTTCAACGAAATCCTAAATCGCGGTATACACGAAGGAACTTAAAATTTACCTAAGTTAAATGTTTCGGCATGTCTCGTGATAAAAAAAAACTAAGGACTGCCTCTTTGTGGTATTAAGATATTGTTTGTAACATGCAAACCAAGACTAGATACTCGAAAGAGCCTAGCGCAAACACTCCAAGACCACAGTACAATCCCTAGTGGTGCAGAAAACTCTTTTATCATCCGCAAAGAGGGTATGGTGAACAGATGTATCACACTGTGGTAAATCATTTATTTAAATAAGGAACAAAAAAGGCCCCAGGACAGATCCCTAAGGCACTTCCACATTTATTGGCCTCTTTGCAGACTCTGGGTTCGACCGGAGAGATAGCTCCTCAATAGCGATATGGTATTGTCATCAATGTTGTAACGTTTAAGCTTTTGAACGAGTATTTCGTGCGAGACACAATCCAAAGCATTGCTTAAGTCACAGAAGCTTCTAGACCCAAATTCTCGGTGCTCAAATACGATGCGAAAAATAGACACTAGATCCAGAATTCCGGAAGATGTACGGAGTCCTTAAAAAAAGCGAAACTGCTGAACCGAAAGCAGCTTGTTACCCCCAAAGAAATCACACAGTCGAGAGGCCAAGCATTTCTCAAAAAATCTTCGGTAATATCCGCAGCAAAGAGGTAGTCCTATAGCTGCTGTGATCACTGTCACTCTTTTTAAAAATCGCAATAACAATGGTTGCTTAAGGGCAGAAGGAAATATATTATCTGCTATACATAAGTTAATCAGCTTGGTTAAAGAAATTTTATTTAGGTTTTTTACCATTTTTATCAACTTCACTGTCAAGACGAATGCATCCCTTATTCCATTAAAAGTAGCATTTGTCCTGGTAAACCTTTCAGATGACAATTCACATATGTTCAACTGGATCCAGGGTCGACCCACCAACCTGTGTCTGCAAGTCCACTCCAACATTGACAAAGAAATCATTGAACTCATTCGATGTCAAACTAGTTTTCTTATAGGCTTTAATTTAGTCTCCAATTAATATTATTAAAGTCCTAATAAGTTTATTTGTTTTATTAGGTTTTGCCATGTCAACGTTGCCAAAGGTAAGGCGATTTGCTTAATGTATTATTTATTTTTTTTACTACTTTTTAAATAAAACATAAATTTAAATTATATTTTTTTAAGTTTTTTATTCTGCGTCCGATACCATTAAAATCTTGTAGAAAGTTCGAAACGGGCGATTATCTTTCTTGGTAATGAATCAGTTAGTTGGCGAAACCTAATAAAGCAAATTAACTTATTTTCACATAAATTTTATGATCATAATTCAAAACTTAATTTAAACTATTGTCCACTTTCGATTTAGCCGGGAATGATCCTAACATGTTGTTTTTAAATGCAACATATTAAGATAAACGTCATGCACTGACTAATCATGAACTCCTGAAAACTACTTGATCTATGAAGACGAAATTTGGAACGGAGGTAGATTATAAGTTAAAGATGTTAGCTTAGAAATGATTTTAGAAAACTTTCCTCTAAAGTGAAAGAGTAAAGGGAGACAATTTCTACGGAATTTCGCCATTTCTGGACTTGGAAGTACGAAAAGTGGTGTGTGGGCAATTGATTACGATTAAAAATGATTCTTGTAAGCTATTTGGGCTTATATCCCTTTGGAAGTTAAAATAAGGATGAAATTTTATATGGAAAAATCGTTGTTTTTGAAAGTGTACATTTAAGGTCTGATTACCTAGAAAATAAAAAATTGTAGTACTTTTAAAAACTCGTCATTTCATAAACAGATCAAGCGTATTCTTTCTTCTCTTAATACTAAAAAATCGTCTGGGCTGGATGGCATACCAGCAATCGTCTTAAAAAATGTGCTCTCGAGCTTGCACCCATCCTAAGTCGCCTCTTTCGAATCTCTTACGACACGGGCATTTTCTCAGAGAGTTAAAGCTACACGTGTGCAACCTGTCCCCAAAAAAGGATCCAGAACTCTCCCTTCCAACTATAGACCTATATCTCTTTTTTCTGTGGTTTGCAAAGTAATGGAAAAATTCATTAATTCCCAAATCTTAAAGTATCTGGAAAAACATAAGATCTACGGCCGAGTGATATACGCGTTGTTAAATTTATTAATGGACTTAGCAATTGTCAAAAGTTAACAACGGTTTAGAATGTTTAACAAAACGTCATTGTCAGTGTTATTCAATGATTTTAGTAGGCAACCTGTCAAAATCTGACATTTTGTTAAACATTCTAAACCGTTGTTAACTTTTAACAATTGCTAAGTCCATTACTAAATTTAACAACGCGATCATCACTCGGCCGCTAACATGATAGACAGTATGGATTCTGTCACAGTAGATCCACAGCTGATCTTCTTTCCTTTGTCTCACACAACTGGAACAAGTCCCTTGAGTGTCTTGATGAATCCCAGATCGTTGCTCTTAACATATCCAAAGCTTTCAATTAGGTCTGGCATGATGGGCTTCTTAACAAACTTCCTTCTTACGGTCTTCCACCTAAGCTTTGCTCTTGGCTCTAGTTTCATTTCTAATCAATGTATATCAGTTATTGTAGATGGTCATACTTTCAGCTTTTACCAAATTAATGCTGGAGTGCCCCAGGGCACAGTGCTGGCACCCACGCTGTTTCTTCTACACATTTACGATCTTCTCTCTTTCACAATCAATCCCATTCATAGTTTTACTGAAGATAGTACCCTTCACTCTAGTATGCAATTTCTCAAACCACCATGTAATTCTGATTTGAAAAACAAGCGCAGGTAAATGCAGATATCTCTTTCACAAGACTTTATACTTATCTTGGATTAGGGCGCCAAAAATCTTGTTCAGTTTAATGCCTCGAAAACACAGTCATGTTCGCCGTCGCGAAAAAAGTCTGCCAACGCTCATCCCTTACATATAAGCGACCAAGTTCTACAGAACAAAGTGTCGTTGAATCTTGTCGGCGTTACTTTTGAAAATAACCTCAACTGGCACAAACACATTAAATCCATAGCCTCAGCAGCTTCAAAAAAGCTTGGATTCCTCTTCCGAGCCTGGAAATAATTCTCTTCTTCCAATCTGTACACTCTGTATGTATCCCTAATCAGACTTTCTTTAGAATATTGTTTTCATGTCTAAGGAATGGCGTCCCCTACAATACTTAGCATTCTGGACTCCGTTCAAAGAAAAGCCGTTCGTCTTATTAATGATCCAACGCTCACAGAAGGCTTCCTCTTCTTGCCCACCGTCGAGCTGTAGAGGATCTGTCGCTGTTCTGTAGGTATTTTCAAGGCTTCTGCTCAGAGGAATTCTGATGATTCTGGCAGCTCCCAACAGAGCAACACGTAGTGCAACTTTTATGCATCCTTTTACAGTTCATTTAGAGAGGCCCCGAATTTCTCGCTTTCTTCGTTCCTTCATCCCCAGAGTGTCAAGACTATGAAACCTGCTGTCCGCAGAAGTTTTTTCTTCTCCTCCCAATCTCCAAATATTTAAGTCCCGTGTGAACAAACTCCCTCTCACCACACTTAAGACACCCACGGTATGTTAGTACTTAGACATCAGCCTTCGTGGACTGTCCCAAGAAAAAAAAACGCCAAAATTGTGTAGTCCACACAAGCAAAAAGCTAGTAGACAAATAAAACTCTTCAAAGTATTAAATTTTGACGCTTTTTGATCCCTTAGGTTACTGCAAGATTTAAACGGTGTCAACCAAAACAAAATATGACATTAGTATTTTTTCTGCAAAATAATTTTTACCTTTAAATTATTTTTATTAGTAAAAAATAACCTGTCATAATAAAAAATGATAATGTGCCTAATGCTTTATTTTACCCAAGTTAATATTGTGCAGTAATTAAAAGCATAACTTTATGTTAGCCTTTAGTAACTGTTGTTTGTGTATGGTAGTGATTTACCTATTGTTTCTCTTTTAGTAGCCTTAGAAACTGGCATATTCAGTTAATATAACAAAAAATTATAAATAATTTTTAAATGAAATAAAAAAAAGTGTTTTGTTCCTAAAAATGTTAAAAATAAGTATTTGAAATACTTCATATAATTCCTTTTTTAATTTTTAGACTATAAAAGTAATGAGTCTAAAGGTATAAAGCTAAATTAAAAATTTTAACTTAAAATTGTTTTAAGATAAGATTACCATAAATTAAGATGCTAGCCAGATAAACAAATGGTTTATAATTTTTTTCTACTTTCTGTTGATACGCTTTGACTATTTTTATTATCATTGTATAATATTTATCTCCTTTGTTCGTATGTGTTTAATTATGGTAGTCAAAAAGGGTAAACTAAACTGTTATACTTATCGCTATAACGAAACTATATTACCATCGTTTAAAATATGCAAAAGTTGTCATGTCAGGCCTTGAATTAAAAAAGTGGTAATATTATACAGTGTGTTCAAAAAATGCATGGCCAAATTTTAGAAGGTGATTCCTTTTTTTTATAAACATAGATTTAAAAATGCATAGTTTCTTAGAAAAAGGGTGTTAAAATATAAAAATAGGTTTTTTGTAATTATCTTAAATACCTTGTAGTCGAGTTTCGTAAAATTGTTCAGTGTTAATTTTATTTTAGGACCTAATTTAGGCCTAATTAAATTAACATTACCTTACCAAAAACAGTTGTAAAAGAAGTTACCTTAAACTGACTTTTTTGCAATTTCTTGTAAGTTTCCTCGTGATATTTTTTTTTATCTTGCTTTGTTTTGAAAAAAAAAATTAAAACTAATTTATTACAAGTCTTTCAAACTTTTAAAAATTAAATTTTAGTTTGCAACTATTAGTGGGGTTCAGATGATTGTCATGAATTGATATTAATTTTTTTCTCAAAAACGAAGCAAGATAGAAAAAAATATCAAAACACAAAAAAGTTGCTTTTTAAGTTCCTTTATCTAAGAAAAATATTAAAATTGAAAAAAAGCCACTGGCGTACATTTGTTCACAATTATTTTTAATAAACTGTCCCTGAGACGCCAATGGACCTAATATTTTAATTTAATTAGATCCAATTTAGGCCCCTAATACTGAAAATTTCACTGAGAAACGGCTTTAGAGTATTTAGGATAATTAAAAAAACCTATTAAAAAAAAAGGTTAACACCCTGTCTCTTAAAAACTATGCATTTTTGGGAAAATATTACTAAACACTTTTTTTTCTATTTCTGGATAAGGAATTAGGTTTTGAAATTTGGCTGAAAATTTTTCGAATAACCATATACATATATTTCTACTTCTTAAAAGTTAAAAGTAAATAATAGATTTATTGGTGCGGCAATGACAGTTAAAAAGCACGAGTCGTAGGTGAGTTTTACTATTCTTATAAGGTGTATCTATGCACTTCACAGATTGCAAAAATAGGTTTAGATGCAAAGTTCTTATCTTTATATCCAAATCTATATGTTACTACGTTTCTAGTAGATGATATCCTATTTTTTGGTAAAAAGTTTACATATATCTTTTATATCGATGAGATGCGAGGATAAAGGATTACATTAAAAAACACCAGGTCCAAAAACTGACATATATTTAAATTAAATCATATAAACTACTTTACATTGATTGGATAACTGCTTAAAGATGCTTACATAGTATACAATTTATCTCCACAAATAACCGGCCCTTATTTGATTTTGTTAATCTTTTTATTAAATTGTAAATTGATTCCAATGTAAGAATTTTTTATTAAGAATTTTATTAAAGCATATACGGGGTGCACAAATGAGACGAATGTTTTTTTTCCGAAATTTGTAACAAAAAAGATTTCAGCTGTTATATTTATTTAAATAGTTTCTAACACACTTTTGTTTTAAAATAGGCCCATACTTTTTTATATTAAGAAATGAAAATAAAACACGAACACAAAATTAAGTACAAAACGTAGTAAAAACACTTGTTTGGACTTAGATCCATTCTTTAAAGAAAATGCTTAAACTGCAAACAGAAACAGGAGTAGCGATATCTGTAAAAGACAAAAAACCTAATATAATTAAGACAATTTTAAAGTAAGGATGAAAGGCAAAGAGGTGTGTGACCACCTTATAAAAGCCCTCCAGATCAAGAAAATTTGAAGGTTTATGAAAGCCCAAAAATGTCCGGCCCACTATGAAAATAACTGTCAGGAAGCATTCCTGATTCTGGCAGTAGCAACATTTCACGAAATTTTATAATGTGTTGCCTATATACACATTGATAATCAGTGTGTAGGTAGGCAACATATTATATTTTGGACAGAGCCGTAGTCCCGTTTTCGTGTGCGATGGCAGGCGCGTGTAAAACCATACGCGCCGCGCCGTACTTATTTCGATTGTTTTCCCTTGTGTATTTTATGTTGTGGTTGCAAAAGTTTTTGGATTAATAAAAATCTTCCTATTTTAGTGATGAGTATTTATTAAATTGTGACTATAATTTTGTGTTTATTGTTTGTAGTGCTAAAGTGCAAATAGTCGAGGCAATGAAGCACTTAACCTCGGAATTTTTTATACTAAGACGGATCGCAATGCGGTTTTTTGCATTTGCTTCCAAAAATTTTTTGTAAAAAATGTACCAACTTTGTAACTTATACAAACCGCAAATTGCATTGCTGCAGCCAAAAATGCATTTAAAAAATGCATCTTTTTAAGACGGCTCTTGGAAGATTTACTCTGTAAATAAGTGTCAGAACTGGCCCAAATCGAGTTCTCGGGTGGTTTTTGAGGTTGCTGATCACGATTATAATGTTTAAATTGATCCACAGTCGACCTGGACCTCAGGAACGCCGATGAACGACATCTCCGTTGGGACTCTCCCAAAATTCACGCGGGGAAAAATAAACACTCGACGCCTGGGTTTTTTTTTTGGATCGCTGAATTCAAATATGACATCGGCGAACACCCCCCGGACACCCGGTGGGCCGGAACCTAGACGTGGAGGTAATTTCCGTGAGTTTTCCTGTCAAAAACAACCCGAAAATCTTTGTGGGGAAGTTTTTTTGGAAGCTGAATCCAAAACTCACACTGGAAAACGACCCCCTAAACACCTAGTGCACCAGAATCTGGACACGGACCTCATCTTCGAGGCTTTTCCTCACATAATCGAAAAGGACAAACCGAAAATCATTATGGGGGTTTTTGGGTCGCTGAATTTAAATGTGGCATGGGCAAATACCCTTGGGACACCTGATGCTGCGAAACCTAGACTTGGACATCATTCCCGAGACTAGCGATGTGACACTTGATAAAGAATTTGATATTTAGTTATGTATTTAAAATTTAAAGTTATTAATTATTAAGGTTAGGTAAAGTTACAATTAGACTGCATTTGATTTAAGTTCAATAATAAATTTTATAAACGCCAATTACATAAATATTAACTTTCTATTCATTTAATTTCTTTCCGGAAAAATGTCCCCCTCTAAGAAATTTTTGGGACAATATTTCGTGATTAACTCATTTTTCAAGGTTGGTGTTCCTAAGACGATACAATAAGCAAAAAAATGTTTAATTTTTTTGGGTGCTTTTTATTAAATTTTTTAAATTTTGTTTTAAATTTTAGAAAAAAATAAAATTTAGTATATATTAAATTTATGTTCAAGGTGTCTCAATTTTCCAAAAAATACCTCATAAACATAAAAATAGAATTATTTACAGAGTGTTTTTAATTGCGGATGTATATACTGGGTTTAGAACGTTTGGAAATTTCGTAATCATGTCAATAAATTAATTTAGTTAAAGTGCAGTAATGATGATAGTTGGTTAATATTTTACTTTGTAAATAAGTCACGGGCCGTTATCATATAAACAATGAATCATGTTTTAATTGATACATCGTTAATTATGATTTTGTTGGGTGTGTTTAATGTATTTTTTTACAACAAAATTAACTATCCTTCTTTAATCTTTGTTTATAGAAAAAAAAGATGTAAATGATAATTAAAGACAACCTTAACGTTTATTTTACAAACTGACGCCATAGTTACATTTTCTTATGAACAAGTTGGTGAAGAAATATTTAGAAAAATTTACAAATCTTAAAAAGCTTTTAAACATGCAGTTTTTTGTAAATATCCTTAATCCCAAACGACTAGAGCTACGCGTGTATGT
>JAHBCN010000244.1:82500-229534 GCA_019359885.1 Listronotus oregonensis
AAACATCGAATTTAAGACTCATCCTGAAGACAGTTCCGACTTGGCACCCACTACCTTCTTCTTGTTTCCGAATATCAAAGGTAAACTGCGTGGCCAAAAATTTACGAACGCCGAAGAAGCAGTCAAAGCGTTTTAAAAGCATGTTTTGGTGGTGTCTCAAGGGGGATGGAAAAACTGCTATGACAAATGGTTTGAACGAATTGTATTGATCATCAAGGGGAATATTTCAAAAAACAATAAAGCCATTTTCATTTAAAAATGTTTGTTATTATTTGCTATTCCCGAAATACGAAAAGTAGCCCTCGTATATCTGGTTAGTTTTTAGTATAAGTTACGCTTTACTGACACAGGTTAAGGCAATAACTATTGTTTGTTGTTTATTCCCCTAAGTTTGCCAAGTGCTTCGGTAAAGTCAAATGTCCGGTGCACTGCGTGGCCTTGAAAGGCTACGACCCCCGTCTTATTGTGTACCAGGCAGAAGAGCTTGTAATAGTTTCGGAATGGAAGTATTTGTCTTGCTTAATTTTTAATTGTTTTATTTAATCTAAATGTGACTGGCGTAAGATTTTTTTTTAAACCAGCAAAAGTAAAACCTTAGACTAAAAAATTAATAATAACAAAACAAACAACAGTTGTCCCTGTTTCTCATAAAATGTCCGATATAATTTTTAAAGTCAAACAGATCAAGCGTATTCTTTCTTCCCTTAATACTAAAAAATCGTCTGGGCTGGATGGCATACCAGCAATCGTCTTAAAAAAATGTCTCCGACTTGCACCCATCTTAACTCGCCTCTTTCGAATTCTTACGACACGGGCATTTTCCCGAGAGTTGAAAGCTGCACGTGTCAACCTGTCCCAAAAAAGGATCCAAAAGCCTCCCTTCTAACTATAGACCTATATCTCTTCTTTCAGTTGTTTGCAAGGTAATGGAAAAATTCATTAATTCTCAAATCTTAAAGTATCTGGAAAAACATAAGATCTTACATGATAGACAATATGGATTCCGTCACAGTAGATCCACAGCTGATCTTCTTTCCTTTGTCTCACACAACTGAAACAAGTCCCTTGAGTTTCTTGGTGAATCCCAGATCGTTGCTCTTGACATATCCAAAGCTTTCGATCAGGTCTGGCATGATGGGCTTCCTAACAAACTTCCTTCTTACGGTCTTCCACCTAAGCTTTGCTCTTGGCTTTCCAGTTTCCTTTCTAATCGACGTATATCAGTTAGTGTAGATGGTCATTCCTCCAGCTTCTACCAAATTAATGCTGGGGTGCCCCAGGGCTCAGTGCTGGCACCCACGCTGTTTCTTCTACACATTAAGAATCTTCTCTCTTCCACAATCAATCCCATTCATATATATAGTGAATTGAAAAATTAAGTATTCAATTTCTTAAACCACCGTGTAATTCTGATTTTGAAAACAAGCGCAGGTCAATGCAGATATCTCTTTCACAAGACCTCAAACTTATCTTGGATTGGGGCGCCAAAAATAGTGTTCAGTTTAATGCCTCAAAAACACAGTCATGTTCTCTGTCGCGAAAAAAGTCTGCGAATGCTCATCCCTTACATATGAGCGGCCAAGTTCTGCAGAACAAAGAGTCGTTTAATCTAGTCGGCGTTATTTTTGAGAATAATCTCAACTGGCACAAACACATTTCATCCATAGCTTCGGCAGCTTCAAAAAAGATTGGATTCCTTTTTCGAGACAGAAAATATTTCTCTTCTTCCAATCTGTACACTCTGTATGTATCCCAAATCAGACCCTCTTTGGAATATTGTTCTCATGTCTGGGGAATGGCGTCCCCTACAACACTTAGCATTCTGGACTCCATTCAAAGAAGAGCCGTTCGTCTTATTAATGATCCAACGCTCACAGAAAGGCTTCCTCTTCTTGCCCATCGTCGAGCTGTAGGGGATCTGTCGCTCTTCTATAGGTACTTTCACGGCTTCTGCTCAGAGGAATTGGCCAGTATTATTCCTTCTCTGGCAGCTCCCAACAGAGCAACACGTAGTGCAACTTTTATGCATCCTTTTACAGTTCAGTTAGAGAGGCCCCGAACTTCCCGCTTTCTTCGTTCCTTTATTCCTAGAGTGTCAAGACTATGGAACCTGCTGCCCGCAGAAGTTTTTCCTTCTCCTCCCAATCTCCAAAAATTTAAGTCCCGTGTGAACAAACTCCCTCTCACCACACTGAAGACACCCACGGTACGTTAGTACTTAGGCATCAGCCTTCGTGGACTGTCCCAAGATAAAAAAAAAAGGTAAATTAAATTTTATATTAAATTACTTTAGATGTAAATATTTATTTTTACTTTTAAACAACAGTTTTTTTATAAGATGTTCCATTATTCTTGGGGTATATAGGAATGTGAGTGTGTAAAGCAGGGGTTTCCAAACTTTTTCAGTTTGCGGCGCACTTGCAGGTTTAGTATTTTGTCAGGGCGCCCTTACTCGCAATATGTATACAATCGTGTCCAAAAAAGTGCTGCATACGTACAACGTATAAAGGATGTGCTTTACAGGAGTAATAAGGAGCTCCTGGTGGCGCCCCGGAACCACTGAGGATGGCAATAAACAAACTTATCCTGTGTTTTACAAATTTACATTTTAAGGTTAAAGTAGCTTCCTGTAATCCTAATTTTTTTTCATGTTCTAATACCATACTTATCCACTCCGGTAAGTTGTAAGCAAGTTGATGATATCAATTTTACTGAATGTGATTATGGCATTAAAAGAACTTATTATTCTACTGAAAGGCAATAATATAGGCCTTGTAAGAAGACGCTTGTTTCCGATAATTTTTATTCAAACGGTAATGATTCATTTAATTTTTTATTTAAAATTGTTGCATGCAGATTGTTTTACGCATGCGATTAATAATTTTATTTTTAATAAATCCAGCTTAATCTCTTAACACAATCTTGCTAATAAATCTGTCTTTTTTGGTTTCTTTTTAAAAATCAGTTTTCGTAGACGGAATAAATATTTGCTTCAAATAAGCTTGAGCAAGAGTTAAAAGTTTTTGATGTAGGGAAAAAAGAATAGTGCGTTTTTTTATGTAACGTCCACAAATTATGCGTATAAAAAATGTATACGTTATTTAATGCAGGAAAAATAGGGCATGTAATTAGCTTTCAAAATATTACTAAAATTTAGCACGGATTATTATTCTCCACTTACAAGAACCTTTAGATACAAATTCTTGTACCTATATTTTTTTTATAAACTAAAAAAATAATAATTATAATTTAAAAATTAAATTTTGGATGTAACCACTGACCTTCATATGGACCGGCAAAGAGTATCAGATGCGCAGTTCAAAAGTAAGATTTTATAGGCGAAAAAATGTGTCCGTGCGCTGTGGCGGCAGTCATCGCAAAGAGTCTTAAATCATGCGCAATGCGGACCGGCAGACCGATTTTATTTAGGCTTGGGCACACAGAACGCGGTCTGCCCGCCGCGGTCTGCCGTCCGCCCGTCGCGGACAGACCGTCGATCTGTATTGTAAACCGATAGGTTATCCCCGCCACACAGAAGGCGGGATGACGCCGCGGGCCGACGGCAGAAACCGACGGTCAGTTTTCGGTTGTATTTCGGGACAGATTTTTCGTACCGCCGACCTGTGGATTTGTTATTAAAATGGGAGACAAGACCGAAATTTTGATTGAAAAAGTTCGTGGCTTTCCCTGTCTTTGATACAAGCCTCAAAGATTATAAAAACCTTTTATTGAAGGATGAAACATGGAAGAGGATAGGCCAGGAGTTAGAAGAAAATAGTGAGTAGTATTTTTTCCTTTTAATTATTAAAATAGGCTCAAAATTTTCTCGCACTTCAAATGCTGCGTTTGTGGCTCTTCGATTCGTTGGTCTTGTTGCATCAAATGCACGCATGGGTTCGTTTCCACCTTCTGTATCCATCATAACAGTAGTCCCCTGTTTAACTCGAAGATAGTTATGTATACAACACGTAGCTTTCACAACATCTATTACAGCTTCAATCTCCAAATCAATCGGTCGTAAAAAAATTCGCCATTTCTGAACTAAAATTCAAACGCATTCTCAACGACTCGCCTAGCCCTACTTAAACGTAGGTTGAATATTTTCTTCCTTACATCGTCCACGATCGATGGTCTAGGAAAAGGACGCATTAAATATGTTTGTGGTCCAAAACCTTCATCACCTATTAATACATGGGGAATAGGATGGGTTCCGGGCAGTGGTTTGGGAGGCAGAAGAGTTTTCCGTCAATAAATTCACGGAAAAAAACGGAGTTTTCGAATATTCCACTGTCACTATGTCGCCCATAGCTTCCAATATCTACAACACTAAACTTATAAAACGGATCAACAATTGCAAGTAGGACGATTGAAAAATAATTTTTGTAGCAAAAATAATTTGAACCAGTGTTGGGCGGGCATTTTATAGCGAATGTTTAATCGATGCTTCCTACGCAGTTGGGAATCCCCAAAGTTCTCTGAAGCCAATCTCGTTTTGCCTCCACATTTCTTCTGTTGGATTTGACGGTAGATAGTATGCAGCACGTTCCATTTCCTTGCATACTTCTTTTACAATTTTGGTCACTGTCGACGTCCATTCTAAAGGAAAATGCGATAGTCTGATGTGAGTCTCCAGTAGCCAGATATCTAAAAATTATTTTTGCGGCATAATAACACACATACCCAAAAACTTTTCTAATTCCACCGTGATCCAAATTCATAGAAAGCCCGTGCAGGGTTCTTTAAAATATAGTAATTATTTCTCTAAACCCTAGAGCCTAGTTTATAGTCGTCGTAACGTGATCCTATTATATAGTCATATAACGCAATTTTTATAAAACGTTTATACTCAATCATACATTTGCGTATACATGGTGTTTCAAAAAGTAAGGTAAAATAATCAAGGTGGCGATTCTTGGGTTCTTCTAAGAAAAAAATCATATGGACGTATGTCCTAAACGTCTTAGATTTTGAGATAAATATAAAGTTTTCGAAAAATTATCTTTATTTTATTATATCTATGATACTACTCTAGATATTTCAATGAAAATTTGATATGAAGATACTATGCATTAGGAGGCATTTCTGATGTACAACAATTTTTTATTTCTTCCAGTGGTGTTCGTGCGGGATTTCAACTAAATATTTTTATAGAAAAATATTGTACGCCACTGCTTTTTCTCCCAACAAAGATTATTTTCATAATTACCATTTACTTCTGAGCAAATTTTATCTCTTGATTTTCTTTCCTCCGACTTTTACGGTTTTCGCGTAAAAAATAAGCCTATTTCTCTGCATTAAACATGAAATGGAATGAGCGACCCCTTGCATTGTTTTACATCAGAAAATGCTTGCATAGTAGCTTTATACCGAATTTTATTAAAATATTTTGAGTGGTATCATAGATATAATAAAATGAAGATAATTTTTGAAAATTTTACCACCCCGTATCTCAAAATTTAAGCGTTTAGAACATACGACCATATAAAGTTTTTTCTTAAAAAACAAAGAATCATCCCCTTGAATATTTTACCTTACTATTGAAACACCCTGTATAAATCAATTTTGACATTAAATTTGACTCTTTCGAATCGTTACTTTTACGTTAATTTGTGGATTACGTCTTATACTAAGTTACGCTACGTCGATATAAAACAGTTTAAATATAAATCTACAAACAAAAACCTAAAAAAGGCCATATAATATAAAACATTATTGCTGATTAGTCAATCAGTACTACATATTATTATATAATATATATTTTAGGTGTAACGGTCAAGAAAAATGGAAAAATTTGAGATTCTATATAAATACAAAAAAACTCTTAAAGGCATACAGGACAAGCTGCCAAAAAATATAAAAAATGGCCATGGGTGACCATATGAGTTTTCTTGATGATACGATACTTCACGCTCAACATTTAGAACATAGATGAAACCCAGGAAGAAACCCTCTCATTCTCCCCAAATTTAAACGATTCGAGTCCACTAACGAACTTGAACAAGAGACATCACCGCCTCCTCAGTCATCATCATTTTTCTCAACACCGGCGACGTCGAAGTTAAATTTGCCTACTCAATCAAAAGATAAAAAAGAAAGCAGGGAGCAGACGACGTTGATAAAGTGATAAGTTACTTAAATAAAAAGAGACAGTCATATGATTCCATTGATCACCTTTTCTTAAGTTATCAAACATTTAAGACATTTTCAAAGAAGAAACAAGCCACACTGAAAATAAAGCTTGGACATTTTTTGCCGAGGCAGAATTGGACGAGCTTTAACAAGAACAACTAAGAAGTTTGTCAGTTGCTTCCAGTAACTCAACCTGTTCGCAGATTGATATAACTAATTGCATACTCAAGTCACTACAGTAATCAATGTACAGCAAATAATACAACCCACATGTTGGTTGTACAAACCCTTCAACCTTCTCCAGCTACAGAGAATCTGAAAACTGCTTGAACATTTTGAATATTGATCGTCATTCTGCCCGATCCAAACCGTTCCCTATGCCACATGACCACAGTTCAACGCAACGCAGTGGCCCACAAATATTGATAACCAATCACTGGAATATAAAAAATCTTACCAGTTTTTGTTCTAGATTTAAAATATTTAATATGAAATACACTCCTTAAGCAAACTACAAGTCTTTCTCTTGTAGAAATTGGTCTCCTCGTTTGTAGTACATTTTATTATACCTTGGCAATTAGGTCATGAATTTCCTCAAAACAGTCTCGTGACATTCGAAAATATTTAAAAAAAAACGGTCTTCATGTGTTTCTAGTTCTCTACCCTGTGGTACTCGCCGTATTGCTCTCTTCTCTTGTTAATTTCATGTACCCATAATTTCTTTTTTTAGATTTTCCATTGCGTAAACAACAAAACTTCATCTTCGGAATCGGACATTTTCTCCAAACGGAATTGACCGCCTCTGAAATTAATAGGACCGCGCCTGTGGGACGTTCGATGACCCTTTCCGAGACCGCGGGTACAGACCGCCACGGGCAGACCGCGTTCTTGTGCCCAAGCCTTTAGACGTTTGTCGCCAGTTTCGTACTGGCCGCTTGTGAAAGAATTTCTATATAATTATAGATTTTAAACAAGTTTTACTGTTTTATTGACCTATTTTGAATTTAGTGGTAGCATTTATACATTCCTTTTGTTCATAAAAAATTTCTAAACTGTTTTTGGTGATCCGCTTGTAAGCGAACATTTGTGCAAGAGAGAAAGAACAGCGGCATAACCTTTCTTCCTCCAACGTGCTTATTCGTTGGTGGAAAAAATATATATACCCCGCTCTGCGTGCTAATTGGTCGGCATCTCCTCGTCGATCAATCGACACGTTGGAGCCATGAAGAAAGGTTATACAATGATAAATTTAAGATGTTTATAACATCTTATTATCGCTATCGAAAACAAAAGTCTAAGCAGAAAACGAGTTAACGTTATTTGTACCAACATTTTTTCCCTTCTGTTTATAAGTTTGTTTCAATGTTGCAAAAAACCGTTTATTGTACGGCCATATGCAAGTTTGGTCAAATAAACCCATTCCTAACCGATAAGTGACAGTGTATTACAGAATACCGTTACTGTTCTCCAAACAAAGCAGAACCTTTAAACATACAGAAAGTTTAATTTAAAATAAAACACTCGCTGTAAAGTTTCACAAATTTTTATTCAGATAGATCTGACACGTGTTTCGGTCTCACGACCATTTTCAAAGATCTTTTTAAGAAGAATGAGTTTAAAAATAAAATAAAATTATCTTAAACTTACACAGATGGCCTATAGTAAACATTTTATGGCACTAAATTATTTTGATTGCAGCGTCTAAGATGGGCGTACATACAAAATCTGTTTGAGTATTTGTTAAGTTGTCTTTATTGCTTATAGATTTCTTAATGGCCAAAATTTCCAAATAATCTATTTGTTTACCCTTCTGAATGTTATGTAATAACTTTACATCCCCATTATTAAAAAAATGATTATTGTCTATGCAGTGTTCCGCAAAACCGGTATTTCTCTTGCTGTGTAGAATTGAATTTCTGTGTTCTTTTATTCTATCCTGTAAAGAACGCCCTGTTTGCCCTATATAGGTTGCGTCACACTCATTACAACATATTTTATATATTCCGGATTGTTGATTCTTAGGAATTTTTTGTTTGTTATTTACTAAAACCCTTGCCAAATTATTTTTATTAACTGAAATACAATTAATTCCTAATTTGCGAATATTATTGCTAATTTTATTACTTATACCAGACACATAGTTTATAGCAAACCATTTTTTAGCCTTACTATCATTTGAAGTAATGTGTGTATAAAAATGCTTTTGAATATTTTTATGTTTTTTGTTTCTTATCAGTTTGTTGATGATTGCGGGACTGTATCCATTATTTGTAGCTATTGTTTTTATTATATTGACTTCTTTTAGGCAGTTTTCTTGGCTTAATGGAACACTTAATAACCTATGAATCAAACTATGGAAGGCCGACATTTTTATTTGCCAAGACTGGTTAGAATTTGCATGTATAATTGTATCTGTTGAGGTTGGTTATTTACGTGGTTTTTTTCCCGAAACACGTGTCAGATCTATCTGAATAAAAATTTGTGAAACTTTACACCGAGTGTTTTATTTTAAATTAAATTTGTTACAATGTTTCACCTAGAGCCTACCGCAAATTCAATAGAAATTATACAGAAAGTGTTTAAACTTCGTTGTTTTTGAACTGACATAAAACCGTGTAAGGTAGACACTTACGCGTTTAATCGATTCTAACAGTTTCAAAACCTTTTCACGGTGGTACAAAGACTGGGTCTTAAAACAAACCCTATCTTTTATTAGCCCTTCTTTTTGCTATTTAAATTTTTTAATACTAATTGTATTACCTTATTGTTTATATTACCACCTTACAAAATTTATATATGTATAAAAACATAAAATAAAAAAAATCAGTATCTTAATATAGAAAAAATAGTTATTTGTGCAACCAGTTGGGAAAAGCGCTATTTTTCGTAACGAGCATAGCAAAAAATGTAAATTATGAAGAATAGTGTTTCTCAACGCGTTTAACACGATATTTTTTTAAATTTTGCATATGATATAAATCTTTTGAATTCAAGTTTAAAATATAAAAAAGCTTTTTAAAATTCATTGACGATGTCACATATATTACTTTTCATCACCAGTTGCCAAAAATTTTACTTTTTGTAACTAGTTATGAAAACTAAAATATTTGACTACGTCAATAAGTTTTTAAAAGTGTTACTTTAAATGGTAAAATTAAAAAAAATATATTTCATGAATATAAATTAATTAATGATTTATAGAAATTTCTAAGTCCGGCACTGGTCCTTTATTTCAAATACGCATGCTGATGGACAACCTTATTGTTTGTTTAGAGCGCGCTAGCGTAAACTTGCCATAAATGCGATTAGTGATTGCATATCTAAAGTTATGTTATCCATAGAGGTACGCTCTGTATCTTCCTTATTATTACAACTAAGTCAAATAATTACGCAGGTCAACATTTGATCTACACGGGAACGTCGAAAGCGGTTAGGAGCTCCAAGGGTTTTTGGGGTCGCTGATTACGATGAAAGGGTCGGTTTACCTCCATCACGTCAGGTTCAAAGTCATTTGAAGGTCAAGTGACAAAAAAAAACATCGGAAAAATCTATAAAAATTCATGCATATGTTTTCGAGGTCGCTGAATCCGAATCCGGCGTTTATTTACGACTATCCTAGAGGTCATCCAAGGTTATTTCAATATTATTTTAAAGTGTTTTTGGAATAAAAATGTTAAGTACGATTCGAAAAATATGAAAAAATTCGTAACGTATGTTTTCGAGGTCGGCGAATCGGAATCTGAGGTCCCTTAACCTCTATAATGTCAGGTTTAAGGTCATTAAAAGGTCAAGTGGAAAAAAAAACATGGCAAAAACCTGAAGAAATTTATGTATACATGAATTTTTCTAAATTTTTCCGAAGTGTTTTTTTGTTCACTTGACCGTCATGACCTTAAACCTGACGTAATGGAGCTAAACCGACTCTTTTATCGTAATTAGCGACCCCAAAAACCCCAGTAGCACTTAAGCGCTTACGGCGTTCCTGTATAGTTCAAAACCAATATTTTGAACCAGTCTTTAGTACCTAGATAGTTATTGGTAGAACCGTTTCGAACACCCTGTATAGTAAACTACTTTTTTTACCGGCTGTGTCTTAGGGAAGGTTTTCCTTCATAATTTTCTTATTTATTAAGATAAAAAAAATATATATGTCGGTTTTTGACGTAAATATTCAAGGTTTGACATATTGATTTGTTTTGTATAACTTTAGGTTTGACCGGAAATGACTAGTCATTTTTTCAAATGAAAAGGGCATTTTGTTTCAAATAATGTATTACCACAAAGTCGTTGATTGGGTCATAGCTGTTTCCAAAATGCACCTAAAAATTATTTATTCTGTTGTAAAACGGTACTACTATTTTTTGATGTTATTAAACACGTCTAGAGAAGCACAAAAAATAAAAGTACAAATAAATTTGTTTTTCCATGCCTACTTATTCCAAAATTAGAGGATTTAACATAACATTAAAAGCATAATTGTATTCAAAATAATATATCCTATCAAATTAGGAAAAAATTACAAGTGTTCCAATTTAAAAATTAAAAGTACTAGGCATTGCCGGTCAAACCGAAAGTAAAACAAAACCAGTAAATAGGCTAAACAATGCACATTTATATCAAATAGTATGGTTACTTTGTGGGGGGACCACCTCTGAGAAACAGAGGGTATATAAAAACAATATTTAACTTTTATTTAACAAACAAGAGTTAACGTGTTTTGCAATGTTACAGCTTAAGTGGGAAAAATGTCGAGGTTTCAGTTTTATCGCTGATGGTTTACCCTTCCTGGCGTCGCGCGATTTCAGTTGATTGTTTAGCATGTATACTTTTACTTAACATTTAGTGACGCAGTAATTCATTCCCTTTCTTTAAAAAATAAAAAAAATTTGCTTATTACACTCAAAATAAATAATATAGTTACTGTTATATTTAGCTTGCTGCTACGCAAATTTTATTATTTTGGAGGGTTCTTTAATCTATCTATATATGATTAGGATATTAAAAACGCTTTATTTTAAAAAATTATCTATTTTGCAAAATGTATCCTTTTTTTCCGCTGACTATATGTTTCTTAATAAGTAAATTACTTTTATTTAAAATGTATTAAAAAGCAGCAGTTTAAATAAAATTAACAGCCAATTTTCAATACATGAAAATATACAGAAATAACTATACTGAACTATAAAGGTTTTGTATTTAATAATGTTGACGGCAATGAAAATCGCATCGGAATTTATGCAGCAACAACAGAACATAAATTTGAACATAAGACATCTGTGGTAATTTACAGTCCTTTGTACGTTATTTAAATAACATTCCTATTGACTTGATTATACATTATGTACATACTGGTGTAAAATGTATTAAATGCATGATTTTGCATAAAAATTGAAGGATATAACAGCTTTTAGCTAATGAAAATAATTAAAAAAATTGAACTGATCTTCTTGGCAGCTACTCACTTAATACTTTATTCTAAAAAAAATCCTGCTTGTTTTGGGTCTAAAAGACCAAGGTTTGGCAAAGAAGAAAGTCTTTATATATATTTTAAATTTAAATAATATTTATTTATAAACACTAATTGCGTATATTTTTTATTTAATTTGTTTAATATGAAATAGTATTGGTCAGATAAAGTTTTTAAATTAAATGACTTTCAAATTTATTTATACCCAGAAAAATTGCTATGATTTATGAAGCGCCACTTACTTAATCGCTGTCTAACCAAAGTAAGACTCTTCTTGGCTTATATTGGCACTAAGTTAAAATAAACATATTTAATTTAAAAATTTCTTTTCTATGTTTCGTAAATTTATGCATAAAACTGTTTATTTTATAATATATAAGCTTTGAACTGACAAATAGTATAAAAAGAAAGATTACACTTGGATTTTTTTGATATTTACTGGGCATTTATGGATATATAACGAGAAAGTCTCGTCGAAAAAAAAAATATGTTTTAAAACTCTTGGGGAAACGTGAAAACGCCCTTGTCTCACTGAGAGTCTCTTGCAAGGTCTCTCGCTCTCTATAAGGGATTTAGACGTACAACTACGAAAATGGTATGCTAACATAAAAAAAATTAACATTAGTAAGGGATTAGATGGGCTAAACGGAGACGTCCATGGAACATTTTAAGGGTTACCAATCACCCCCATATGTATTATGCGATTGTCAATAGTTTCTGAGATATATTTTTTTTGTGATATTTTTAAGGTTTAGTGTATGATTAAGTTTAAGTCGTATTTATTTTTATATTCACAGCTGGTTGATAAATTTTAAGTAGTTAATTTGTTAAACAACTATCTAAATACAATTTAAAACCAAAAATAGTATTTACTTTTATTCAACATTAATGATTATTAGGGTTTATTAGCGAAAAACAAAATTATGTAAAAGGTAACTACAAAATTAGAAATTGTTTGCTTTTTTTCAAGTACGGTCCTTCAATTTCCTATGCCATCTAAAAACTTGCGTATTCTTTGGGCTTTCAAAGATCATAAAAATATCACCTACTTTTTTCATGGCTCAATAAAAAACACATTTTAATCAGTTCACTACTGTTTTTTTGCAACCTTCTACCTTCATTAACCTTTTTAAACATTTATCTCTGCACAGTATTTTTGACCACCTTATCTGTCTTTCTATTTTTTGCATTTAGGCTGTTCCTTTGTGTTATTTTTTTAATTTTTCTTAGCCTTCAAAATAATTTATTAGTGGTCAAGTTTCAGTAAGAACATTGGTAAACTGTTTATTTTGGTTTCACTTTAAAACTAAAATTATCTGTTTTGAAACAGAAAATCGTGACTTATGAACTATACACGACGTGAATATGCAGAAATTCGCTATTTCTATGGGGTCGCTTGAGGAAATGGACACTTGGTGGCCAGACTTTATCGTGACCATCTTCAAAACCGAAGTGGACCGCAGCCTAAACGGTATCCCGACCATCGACGACGGGTCTAAATTTAGGAGAACAGGAATATTCATTATTTACAACTATCATCATTGTACAATAAAAAACCCTTATAGAATCCGGTCACATCATTTCCAGCATTAATTTGGTGTAAACTTATGGTCTGGAGTGTTGAATGGCCAGCTGATAGGGCCTGCTGCCTAACCGACTAAATGGAGACCAGTATTTGCAGTTTTTAATAATCGACCTGCCACTGTTGTTAGAAGATGTAGATTTAGGATTATGACTACGAATCTGGCTGTACCAGGCTGCCTAACCGACTGAATGGAGACCAGTAATTGCAGTTTTTAATAACTGACCTGCCACTGTTTTTGGAAGAGGTAGATTTAAAATTACGACTATGAATCTGGCTGCAACAAGATGGCGCCCTCTGCCACTCTTTTATGCCCGTACAACAGCATTTAAACCTAAATTCCGGGGCAATGGATTGGTCGTGGTCGTCCAATCAGGTGGCCATCACAATAACCTAATTTAGACCCTATTGATTTTTTTTTATCTGGGGTTTTATGGCACACTAAATGAAATTACCCATTAAAATACTCGTTGCTCTAAAAAAAGTAGGTAATGTTTTAGTGCCTTTTAAAAGTCCACAGCATAGGCTCGTGTTTAGGGTGCCTGGAAATATAATAACCGTATTTAAATAAAATAATAAATTTGTCATTTTAAAAGTGGCTCTTAACGATGTATTTCTTTTTTGCAAATAAAGCCAATAAATTTTTTTATTTTAAGTGTTAATTTAGGATACCATAAACGCATGGTTAGGTTAAAATTTAGCAATAACTTGTAAATATTATAATACATAATATTTTACTCCCACACAGAAAAGTTTTTAAAAAATTACAAACAAAAAATCATATCTCGAAAATGGTTGAAAATCGATAGGTGCATATGGGGGTAATTCTGGTAGGCTTTGGGGTGTTCTACCGAAATTTATACGTCTCCGTCAGACCCACCTTATATATATTATATATAAATATATATAACAAAATATATATATATATATATATATATATATATATATATATATATATATATATATATATATATATATATATATATATATATATATATATATATATATATATATATATATAATATATATATATATATATATATATATATATATATATATATATATATATATATATATATATATATATATATATATATACAGTGACCGCCAGAAACTATGCGACATATGGAAAAAGTTTTTATTATGACGTTTAGAAAAAAATCGATTTCGCAGTTCAAATCTGCATCACTTAAAACCTCAGAAACAATTGAACGATCCCGATTGTCATCTGTTATTTGGCAGTAAATTTAAAATTTGTTTGGTCGGTTGGCCGAAAGTCCCCTTATTCGTCAAAATATCATAAAAAAAATTCTATGGCTATCTGTAAAATTTTGAGCCATTTGGATAACAATATTTTGGACATTTCTTTTCCATAAAAATATTTTTGTTTGAAAAAAATTTCTTTGTCATTTAGAAACAGGTTTTCCAGGCCTAAACTTAGGTTTCGGCACATTTTTTTTTTTCTTTAGTAAGTTAGTCCTTTTTTCCAAAAAAAAAAAAAAATTAAAAAATGGTATTTTTCGAAAACCCTAGTTGTCGCATAGGCATTTTTTAAATACCGTAACTCGGAATTTCAAATATTAATTTTTTATTTGGAGTTATTTTAATTAGTATACTTGGTTCACTGTAAAGTTTTGTTGTTTTGACGTGTCTTATGACAAGCCGAGTTAGCCAACTCCTAAATACTCGACCTCGTAAATTAAAACAAAACGAGCACACATCTGATATTCACATTATTTAACCTCAAATACTCGCATCTTCCTCTAATCCTTTGACCATTTCATATATCGTTCCTTTACTGGGTGAATAGTTCGTCGATTAGCTTAGCTGTTGTGGCAAACAGGCCCGTATTTTTATAATACATTATTTTTAAGTGTTCGGGTCGTTCGCACGTGTCGACATTGAATTCTAAAATATATTATTTTTAATGCTTTTAGGGATAGTTTTTTGAGGTATTGTAAAAATAGTGTGTATTGGACTTTGTTTTATATTATTTTTGGACTTTCTAGTTTTGTAAAGTGTTTATTTATTAAAAAGTAAGTAATAGTGTAGGTATAAATAACTATAATTTTATTTGCTTTTATTTTCAAGTTTTTTAGATTAATTAATGATTATGGATCACGATTACTGTATTCCCAGTACATCCAAAAGAAGCAGGGAAAGAGATTTGGTAACATAAATAAATTATATATGTATTTTAAATATTTAACCAAACTACTTTAGGAGGGTTAAAAACCAAGGTCGACCAAGGTTTTTGGTTGATTGGTTGATATTAAAACAAAATTAACCACTTTGGCCAATATAGGTATTTTAAAAACTCCTTATTTTTGACCGTAACAACTTTTTTTAAGACACGTACAATGTAGCCATAATTTTTTGCAGAACTGTCTCTCTTCTCAAATACATGGGAATAAAGTAGCTTAAGAGATGGTGAGAAATGTTTACAAATACTTTGTAGAAGAACATCGCGTATTGAGCCCTCTTCAGGTATGTTTATAATATTTTTTTAGTTGATCCTTTATATACAGAGTGGTCAACAGAGTTTACAACAAAACTTTTTTATTTCTCATTTCTCAGAAAATTTTATACTTGATAAAAGTTTCCGCATAAAGCAAAACCGGGTATAATGTTAATTACGTTTTAGTCTCGCCTACAGGGTGCTCAAAAAATACAAAAAATTACTTTGGAAAAACTAAAATATTAGGATGTTTAGGCCGGGTTTATCCAATTTATTGTTTATTCTTAATTATTTATTCCTTATTCATAATTTTAAGGCCGTGATTGGTTACTTCAAAATTTAGAGCAATTTAATTGGATTTAAGCTTTGAATTAGAAATAAAGAAATATTGATTAAAAAAAAACTCTGATCTTTATCAACATTGTTTTTAGGAAACAGCTAAAGCTTTGGGAGTTTCAGTTCCTTCAGTAAGGAAATATAGGAATGGTCCCACCGAAAATTCTTTATCAGTGTCGAAGTAAAACACGGGAGATTACCATGGAGATATGAATGCGGAAAACTTTGAAAAATGGTTGAAAAACGCTCTTCTTCCCAGTTTGGATGAACCGTCAATTATTCTCCTTGATTACGCTAGTTACCATAGTCGTCAAAGTGAGAAATAGCCCACCAAATTTGGAGAAAAGGAGAAATTCAGAATTGACTGGAAGCAAAGAACATTCCTTTTTCTCCCTTGGATACTTTGGATAGACTGTGGAAGATAATAAGCCAGATACCAAAACCTAGTAAATCGTATGTGGTTGATAATTTAATAAGAGAAGCTGGACATGAAGTTATTCGTCTACCTCCATACCATTGTCAGTTCAATGCTATTGAAATGGTTTGGAGCGAGGCTAAACGCGTTTATGATTCTCGTATTAATGAAATCAAAGATGTTTTGGAGTGTTGGAAAATATCTTTGGAGCATGTTTCCTCAGAGCACTGGTCCAACTATGTTCGACATACAGATAAAATTATAAAAGAGGCGTGGAAAAAAGAAAAATATATAATGTCAGTTCAAGAACCCATCATCATTCATGTTTCTGACAGCGATCACAGCATGTCATCTGACGAAGATAATTTATAAAATTAACCATGCAATAAAGCGTTCTTTACTCATACGCTTGCAGGAAAATGCATACTAAAAAAAGTGACTACAGCGATAAGTGTTTATTCACTTATTCATTTGCAGAAAGAATGCATGCACTTAAAAAAAGTAACTACAAAAATAGATGTATTTCACTCACTACACTACTTTTTAAATAAAAAAAAGGTATTTACATCTTGTCAAGACCCCGAATTTGTTTAAAATTTAAAGTACTAATTATTATTTAAAAGGGGGGTATATTTTTTAAACTAGTAGACATTCTTGCCAATATGGTTTAGGTATCATAAAATTTTGTAAGTGGTAAGTGGTTTAAAACAGTAACAATATATTTTATTAATAAAAAATAACTACTAATTTCTCCTTATTTATGTTTAATTACAGAACGCAAAAAGTACTAAAAGATAACCTTTAGTTTCTAGAAATATATAAATTTTACATTAGGTAACTTCTTAAAAGTTTATATGCTTAAAAGGATTTCGCATCCAAATAAAAGCTAAAACCAAGGTCGTGCTATCTTAAGTAAATTAATAATGAGTACTGGTAACCTGTAAAATATAATAACGCCTAAAAATTAAACAAATCTTAATTAATTAAACATTTTTACAAGAACATGCTAGGATCTAAAGGCTAAGTATGTATTTACCTGCTTATATATTTATATAGTTTATAGCGCTTCATAATAAATAGTTGAATCATAAATAAAAAATGTTTTTATATATCCTTTTTCAACACGTTAATATATAATATTTTTTAACTAAATACAATACCAATAATATGTTGTCACGTTATCATGTGTTGAGTATCGTCTCGTGAGTTTAAAACTCTTTTAGTTTTAAAATTTTAATAAAATCAAAAGCCCGTTTTTTTTGTATTTATAATGCTAACAGTAAATATGTTTTAGCAATTTTGTTCTTAAATTTTTAAAATCATTTTATGAAAAAAATATTCGCCAAAGTACGTCCCTGGCCCAATCTTGAGTTGGCTATAATAAAAGTAACTAGAAAATGACATGTCTTGTCGGCCATGACTAAAACTTTAGATTGTCCAGACTATACATTGTATTGTTTAAACGGTTAAAATTAATATTTGAAATTCCGAGTTACGGTATTTAAAAAATGCCTATGCGACAACTCGGGTTTCCGAAAAATACCATTTTTTAAAATTTTCCTCTAAAAAAAGGACCAACTTACTAAAGTAAAAAAAAATTGTGCCAAAACATTAGTTTAGGTCTGGAAAACCTGTTTCTAAATGGTAAACAAAAATATTTTTATGGAAAAAAAATGTCCAAATTTTGGTTTTTATCCAAATAGCTCAAAATTTTACATATAGCCATAAAATTAAATTCTGAACAACTTATCCTCATAATTTTTTTTTGATATTTTAACAAATAAGGAGACTTTCGGTCAACCGACCTAACAAAATTTAAATTTACTGCCAAATAACAAATGACAATCGGGTTCGTTCAATTGTTTCTGAGGTTTTAAGTGATGATTTGATTGATCAATTTTTTTCTTAAAGTCATAATAATTTTTTTTTCCATATGTCGCATACTTTCTGCTTCACTGTATATATATATATATATATATATATATATATATATATATATATATATATATATATATATATATATATATATATATATATATATATATATATATATATATATATATATATATATATATATATATATATATATATATATATATATATATATATATATATATATATATATATATATATATATATATATATATATATATATATATATATATATATATATAGAGAATATCAAAACCGGAGTAGTGGGGATGCAGTCTTTTGAATTATTGAAAAAGGATTGGTGGCTGGATTTAGTAATGAAAACCCTTTTCTGTTTTGTCAAGCTTTCGAGAGTTTATTATTTTCTTCCCTTCCTCAGGACTAACTAAAAGTAAAGTTTTTTACAATTAGAAAACTAACCTAAAAACTTTAAAAAGATTGAACTCACCAAAGTGGGTCGCTATGTGAAAACAAGCAATATTCATGCGGATAATCAAGATTTATCTCCATATTTGTCTTGCGAACTACATCTTTAAGGAAAAATTCAATTAAAACTTAAAAGAAAACCGATATGGGAACACGCGGAAAAACGCGGTTAAAAGTTCTGACAGAAGTGACAGAATGTTTAAATTGTCTGAATGGATCAGCGACATTCGTAACTAGAAAACCTCGATTCAGAAAAGGATGCGAGATTAATAACGTGTGAAAGAAAGAGACATATCTTGTTTATTTCTACAGCGCAGGATCCATATAATAATTTAGCAACAACTGTTCATCGAATCTTGTGCATTACCTGACTTAGTAAATTAATTTTATATTATTTTTATTTTTATTTTTAAGTAATTACTGTTAAATGTATGCAAAGACATCTGGAAAACGGTGAAACGCCTATTTTAGAAGAAAATAGGTATGAAAATGACTTCACAGAGGAAAAGGAGAGGAAACACCGTCTCCCAAATGTCAAGGAAACAAATTATTGAGATTCTTAGAAAGAATTAGTCGTCAGGAGCTGGACAGTCAATTAAGCTGCGATATTTTTCTTGTTCTAACCGTAATAAATAACTGTAAACAGTGCTGAGATCTGAGATGTCACTTTTTTTATTAAGAACGTTGGATTCAAGGTTTATATGGACCATTTCTAGGAATAGTCTTTTGTAATATGAACACACCCTATACACCCTATACACCCTGAATACACCCTATGCACTAAATGGTACCGAAAACCTTATTGTTCCAATCGGTTTATTAGCTCTTTTTCCTACCATCCGATTAGAACTAAAATAAACCTCATCCTAGGAATGAAAAATAGAGCAGTAAAACTAACTCACCCTCAATACAGGGATAGAGCTCTAAAACAACTTAAAGGCATTTTGTTAGAGAATTCTTACCCAGAAAAACTTATTAACAAATTTCTCTTTAGTACGCAATATACAATACCAGAAAACATTATAGACAGACCTTCACAACCGTTAACTCTATCTTCCTATATAAGTAACTCAAACAATACTAATAACAGCAATTTAAACGTAAATAACTCACAAACACAACTGTATTTTTCTTTACCATATATTGAAACATTAACAGATAAATTAACCAACATTTTTAAACATTCAGATGTAAAGATAGCGAAAAGACAACTCAAAACTGTTTCTCAGATTTACTCTAAAACTAAATCTCCCCTGAAAGATGATGAAAAATTCGGCATTGTATATAAAATACCATGTAAAAATTGTAACAAGTCATATGTTGGACAGACATCTAGAAATTTAAAAGGCCGCATCACTTCCCACAAAAGTGATTGTAGGCGAGGAGTTCATTCATGTGCCTTAGCGGAGCATGTTTTGGTTGATGATCACCAAATTGACTGGGAGCATGCTGAGATCTTAGAAAATGTCAATTCATATTACAAAAGACTATTCCTAGAAATGGTCCATATAAACCTTGAATCCAACGTTCTTAATAAAAAAAGTGACATCTCAGATCTCAGCACTGTTTACAGTTATTTATTACGGTTAGAACAAGAACAATATCGCAGCTTAATTGACTGTCCAGCTCCTGACGACTAATTCTTTCTAAGAATCTCAATAATTTGTTTCCTTGACATTTGGGAGACGGTGTTTCCTCTCCTTTTCCTCTGTGAAGTCATTTTCATACCTATTTTCTTCTAAAATTAAAAGTCATAGACCAAAAAAGTCTAACCACCAATAAAATAAAATGGCAGGAGGCGCTAGGTGTTTCACCGTTTTCCACATGTCTTTGCATACATTTAACAGTAATTACTTAAAAATAAAAATAAAAATAATATAAAATTAATTTACTAAGTCAGGTAATGCACAAGATTCGATGAACAGTTGTTGCTAAATTATTATATGGATCCTGCGCTGTAGAAATAAACAAGATATGTCTCTTTCTTTCACACGTTATTAATCTCGCATCCTTTTCTGAATCGAAGTTTTCTAGTTACGAATGTCGCTGATCCATTCAGACAATTTAAACATTCTGTCACTTCTGTCAGAGCTTTTAACCGCATTTTTCCGCGTGTTCCCATATCGGTTTTCTTTTAAGTTTTAATTTAATTTTTCCTTAAAGATGTAGTTCGCAAGACAAATATGGAGATGAATCTTGATTATCCGCATGGATATTGCTTGTTTTCACATAGCAACCCACTTTGGTGAGTTCAATCTTTTAAAGTTTTTAGGTTAGTTTTCTAATTGTAAAAAATTACTTTTAGTTAATCCTAGGAAGGGAGAAAATAATAAACTCGAAAGCTTGACAAAACAGAAAAGGTTTTCATTACTAAATCCAGGCCACCAATCCTTTTTCAATAATTAAAAAGACTGCATCCCTGTTTTGATATATATATATATATATATATATATATATATATATATATATATATATATATATATATATATATATATATATATATATATATATATATATATATATATATATATATATATATATATATATATATATATATATATATATATATATATATATATATATATATATATATATATATATATATATATATATATATATATATATATATATATATATATATATATATATATATATATATATATATATATATATATATATATATATATATATATATATATATGTAAACTAGGGGAGATGCATAAAAATTACTGAGGTTTTAAATTGTAGCTGTTTAAATTACAAATATTTCGCTTTTTTTAATTTACTGTATGACGGAAAGTTAGTGAGATATAAACGTTTAAAACGTGTGTGTGTAGACGAGCACTACCTTGTTTCAGCCTTTTAAACTTTAAAAACTTACCGCTCTAAAAAAGTAAAAGTTTTAACCAGTTTTAATATATAGAACCTTATAGCTCTTAAAAAAACCAATAAAACTGTTTTTTAAAGAACTTTTTATCACAAAAACTAAGGAGTTTTTTGCATTGTAAAATTGTAAAAAGTGGGTTTTTGAGGATTAAAAAATTACAACATTAAATAAGTAATACTATTGAGCAGTCACATTTTTTTAAATTACAACTGTGTGGCAATATGTTAATTTTTCTAGGGTAAACAATTTTTTTTTAAATCATAATAAGGGTTGATTTTCAAGGAAAAGAATATATTTTTTTATAAACAGCATGAAAACATGCAATTATTTACTTTTTAACATAGGCGGTTTTGGTTTAAATTAAGGACAGTCAAATTAATCAACGTCAAATGCCTTCTCGCACCAAAAATAATCTAGTAATATAAACATTTATTAACAAGACAACCTAATGGATAAAAATAACAATTTTACGCTAGAATTGTTCTTAGCCTTAAAAGACAAGCTTAACTACTAATTTTATAAATACTGTTCGAATCGGTGACCATGATGTCTTATCCATTGTTGGCATAGCGTCTGTAGTCTTCTTAAAGCATTTTCAAATATGAGAGAGCGGGCTCGCAACTCTCTAAAGGCATTTTCCGTGGCCTCTCTTAATTCCTCAATTCTGCCTTTCACACATATTGAGAAACCAGTTACAAAACTTCACTCTCCGCTCAGGATCGCCAGGATGAAGATTGTGCACAAGTTTATACTTGTAAGGTTTGAATTTATGTCGTTTCAATATTTTTTCGACTTTTCTTTTGGATACTCCGATATTTTCTTCTATTTGCCTGCAAGTGTCCCTGGGATTTCAAGTGATGCTACTTCATTATCTTTACTATAATTTTTCGGCCTAGGTTTATTAAATGACCCATATTGAATTAGATTGTTTTGTATTTTACGAAATATGCGCCTATCAGGCTGTCTTCTTTCAGGATATCTATATAGAAATCGAGAAAAAAGTCAAATAAAAAAAATATTATTCGTTCTTCTAACGTACCTATTTAGATAAAGCTCCGTCGCCTCATCGACGTCTTCGTTGGATAATATGAAACATCTATTCATATCATACTTTTCAAAATGTTCAACATTTTGATTTTGTGCCATATTTTTTAGATTAATGATAACGATAATCCGGGAACTAGCATTAAAAAATTCAATAGCAATCATTTGACGTTGATTAATTTGACTGTCATTAATTTAAACCAAAGTCGCCTATGTTAAAAAGTAAATAATTGCATGTTTTTATGCTGTTTATAGAAATAAGTTTCGACTATATTATATTTTTAGAAAGCTCTCAGTGTGGCAAATAATATGACGAAAAAGTATACGGGGTGCAACTTTGGCTAATATCTCAAAGAAAGTAAATCCGAGAAAAATTTCAAGTACGCCACTGTATTCTGCGTTAAAAGTTCTATAAGAGCTCGTTTTTATCTTTTCGATAAGTTATCAAATACCTGAGATACGAGGGGTAACCGAAAATACAACTTTTTTAAAATCACCCTGTAGGGAAGAAACTAAGGGGGCTAGGACAAATCTGTTTACGGCATCTTTCGTTTGACAAAAAAGTAGCATGGTGTCGCGAAAACCGCATCTTTGTAACTTCACTCATAAGCAAGAAACCCCGTAAAACACACGAAAATAGGACACCCTGTATAGTTTAATAGGTTTTAACAATAAAGGGTAGTTTTCACCCCTAAAAAATAAAGAGCGCCCATCAGCGTAATAAAGATTTTGAAGAGGAGGGAAGGTTAAACTTAATCTTCAATTTTCATGCAAATCTATTCATTTTGAAAAAATTGCCAGGTTTTGCACTTTTTTCGGCTTTGTTTTCTGGACTTAATACCAAAAAATCTTCTGGGCTAAATAAAATACCAGCAATCGTTTAAATATACTTTTGAACTTGCGTCTTTTCCTATTTGTCATTTTGGGCTTTTTTTTAAGACATAACGGTTTATTCGGATACTAGGAAGGCCGCCCCTATGCATCATATTCTCAAGAATAGATTTTAATCAAAACAGTGTAATAAAAAAGGTTTAAAACAAAAGGGCTTTTTTGTGTTCTTAAGATTTCAGAAAAGTTTTCCTGTAATTTATTGTGCGTGTCGAATAACATGTTAACACTTGTTACGTTATTTTATCGCGAAAAAATTAAACATTGTGATATGAAATGTCAAAAAATAAAGTCAAGAGTTAAAATATCAAAACAATTTCTCCGATAAAAGTGTCTGAAATGCTAGGGTTTCCATATCGTCCCTTTCAAATCCAAATACTTTAAAAGTTTATTTAAATAATTCATCTATTATATCCAAAATGCATTATAAACCTAAATTAAAGACATATTAGCCTTATTTGATAACATAAAACAAAATTCTTAGGTATGGCAACATAAAACATAAAGTTCTCAGGTAAAAACAGAAAAGCATGTATTGTAAAAAATAATTAATTTAAAAAATATATATACTTTTTTTGCAAAGTTTTCACTACTTTCGGTACTTATTGTTTACTTTATTTCGAAAAACAAATTTAAAAAAAGTTTAAAATAAAAAATAACAACTACAAACACAAAAAATAAAATTCTCAACCTCAAAATTCAACCGAGTTAAGTTAGGTACAGACATATATGTAAATCTAAATCCTGCTACACCGTGCCTGTTAGGACACTTCTTTGAAACTGTCTTAAATAGATGTTTCCTTGGCGACGCTCAACTTGAAATTCCAAGTCGAGCAGCCGTCAAGGAAGCGTCGTGAACACTTTTTTAATAACGAGCGGATTAAAAAAAGGAATAATAACACTCGGTACTTAACCGTCCGTAAAACCTTACGTAACAACATATACAGGGTATTCCTTAATGATATGCTAATATTTAAAAGTTGCCCTCTTTAATATTAGCATATCATTAAGGAACACCCTGTTCTTAAACTTATTAAAAAATATATGTTTTTCCAAAATATCTGGAATATCATTTTGGATATCTTTACGAAATTCAATATGCATGTACTATGCATTTGGAAGCATTTTTTGGCGTACTTTTTTTTAATTTTTACCAGTGGAGTTCGTAAGGAATTTTAATTTTTTATGTATGTAGTGTCCTAAAGTTGTAAATAAATAAATAAATAAATATCTTTTAAGAAAAAAATGATATACCACTGGATTTTATCAGGGAGTATTATTTATATTATTATTTTTTTGATTGCCTGATTATTTTCACATAAAAACTACCTCTTTTGTTTTCTGGTAAAATGCCCCCTTCTTGATTAAAACAATTAAATTAAAAGTGATTTATTTCGTACCAGTACCTATTAATTTTTGAAGAAAATCTTTTGATCTGAGTAAATTTTCTTTAAAAACGACACAAATCTAGGTAGCCTGAAATAAATTGTTTTAAAACTTTAGTGCCAAAATAATGCTTGTTGATTTTCTATACATTTACCGTTTTATTTCTTCAAATTCTAGTTTGCCGTTCAGTTCATTTAATTTTGTTAATGTGTTTTGAGATACTTACCTTAGTAAATATGATAAATTTTAATTACACGAATGCGGAACTGACGGCAATGCATTACGTATAAGGAACCTCCTCAAATATTCACAGACGACGTACTGAAACTTTTTTTCTTCTTTAAGTGTAGTCTCCTCAACGGAGGTTGGCGACCATTAACTGGAATTCCTCTCTCTATATATCAAACCACTGACACAGATTTCGCAGCCAAGAGAACTTTTTACGCCCGATGCCGCGTCGTCCTTTGATTTTTCCCTCAACGATAACCTGTAGACAACTGTACTTGCTGTTTCTAAAAATATAGCCAAATAAGCTGTTTTCCTTCGTTTTATTGTAGTTAAAAGTTCTTGTTTTTTATTTATTCTCTCGAGTACCCCATCATTTGTCACTTGCTCGGTCCAAGATTCCTTACTATCAGTCGGCATAAGCACATCTTAAAAGAATTCAAACGTGACATAGTCCGTGCCTTTAGCGTCCACCTATCAACATTACATAGCATTCGGTGGCTCGCCATTGAGCAGTCAGACTCAGATCTCGGTTGCAAAGTAATGTTTTATTTTAAAGAAGGTACTTCTGGCTATTTCTATTTTACTATTAATTTCTTCGTCAGAATCCCTTTTGTCATTTAACCAACAACCCAGGTATTTAAATCTTCTTACTCTTTCTATGTTCTGATCATCTTTACACATCCTGACATTATTAATATTTACTTTAGTGATGACTATAAATTTTATCTTCTTTACGTTTATTTTGAGACCGTACTACCGTAACTACCGACTGTAGTTCTTTCTCATCGCTAGTGAGAAGCACCGTATCGTCAGCATACCGAATGTTAATAATGAATTTACCATTCACTCTTATTCCGTGGCATAGAAGTGGCGACAATATGCATCAATGCCTGACGTCTTTAAGGATTTGTATGTCCGATGTTGTCATACTTCCGATTTTTATGTGAGCTGACTGGTTCCAGTACAACTTTTTGATAATCCTTATGTCCCTGCCAAAGAAAAACATACTTCGAAAAGCAGACCCTACAGTGTTAGAACACCCCAAATAGAAAAAAGCAGTGTTACAAGAAATCGACGAACATCTTGTGTTATTTTTTAATGTATTCATATTATATTAAAAGAGTACAGGCATAACTTTCCAGGATTTTTTTAAATCTAAACTTTTCTTGGTGGTAGCTTCAGAAAATTACGGAAAATCCGCAGTTTTAGTCACAAGATAATGTTCATAGACAAAGCATTTTTTTAGGAATGCCATTTAAAATATTAATAACAATTATATCTGGGCGAAACAAAACCCTCATGTAATATTTGAAACCAAATCTCAACAGCAATTTTCGGTTAATGAATGGGCAGGAATTGTCAATAATCATTTAATAACCCCTTTTTTTTCTGCCAGGGCGTCTTGATGGACAGTCCTACTTAAATTGTCTTTAAGAAAAACTACCGTGGTTACTTGAAGATGTGCCAATTGCGTTAACGAATCAAATGTGCTATATGCACAATGGAGCTCCTGCTTATTTTAGTGAAGTTGTCCGGGATCATTTAAATATCGTTTATTGTTGAATAGGTTGCGCAGGAGCTTAACAATGGCCAGCAAGATCCCCCAATTTTATTAGTTTAGATTTCTTTTTATAGGGTCACCTTAAAAGTCTAGTTTATTCAACTTCTATTAAAGGTGGCCGGTCAGAAAATCCTAGAAAGATATATTCCAGTTAGTTTTACCCCAGCGTAAATACCCCAAAATATAATATACCCTAATCAAAATAACCCGCTACCAAAACTTCCCTTATACAAATATTCCATGCTGAAAAATCCTTACAAAAAATTCTCAAGACAAACAAATCCCACATCTAGCAAGGTGTAGTAATTCGCATCGGTACCCTAATAATGTATGGTCTGAAATACAAAAACGCAGTCCCAATATCTGTAGTGTCAGTAAATTTAGTTATTATCAGAATAATATTTTAAAATGCCTTTGGAATTTATTATTAATTAAAAAAGAGGTAAAAACCTTAATTTGTAGGGATTTATATACACATATCACCTCAAATCCGACAATAAATTCAAATGGCGATGTTTTAATTACAATACAAAGAAATGCAGAGCACCTGTTTTTACTAGCAATATGGAAGATGATGGTTTGTATAATATTGTTATATCAGATTTGTTATATATGTTTATATTATGGGCTCATAATGGAACAACAATCAAAATTGAGGTGTAAACGTTTTTTATCTGAAAACATGTTTTTCTTTTAGGTGTTGTATTATCGACAACTGAGCATAATCATTTACCAAATGTGGCCAAGGTCCAACCTTGTAAGGTTATGGAAAATATAAGAGACATGGCTTCGACATTAAATATGCCAACAAGTCGGGTAATATCAAAAACAAAAACAAACCAAAAAATCAAAATAAATAAAAAGATAGGAATATTTTTGTATTAGTAAGTTTCTGCCCCAGGATTTTTTTATGGGATATTTTTTTCATAGGAAGTTTTTGTCATGGAATTTTTTGTATGGTTTATTTTGGCATGGGATATTAATGATCGGGATATAATGACTGGGATTTTCTGGCCGGGATTCCCTGTTAACAATTAAGAAGAATTGTAAGAGTGAATAGTTGCCGCGTTTAAAACTTTATGGAATGCACCAGGAATATTCGAACGAGTGCGCCATTCGATGCGAAGACGGGTGGATAGCCCAGTCTGTAGGTAATTTTCATGAATTTAATTTGTAACCGGTTATAAGGTGTTTTTTTATTCATTTCTATTATTGCAAAAAAATGGTTTTTAAGTCTGAATGAAATGAGAGGTTCTAGAGCTTGATCGGATAGTTTGTTGCTAAGATAATTGAATTTTACCGATTTTAGAGCACTAATCTCTTGGGCAATATCTTTTTTGTTTATAAATATTTTAGGTCTTACAAACTGTCTTTTGCTGTTTCGAGACTTATATTTTCTTAATTTAGATCAACGTAATGAAAAAATTTATATTTAGTCCTTAATTTTGAGCCTTAAAAAAAGTAATTTTTAATTAATAAACAATTGAATCCGGAGCGCCCCCTGCAAAAGTTAAGAGTTTTTATCTTAAAAATATGAAAAGCTGACTTCAAAACAAATATTCAAACCATGCTGTACGACCAGTAGAAACCGAGTTAGCAATTTTTTTTTATAAGTAATATCTTAATTGTTTATATTAATTAGGAATTAATATATAACGCATAATAAAAAGTTGTAATAGATGTTTTTAATTGCTAAAAGATGTGTCTAAAGTGACTGATACTTTCGACGGCGCGAGAGAGGTAGTGGTGGGGTAAGAAGCTCTCGGACTGACATGTCGGGTCATAAAACTGATATCGATAATTCAAATCGGCGTGGCGCGAACAAAATAGTCATATCTCTGCGAATTTTTATCGGATTAAGCTCTTTTTTTAATCCGGAGAAGCGCAAAAAATTATAATTTATAGTGCATTTAGTTTTTAAAAATTATAATTATTTTTTTAAATTTAAATCCATGCGTCGTAGCTCATTTTTAATCGTAATATTAAAGGCACTTTAGAAATAGAAAAGCCCAAATCAGACGCTACTAATATATTATTTCGTAAGCTTCTTGACGAAATTGGTGTTGATGAATCCTCCAATGAAAATAGTATTGATCAGAGATCAATTAATATATCCGGAACTAAAACTAAAGCTTCTGCTTCAGATTTATTAATTGATATATGGTCTAATTATGTTTCTAATAAGAAATTAAAATATAAATAAAATTATGTTTAATATTTGAGTATTTTTTATTTCGTAATTAATACTGTTCCTTTTATCTGTATGTATTTATTATTATACAAACTACATGTTTATGTGTTAATATTAATATCGAACGTATTAATCTGTAAATATTAAAGACGATATGAAATTACTCTCCTTTATAGTGGATATTGTACCATTTACATGTTAATAACATGATTTCAAAAAATAAATAGAATACTAAAATTTTAAAAATAATTTAATGCTGCTTTAAAAAGTTAAATTGTATTATGTTCAGTAAAAGTATAAGATATTAAAATTATGAGAAAAATTTATTAAAAAAAATAAAACTGAAAGCGCCATTATTCATAATCATAACTTTTGGCGATACCCCAGATTAAAAAAAAAAGCATGAACCAATAAAAATTTGCATCTCGATTTCAGTTTTTGACTTGGCATTTCAGTCCGAGAGCTTCTATCCCCACCACTACCTCCTTCACGCCGCTCGAAAGTACCAGTCACTTTAAACACATCTTTTAGCAAGCAAAAACAAATTTAACAACTTTTTATTATGCGTTATAATAAGTTCAAGTATTATCAATGTCGTCCAATGTAATTAATATAATCAATTGAAATATTGTTTTTAATCAAATTGCTAACTCGGTTCCTACTGATCGTAGAGACTTCTTTTTTTTTCAGTAATATCTAATTTAAAGTCAATGTTTTGTATAACTAAGTAAAAATTTGTTACTTGCAGGGGGCACCGCAGCTCCAATTGTTTATTAACAAAAAAGTACCCCTTTTTCAAGGCTCAACATAAAGGACTGAATATTAATTGTTTTATTACGTTAATTTAAATAAGTAAAACATTAGTCTCAAAAAAGCAATAGACACTTTGTAAGACCTAAAACATTTATAAACAAAAAAGATATAGCCCAATAGATCAGTGCTCTAAAATCAGCAAAACTTAATTATCTTAGCGTCAAATTACCCGATCATGCTATAAAACCTCTTACTTAAATCAGAAATGAAAAACCGATGTTTTGCAATAATAAAGATAAGGAAAAAATTGTTTTTTTAATAATTAACAACATTTCAAAAAATGGCTATTTTTAACGGTTTTTTATAAATTTTCTCGTAAACAAATTGACCAAATCAATTTTAGCCGAGCTCAAATTATAAGTTTTTTAAATACCTAAAAAAATTTTGAACATACCCCTTTGATATACCGGTTACAAATTAACGTCATAAACAGGCCTTTCTTACCTACAGACTGCACTAGGAAGCGTGCCTGGTAAGTCAAGATGGCCCCATTTAGAAATGTTTGTAATAATTTTATTAGTGATGATAATAAAAAAATATTGATAAATTGAGGAAGTTATATTCTTAATAAAATTATCCTAGGAATTAGCTTTTAATTAGTATGTGTTAATAATAATAGATAATAATAATAATAATAATAATAATAATAATAATAATAATAATAATAATGAATACGTAAGCTTGCATGTTTTCTGCTGTTCCAGAGACAGGGGTTAAAATTAAAAAATGTCCATGAGATATATGTTTATATAAAGTTTTTTTTTAATAAATCCTAGCTATTATAAATATTATATTAGGCTACTTTGGTTTTCCTTTACAAATTAATTACTTATAATTTAATTATTTTAATAAAGAAAGGTGAATTTTACGAGAAAAACAAAAAAAGTAATTTTTATGTAAAAGTGACCAGGCAATATAATAAAAATCCAATGGCGTAACATTTTCATTAAAAAATAAAAAAATTAAATCCCGTATAAACTTCATAGGTGGAAATTAAAAAAAAAAAGTTTTACGCCAGAAAAAGCCTTGAAATGCATACCAAGTTTCGTACTAATATGGAAAATAGTATTCCAGATATTTCAGAAAAAATGTCTTTTTTGTCTTTTTTAAAAATTGTATCACCCTGTAGTTTAAAAGAGAGGACATCTCATGAAAAGTAAATGAAGTAAATACCAATCCAACCAAAATTCATTTTCATAATAGTTTAAAAAAGGGTGATAAAAATGCTACAAAAAATTGAAATGAGATGAAAAAGTGCAAATGAATGTATAAAATACTTTGCATCAAACTAAACTAAATTTTAAAAATAAAGAAGTGGGTAAAAAAATAAATAATATTTATTTATTGATTTCCTAATTTGTTTATGGTCGTAACAAGCGTAGGCTATTATATAAAAGTGAGGTATAATAGATAAGTATATTTATATTTCTTTCAAATAGACATATTGAGATTTTGTAAAAATAATTTTTAATGTATTTTTTTAGAAAAACGATGAAACAAATTTCCTAAGGGCAGGTACCATGCTTGACATTTTTTTATGTTAAAACTTTTAAAGGAACTGAAACTAGAGCATACAAAAAATTGCATTAGAAACATTATTTAAAGGCAATTTTTAAATTGTGTTGTAATGTCATCCAATTAAAACAACATTAAAATAATTCCTTAAATAAAAAATAAAAAAATAGCATTTTAAATTAATTTTAATATATTTAGTGATATATTCACGTGAGTAAGAGAGACCTTAAATTTTAAATCTTATTTAACGTGTAACATTTAATTTACAAATTACCAAAAAGCCATATTTTTCTTTTTTTATTTGATGATGGCACGAAAGTATTGTTTTACTCGTACTATCTAATTGGTTCGTTGACACGACATGATGCAGCATAACGTTATGTTCGTGAGAAACAATGATTATGACTTAAAACGATCTTATAATTATATTACATGAAAAGAAATCTTGTAGTATATATCTTAGGTTACATAAATAAAAGTAAATAATTTTCTGACATTTTACGAGGCTAATCATTAGTATAATGACTGTAGTCTTACAAACGTTTATGTATAATACAGAGTACAGCAAAATCCTTTAATTGGTGTAACAGTAATATAAAAAATTATTATTGACTAAGACAAAGTAAAAATTTCCACTGTTATGTTTAGAAGAAATACTTGTAACTAAAACATTAAATGTTAAACCCTTTCGTTTAACGTATGGCCAGGCTGGGCTTAGTTTAAATTAGATTATTTTGGGTGCTCTTTCGTTGCAACTTTACCAGCACGTCTGGCCAACTTCTTATGGGAATACTGGAAACAGTGACATTTGACAATTATGACATTGCCCAGGTATTGGTAGTGTTCTATATTTTTCTATATTTAACTTCGTAGTAACTTTGTAGTAAATGTCTAGATGGCGACACGTCGTTTTTTTTTCAGCCAATGAAAAGTGAGAATTATTTATATCCTTTTTTAACGATAATCCCCATGTTTGCGTTCGCCATTTTTTAGTATTTTTGTTGTATGCAGTGGTTGTATGGGTTGACTGCTGAGTCGGCTTGTGCTATAATTTTTCCACATAAATATAGAAAAATTATAAGGTAATATATATTGTTTAAGTATTATAGCAAGCCTTCTTCAACATTAAGCCAAGATTGTTTGTAATTTTTTTCGCCATATCATCAGCACAACATATTGGTAGGCTGAAATATTCTTGGTAATATCCTTGTTGCAGAAACGCCTATTATAGTAAAACTGTAAGCACATATTTTAAGAACAAAAAGTTTTATTCTTTTCTCGAGATACTAAATCGTTAGAAGCTTGAAAAATGAAATGTAATTTAATACCCCCAAAAGATTGAAAACACTTATATGCATGTGAAAACCATTTTTAAAAATTAGATTATGTAAATCCTAAGGATTCTTCTCGCTTAAAATACAGAGCTGTACCTTGGTCTCCCTTAAAGACTGACTTTATGACTTTCTTACAAAAAATACAAATATTAGTACAAGCTTTTTTAACAAGAATATTTCTGCGGATGTGGAGCCTTTTGACAGTTTAGATGACACAGATTTGATTACAAATCCTTTTTCTTCATATTTTGCGGGTTATCTTCTTAACAAATTTTAATTCCATCAAAATGTTCAACTTGTCAAAGTAATCTTTTTTTAGTGGAGGTAACCGACAAGTCTTTATTTGTGAAGTTTAAAGAGTTTGATAACGAACGAAGGCTTAAATATGCTAGTGATGCTTTAGTCAATCTTGTAGACTGACTAGGTGGGTAGGTTTAAAGCGAGTGGACTTTTTACGCCCTCCACTGCGACCGCTCGGTCTATTGTGGCTCACACCTATTTATATTTCTCCCAATAGGATCGGACTTCTAATGAATCCGATACCAGATTGGGAGAGAGTTCTTACATCTCCTCTTACTCGTGTCGCTACCGGACACGAGCACCATGTGTTCTGATGTGTCCTGGTGTCCCTGTCCCCTGGAGATTATGACGGGCAGACGATTAGATCCATCATTCCCTCCTCTCCCGATCTAGTGATATGGGTAGCTACCAGGTCCTTGTTACAGGAAACAGATGTTCTTTCTGAGGCCGCATCTCCGGCCTTATCGTATGAAAAAGGTCCTATCCGCTTTCTGTTTAAAGCCAGGGAACCCTTTTTCCTATAAAGGCGGTTCTGTCCCCGCCTTCTGTTTGGATACAGGGAACCCTTCCTAGGCACCTGTTTGTTCGGGATGAATTAGCCCTTCCCCGTGAAACAGGCGCAGGTGACTTCAGCGCACCTTTGTCTGCTTGTGACCTTGAGTGGCACCTCTCAAAACGGATTTATCCGTTTCGGTCAGGGCACCTGTTTCCTATGAAAGCGGTTCTGTCCGCTTTCTATTTGGAGCTAGGGAAGTAATAGTCCACCACGGCAGAGCCCCGCATTACTGCAGTAAGGCTAGATACTCTGAGAGGTCGCCCTGTATCTCAGAGGCACCGTTGGGGACAGCTGTTTAAGGCACAAGATGTCATTCACTCATCAGCACGGTATGCTAACACCTTGAGTTAAAGCCTTGTGTTCATATTAGCATCGGATCCCGTTTCATACGGTGGCAACAAGAGTTGCCGATAACCAACAACTCTAGCGCATGTTACAAAAGATCCTACTGGGCCCGACCACAACGATGATGTGTGAACACAGCGGTTGGGAGACAGACTACATGCTAATATTAACAAATATTTGGATGAGAATGAAAATTAATTAAAGCAACAATATTTTAAAGCTTACTGCAAGCAGTTTTCATTTTTTTTAGCCCATAAATGCTCTTCTGAAATATTTACCTTTAAAAATTTGTATTTATAAGTATATTATAGAAAGAAAAAATAGTTTTGAATCTAAAAAGAAAGTAAGCGATATCCATAAAAATATTTAAAAAATTAAATATTAATTTTTACCATTTTTTTCCATTATTTATGTTTATTTTTCAGTTACCACATTAATTTAAATTCCTAATATATTTTTGTCTACTGTTTTGTCTTTGCCTACATGAATAGCTAAAGGTAACACAACATATTTTATGCATTTTAAGTCTGTTCTGGATAAGCCGAGATAATGCCTAGCTTTTTTGTTTTATAGGATCCTTTCAGCGTGATCCCATTCAACCCCGGCTGTGAGTGTAAGAAGCATCTCTTCCAACCCCGGCTTTGATAGTTTTAAAAGTTTATTTATAGAGTTTATGTTTTATATTTGGGGCAAATGATAAAAAATGTGTTATAAAAAAGTATTTTTGCAAATTATGTAATGATATTAGTTTTGAATAATATGTCTGATATCCCTAGATTTTTCTAATTTTCTCAAAATATTTGTATTTATAACAAATAAATTTTTCATAAAATGTTAACAATAACATTTTATGTTCTGCCAGTTTAAAATTTTCCCCAATTCTAACAAAGATAAAGTTTTGCTAAAATCTTACTTAACATCTGCTTATTTATTAAAATAATTAGTTGTTAAATAATGTATTTTAGCAAAATCTTATTTTTCTTGGAATTAGGGAAAAATAACTTAAAAATAAGAATTCATCTTTATACCAGTGCATTCGTCTTTTTATTACTATTATTATATTTTGCCATCTATGATTAGTTTTGGTAATGAGTTAGTTAATTGTCCAGGAGCTTAGCGCTGTTGTATTAAAATTTTTGACAAATGCTGTTGCGAGATTTGGATTTCTATTAGTGTTTGTTCAGTGGTTACCAGCTTTACTGTGGTTTCCTAGGGCGCCAGGTCAAGGCAGGTCATTTATAGGTAGAAACTAACACCACGCAGGTGAGCGGCCTTGACTTTTCCTCATCTAGCCTTAAAACTAGACACTGGATAGTACCTCAGATTGGCACCTAATATGCCTGGGTGTTCCCCTGTCTTTCTGATAGAATTTGTATGGCTTTCTGACATAAAATTTAATTAAAAAAATGAATATGCAAGGTGACTGTTGCATTGAACTATACGCAAGTGTTGGTTGTGACAGTCTCTGGCTTATCTAATTCGGATTATATTATATTTTAAAAAAATTTAGGAAAAAAAACTGCAAAATTAGATTTAGAAATTGTCACAACCAAGAGGGTTTTCTGGTTTAGAAGTTTTAAAAATTTATTTTTTTATTGCTCTTTTTAATACCTTATATTATGGAGAATATTTGGACAAAATCGTTTTTCCCGGAAATCTTTTCTTATAGTCAAAATACACAATCATCCAAACGACCGTCCCGTATAATCAAGCGAATTTCCAAAACTTTACACGCGATTTCCCAAAACTCCATATTCCAAAGAGGGTCTGACTTGAAATACATACAGTGTATACAGTTTAGAAAAGGATATATATTTTCTGGCTTAATATAGGAATTCAAGCTTTTTGAAACTGCCAAGGCTATGTGTGCTATATATTTATGCCAATTAAGGTTATTTTTAAAAGTTGCGCCAGCAAGCTTAAATAATTCTTCCTCTGCAGTCCTTGGCCGCTCATATGTAAAGGATGAGCATTGGCAAATTTTTTTGCGACAGCGAACACAATTGTGCCTTTGATAGTGCTGGGTTAAAATAATCTTGAAATTAAATAAACACCCCCGGTTATTGTTAACTAGTTTACATTAATTACATTAAATTTGTATCAATTATTTCCAAAAATCAGGTCTATGCCATTTTTTTTTTAATTGTCAAACGTTACACCAACATAGTTCCCAAGTTATTAGACATAAAACTTTTTATTATTTAAGTTTTTTTTGTGTAATTATATGTTTTGCGAAGAACGATAATGTTAATGTGAGATTGTTCCTAATCAAAGAATAAAACTTCCTACATAAGAAACACAACGATAATTTAGGATAATAACTTTCAGTCTTTAATCATTTCTTAATTGTTCAATATCACTTTTACTTTACTCTTGTTCGACCTAGAGGTTGTTGTTGACCTTTGCAAGAATCTCTTTTGTTTTAGTATAGAAATTTAATAAACTAAAATCAATGAAATGAGAGGTCATGGGAAAAAATAACATTTACGATGACAAGTTTCTTGTATGCTTTAGCTTTAAGGCATACAAAAAACATATTTTGTTGTTATTACTTAAGATCTAAAAGTATTTTTGGTTTTAAAGATAAGGTTAAATTTATTTAAAATAAAACAAAAAACTTATCTACATTTTTGCCTTCTCAAATATTATTTATGTTTTATTTTATTTTTTGTTTCAGGTAATCATAGAAGTTTAAGTACACTTAGTTTCTATACCCCGGGACGCAAATTTCCGTTCCCTATACAATTTGGTGACCGGAGTCATGAAACCGTATTAGTAACGAAAATTGTCTCAATGCTACAAACCCTATACGATTTCGTGACAAAACGAAATGAAATGTGAAAGATATTGGGTAAAAGACATAAATTTATTTCACATATGCGATTTTGCATGTGGTATATTTTCTAAAATATTTTCTATTAATTTTCATTCCCTCTTCTTTTTTGTGGTTTCCTAATGCGACCAGCCTTTAAAGCTGTTGTTTCTTTGTAATTACTTCTTCTTCGTGCAGTTGTAGTTGGTTAAACTTTCATTTTATTGCCGTTTCACTTCCTTTTTTGCCAGCAATTTTCAAAAAAAGTTAATAAATGTAATGAAGTATCAATATGTTCTAGACTATCGTTGAATTTTTTGACAGTTCGCAGCATGTGATGGTTACAGTTTGATTTTACCAAATTAGTTAATTTAATGAAGTTATTAAATCCTATCTATCTCTGCGGAATCTCCCCCTCAGATATAGTATCGGCGTCCATTCCCGTCTGTAATTAGAAAATTGTGAATTTATATAAATATTAAGATATAAAATAAAAGCTTTATTTTTTGGGATGCAGTCTGCATCCTCCAAAAAAAAATAAAGCTTCCATTTGGAATTGTCAGTCGAGACATATTTCACTTTATTAAAATATCTATACTTAAAATTTCGCACAATTCTTGCTCTTTATTTTGAACCATGGGATCTAAAAAGTCATCCTGTTCAGTTGAAGTACTTACATTTTCATTGGCGTCTTGAGATGACATACTTCGAAAGAATGTTTCGTCTATATTATCTCCTAATGCTATCTTTGCAAAAACCACTCTATCGTCAAAGACTAAACAGGGAGCTGTACTTATTTGGGAATTATTTTTAATATTGACTGCGCAAAGATGCTTACAAAATACACCACCTATTCCTACAGGACATTCACATAATGCTAATTCAGAATGAACAGTATATAACAAATCCGAATCTTTTCCAGAGCTCACATGGAATACATTTTTTAATTCTAACTAAACATCTATGACCTTGTCCTACGTTAACTTTTTTTCTGCAATTTGAAATTTGATTATAAAACAAGTCAAAAATTGGGGTGGACTTTTAAAATGGACACACCCTGTACAATGTTTTTGAGACCTTAGAAAAATTTTTGGGTGCCATATTTGCGCCTAGTAGGTCAAAATCTATAAGAATGAGCTATTTTCATCATCTACCTTTTTTTGCTGTTAACTAGTGTAATCAATAAATAAACAAGCTAAATAATTAAACCGTTTAATAATACATTCTACTTACCTTTATCGTTGTGTTAAGTCCAACGCGCATTAATTTGTCAATTCTTCGAGTATTAGCATTATTTATTCTTATCCAAAAAAAATTTTATGTTGCATTTTTATTACGCTGCCTAACAGATTGATGGTTGACTTTGTTTTTTGATGAATGTTGGCAGATAAAATCTTTTCTAAATAAGTATTTTTTGGGATTTGTGTAATTTCTTTTTACGATTCAATTTGTTTTGGTAGCTTCAGAATATTATTTTATCCATTTTTTTGTTTCTTCTGCACATAGCTCAGGCGAAAATTTTGTTCGCAATTCTACTGTTTCATTTTCTTCCTTTACAATTTTACAGTTTTTTTCACCCGCTCGACAACATTTAACACGTTTGTTATTAAATAAATTTAAATATGTAGTTCCTTCTTCTGAATACTAGTATTAAAACTGGAGTATCTTCCTGGCAAATTACACCACGCATGTCCAATAAAATGGCGAAATGGCGCAATTTCGTGAATTATTAGTAAGTGTTCATCCCCTCCCCGAGTAAATGACGCGTCCGTCGCGTCACGGTCGGTTGTTTCAGCGAGACCTGCGTTTAGTCACGAAATCGTATAGGGTTTGTAGCGATTGAAAAAGCTTCCATTGCCTATACAATTTCATGACTGCGGTCATCAATTTGTATAGGGAACGGAAATCCGCCCCCGGGACTAGGACAAAGTGAGCCCATTATAAAGAGTATGAAAATTTTTGCGAGTACCTAACAAGAGCTTTTTAATAATATATGAATACTGGCAATTATGGACAATAATTTGGCAACTGTACTATAAGACAAAAAATACGTTATGTAAGTAAATATTTCCATATCTTTTTTGGTTTAAATGCGAAATAATAAAATAATATTAAAAATAAGAGTAGTAAAAGATACTTATTCATGTTTGAAATAAAAGCTTAAGGGGCTATTTTTACATAAAATAATATTTAATAATTTGAGCAACGTGAAATAAAATATTTCTTTTAAAAATTTTGCTGTTTATTAAATAGGAAATCCAATGCATTTAATTCCTGCAGGGTTTCGATCCCTAACGCAATCCAAATCCAGTAACACAATGGCTTACTTATTTATATCATACCTTTAGTAAAACTGCTTTTTGTACCTGTAACAAAATTTCACCAATAGAAGTATTGCTTCTGCTTTCTTTAGTTGTACAAAGGCTGCTTTACAATCTTCAGTCAACTCATAGCTTATATTGTTTCCAGTAAGTCGATGGAATGGTCTCGCAACATCAGTAAAGTATAAATCTTTTATAGTAAGTACACAGCTTCATAAAACTTCCAATTTTATGCAAATTTTTTGGTATAGGCCAGTTTTGGATAGCTTCTGCCTTCTCTGGATGTGTTTTTACTCCTTCTTCGGTAATTATGTGCCCAAAGTACTTTACTTCTTTTTGAAACAGGTAATATTTTTTTCAACAAAGCTTTAGCTAGACAAATCTTAGTTTTTAAAAAACCTCTTTGACCTTTTGCAGGTAGGCGTCAAATGTTTTTTTCAAAAAATAATAATGTCATCTAGGTAAACATGTTTTCTAAGTTGCTCCTCGTAATGTTAATTCCATCAAACGTTCAAAATTTGCAGGGGCATTACATAGACCAAGTAACATAATATTAAACTGGCACAATCCTGTTTCGATCAATAAAGCAGATTTTTTCTTATCCTAGTCTGGAAGATATTAATAATAAAAACTGCATTTCTTCGTGTCATTAAGTCCTCTAAAGTCAAAACAAAATTACGTAGAGACATTTTTTCTATAACTAAAACTAATGAAGATGACCATGGACTCTAAAAAGGCCCTATAATGCCTTGGTTTGGCATGCTTCCATGACATTCCTTTACTTCTTTTATTTTAATTAACGGAATTCGACTTGCTGGTTGCTTTATTGGCGATTCATCACTAGTATTGATTCGGTGTTGAACTTCGATGGTTATTCCAAAATCATTTTCGGAGAGAGAGATACCGTTTTGATTTCTTTACGAAAAGTCTTCCAGCATAGTTACCTGCATTGGAATTATTAGGGTTTTTGACGAAATTACCAGGTCTTGTGGAGCATCTAGTTTACTTAAGGGGACCTTTACAGGTAAAGCAAAGTTATGGGTAACTAATAATATATTAGCAGGTTGACAGATACCAATTTTGTCACCCTTTTTGACCTTTTAAGAGTAATCCTTCAGATAAATCATTCTCACAAATACCGCATTTCTTTTGATGTGCGTCAAAGTCGTTAAGTATAGAATTTCTTTATACGGTTTCACCTTCTTCTTAGTTTTCAAACCTTGCTTGTTTTATTGCTGACGAGCTCTACTAGCACTTAGCCAACTTCCCTTAACTGGAAGTATCCTGGAATACTAGCAAATGCATTAAATCTAGTACAATTTCTTTGCACTTATTCCGCTTTACCACACTTCTAGCAACGGATGTTATTTTTTCTTCTACAGTTATTTCCGTCTGTTTGCTTTTTACATACGATTTCTCGTAACTCTTTTATCACTCTTGTCAAATCGAGGCCTGAATTGCCTTTTTTGATACAAAGTTTATCCTTCGAAGTCTTGCCTGACTTCTGGATGTGTGCTTAGCTGTTTCATATTGAAGTGCAAGAGCAGCCATTATATCAGCTTCGTACTCCTGAAGTGTTTTGTTGTATTTCTGTCTTTGTCCTTGCAGCTGCGCCTTATAAACTTCCTGTAAGTGCGTTATGACCATATTTCGTTTCCAGGAACATTACAATGGATTCATAGTCAAATTGCCCCCTCGGAAAAGTTTCTTAAAACCTCCATACCTTTACCTCTAAGAACAAGTACTAGGGCACGTGCCTACTTCGTTGAGCTTCATTTATTGCTGTACTTCTTGTTGTATTTGGTCTTGGACTCACTAAACTTAACTTTCAAGCAACTGTACAGTTTGTGGTACAGTTGCTGTTTTAATTGGGTAGCATTTGTTGTCTCATCTCATCTTAGTTTTGATGAAATTCTCCTTTAAGGTTTTCTCGAATCTTTACAATTTTTTCTTTTAGTTTTTTTTTTCTTTCTGTTTGGTTTTTTAAAATGTATTATCAAATCTTCTCTATATGTTGCCGTGTTTCTTTTTGACTGATCTTGATTGCACGTTTTATTTCTTTTTGATTAGTCCTTATTTCTTCTTGACTTCTCTTTATTTTTTTTAATAAATCTTAAGTTCTTTCTTCAAATCTTCTTGCATGGATTCTTCGCTGGTCTTTATTTTCTCTTGACTTCTTTTTGTTTTCTCTTGACTTTTTTCTTTTCCTCTTGATTGGGCTTGCCCTTTCTTTTTAGATCCTACTTCTTTAGATTTCGGTTTAAGTAACCACAATTTGATAAGCGCTTATAAATAAAGGATGAGTATGCAAACGTTTTATCAGCGAACATAATCGTGTTTTGAGAAATTAAACTGGACAAGATTTTTGGCGCCCCTGTAAAAGATATCTGTATCACCCTGTGCTGCACAAACAAACTTTTATTTTCCCTACATTGCAGTAAAAACGGGAATATAAATAATTTTATTAATATATTTTTTTATTTTTGCAAAAAAACCTTCCGTCCTGTTTTTCGGGAACTTTATTTACAAATGTATGGGCAGTGCCCAGGTTTATAAAAAAATAGCAAGAAAACAAGAAATAACAATTAATTTTTCATAAAAAGTTTAATTCAAATTATTGTGCATAGATAATAAAATATTAATACAAATATTTAATTGAAATATATAATGCTACGTATAAGAAAAGGGGCCAAAAAACGTTCTTGTTTTGGAGTACACCGCAGCAATACTCGTACTTCCTTTCAGGAACATTTATATTATTTTGTTAGTTTTTCACAGCCTTGCTTTGAATATTGCCAAAAATTCATTAAACTTAGTATGCAAAAGCACTTAAAAATTTGTCCCCAATATGATTAATCCGATTTATGGGTGGAGCGGTGTGGATAAGGTGATGGTCGATTTCAAGGAATTGATAATGTTAATAAAGTAATATGTTTGATTACTTCATTTTGAAGGAGAATGTGGTCCAAAAACCGAGTATCCATACTCTATAAGTTGTGTAAAAAAGAAAACTAGTAATAAGGTAATATATTTAATTAATTATAAATATAATAGCTCGCGCCATAACCTCAAACAATAAATTTTGTCGTAGGTAAAACCCTAAAAAGAAATAAGACTTGTTTTTCCTTTTTTGTGAATTCTTTTACTTATTACCATGAGCAGTAAAATAAATTTTACTTTACATCTAATTATTATTATCCTAACTTCTCAACTAGTTCGGCTTTATTTTCTCCTTAAAAACGACCATGGCACTTTAACCATCGTCGTAACTGAAGATAATTGTGGGTTTCTAAGGTAGGATGCACTAATAAAGCACCATCAATTATTTTTCATTTAATTGCACTAATATAAGAGGTGATAATGCTTGTTAAAAACGAAAGAAAAAATTCTTAAAACTGCTTATTTTTACTCAGTAGGCACTGAAAGAGAGATAATATCGTATATATATTTTTCCATTCATTGAACTAAAAAAAAGATAACAGATATCACCAAAGACCAGATCTAAAATTTGACCAAGTCCTGACCACAATTTCGTTTAACTCTTTTGTGACTTGGCAAATTTTTAACTTATTTGCCTGTTTTTATAAAAAAACCGTAACAGAAATTAAATTTAATTTTACATCTCAGTACTTTAAGAGTTTTAATGAAATTAGGGTTTAGGCCAAAAATGCAATAAAGAAATAAATTTATACAATTTAAACGAAAGGATTAAGGTACTTTTTAAATTTAGTTCGAGGAGGACAGTCAGAAAATAATTATAAACGGAATAGTGCTTTTTATTTTGTGACATCCTTTAGAAATTAAGGACCTTTTCTCACTTTATTTTAGCCTATTAAAAGATTAAAACTAGCATTACTACCTTTATTTATTAACAAGTTCCTGGTTAAAACTTTCATAATACTTGCATTTTTTTATCAAGATGCCCGTAGAATCCAAGAATAGCACATAAATAATTACGAATAATTAGTGCTTTTATGGAAATTAATAATAAATTACTTTAGGAATTCCAATAGGTTTTACAAGTTAAGTAATAAATATACCGTAAATATTAATAAAAAAAACCCACAACAAGGAGTAATAATTATGGCACATTATTTTTGTTTTTTCTTAATTAACATCCGTTTTAAACAAGATAAATAGGATTTGTAAAAGTATTTGCGGGTAAATATGAAGTCAGGTGTCATTGATTTTATCTTTATTAGATTTAAAAACTGTTAGATCACAAGTAAAAGTAGTATTCTCGCTTTGGTAACTTCTAGCACTATTAATATAAACACACTGAAAATTGAAACACACACATTGCTGTATGCGCATATGCCTCCAGGCTTTTAATAATATTAATTTGTTTACTTTTAGGATATACCACAACTCCTATTAAATAAACATTATGGAAATAATTTGATTTTTTTGAAAAATGTAGAGGTGCCATTAAATTAATCCTATTTCAAAACTATTAAGTCTACAAAGTTTAAAATTTGGTAAAACCTTAAGGACAGTTTGCCATATCATACGTAAATTACATCAAAATCAAATATGATTCACTCTTTAAATAAATAATTTTACTTTTTTAGCAATTTCAATGTTATTTTAAATACTCCGTATATTTTTACTACATATAATGGAAAATGAATTTTCCTTTATGTTGCCTATACCCACCGTTTGTATTTTTTTGGCTAATTCTACATTTTATTTACTTTCATTTCAAAATTTGTATTTAAAATATAAGTTGGCTTTGATCTAGCAGCCACTAATATTTTCTTTAGACAAATAACGACTTTATGTCGATTATTAGTATTTTAGTTTTTTTTGAGTTTTAATAATTCAAGATAAAAAATTATTTGCCACAAGAAAAAGATGATTTAATATAAGTAATAGATAGGTGTCTCCAGAAAAAAGTTTAAAGTTATATAAGGCTTGGTAGAAAATTATTATGCAAGATATCGTAAAATAAATCAACAAACGGGCATAAGCAGACAAAGCATTGTATGATTATTCAAAATACAGGTTCATCCTTAGCACATTCAGCTGCACCAAGCATTATTACATGTAGATTATCGGCAGCAAGCCAAATTTGTCATGTGTTCTCTTAAAAAAGTAAAAGATGACAATTTATTTAAATTTTTTTTGCTAAGTAAATACTTTCCATAGTAATGGCTTAGTGAACAATCACAATTGTCATTAAAAAATGGCAGCTGTTTTTCACAAAAGAAATGTCTTTCACTAAATTGTATGTTGCAAAAAGATTTATTTTAAATATGAATTAGTAAAAATACCAAAGTTTTCACATAACTGTAGCCCTGAAGAAAAAAATAAAATTTTTCGAAAGCCTGTAGCACAGAAGCATTTTTATTTAACAAGCCCTATAGAACCGATACTCCAAAATATTTTTAACCATAGATCAAATGTTCAAAACGTTAACTTTACTTTTCCACACAAATAAACCCACTGTTTAAATTCCTAGAGCAAATGTTGATTTTGCATTGGACTTATAGAGTTTACAGCTCTGGGATCTTTATTTTTAAGGTCTTCGATGTTTTGGGCTTTTTTCTAACAACAAAAAAAGCGGCTTAGTATCTTAATTTCTGCCAAGGTCAAATACAAGATATATATGATAAGGTTTTTCAACATCCGGTTTTACCGAAAATAGCTGAAAATTCTGAGGGTGAAATGGAACATCCCGCATATTTTTTGTTTTTAAGATTCTACAAATCGTTTAACGTTTAAATGCGCCATTTTTGATATCCAGTTTTATCCAAACTTAATTTAAAAAAAATAATTTTTTATCCATTATCATCCTAAAATCACTCTTCATTTTCCGTAGATAATAAGTTAATCAACCTGCTCACTTAAAGATACCATACAATTTTTCTGTTGTTAATACTAAATTCAACTTAAAATTGTTTTTAAATTATAGAAAATAAATTACTAAACATAAACTAACTTTTTTATTTGTTAAACTTTTAAAGGCGCGAAAGCAATGGTTTTTTTTTTTGGTATCCTATGAAGCTGGGGCAGAAATCTGTTCAGAAAAGCGATTGGTAACGTCCATGACGTCATTTGTAACCGTTAAAAAAACAATTGGAATCTTCCAAGGTATTTCAAATCCACCCCGAGAAAAAGTGCGGGTAATTCCGACGTGCGCGTTTAGTAAAATGATAAAAATGTGATGGCGGATGATCGACGGATGTCGTAATCCAAGATCTTTTTTTTGTGTTTTGTATTAAAGATTACTACAAAAATTAAGTGTATTTTTTTCTTTCACCTCAATTTAACAGATGATATTTGCCTTTTAGATGAAAAAGGCAATCCATTAGTGGAGGAAAAGCAGGTGTGTTGTGTAAATCAATTTTTTACTGAAAAAACACACGTTAAAGCTTTTAAAAATATGACAAAACTATTTTTATTTATAAAAAGATAAAGAGTGGGAAGCATATCCTGAAAGTCTGGCAAGAGATAATTCTGACATTTCGACATAATATATGGTGTTTACCTCATACCTGCGCTCCATGAGAGCTAAAAAAGCTATGCTTCCTCCAAAATCATTAACCGACCAAGGGTCTAGCATCAAAAGTTTTAAAAAATAGTCCTATTATTTTATTTATTTTCCAATAAACTGCAACATCCTTACTATATACAATATAGTTCATACATATTTTTTCTAAAACGAAAATATAAAAAAGTGTTTTACATTGTCGAATTCGGTTTAAAATACTGCTTTTAGTATTGTGAAAGTGATATGTTTTTATTTTAATTTTTGATTATAGCAAAAATACCAAAATAATGAAGTTTAATGCCCTGCCATCATAAAAGCTTGTCGTATGCTGATCAAAAGGACTCTAGGTCAGAATAACATAGTGGGGCACTAAGTTTCGCTAATATTCTTTAAAAAAAATGGCAGCCGTAAGTAACCTCGTGGGTACCCGGTAGAAGGAACACATTTACTTCAAAGAGCACGCAGCGCCAATTTTGTACTAATAATATGAACAGCATAACTGTCTTATTTCTTCCAGTTAAGTAAATTATGCAAATTTTATCGATTTTATAACTACCCTAATTGTTTGGGATTGGCCCAAATTGAAATCCGCGTATCTTGCCTTATGTAATCCTTATTTTATGGTTTAACAAAAAAAACATACCAGCATGATTTAATATGAAAGTGCTGACCAGGAATCAATCAGTAAAAATCTTTTCACATGATCCACAATCATAGTATTATTTTATATTAAAAAAAAAAGATCTTTAGTCGAACAATATTAAACTAAAATTGATTAGACTATGCGGGGTGATTCAAAAAACATGTCATAGCTTAGGAGCTTATTTTGGCCAGAAATAAACAAATGTATTATAAACACATAACTCCAGGACGGCTTTCTTTTAGAAATACAGGGTGTAAAAGACATTTTTTAAATTAGGATTTTTATTTTATTTTTAAATCGGGTTTATCGATTTAAATGAAACTTGGTACAGTTAGAACATTGAATATGCACCTTCTAGTGATACACTTTTAGTACTATTATGGACCAGTGGCGAAGCTTCGGGCAATTATATAATTTTTTTTACCATTATTTCGTCAAAACTATTTTGCTTCTATTATTATTAATAATTTTGATGCTTATTTTCTGCTTAGTTCTACACAATAAATGGTTTGATAACTTGATAAACTTAACGGATTATAAGTTTTTCCATTTTAAACTTGCGTGGTAGGAAAAGAGTGCCATTTAAAATTAAATACTGTGTTGTATTTTTTACAAAAAAAAAATTGTCTACTCCTTGCTCAAATAAGTGCATTTATACTTGATACAGTGATTTGTTGTAAAAATTAAAAAAGGTTTTAATTTTAAGTAGTAACTGTTCCGTACCACGCAAGTTAGTAAAATATCTCAAAAGCCGTAAGTAGTAAAACTAAGCAGAAAATAAATACGATGTAACAAATTATCAATAATAATATTACCAAAAAAGGTTTGACGAATAACGGTTAAAAAATGTTCTCTATCTCTCTCTTCCCTCCTTTCTCTTTCTCTATCACTCTCTTCCCCTATCTTTCTTTTTCTCTCTCAATATTCACCTCAAATATTGACTCGTTTACCTACTTAACTTAATACCTACCCAGCTAGACAGTTTAAAATAAAATAACTTGCACAAGACAGGATTAGGTTGTTATTAAATCCAATACAAATAAAGTTAATGAACATGGTAGACTTCGCTTTTCTCGTGCGTAGGCAAGTTCAACTCAATCCTAGTTTTTGGAATATTGTAATTGTTTAATATTACAGAATAACCTTTAAATTCACAAATGTAGAGTTTTTTTGCTATAAGGTGGTATTTTTTTAAGATCAAGGACAAAAGAATTGCTAATGCTTTTAGGTTTTAAAAACCGACAATTGATTTTTCCCCACATATCTAACATTTCGAAAATCTCCATGATTATACGGTTAGAGAATTTTTACCACCCACACTAAAACACACCTTTAACAAATAATATAAAGCTAATAAAGAAAATCTACATTCCTTTTAAAAAAATACAAATAATCAAGTGATATAGTTAAAGAAACTGTGGCGTACACCACTAAAAGGTTTTTTTAAACTATAAGTCATTTTAATTTATTAAAAAAAAAATTCAAATGAGTATATCTATATTATTATTACGAAGATTTTTTTAAAAATAACTAGGCTTTATCTTAATGTTAATAGTTACAGAGTTAATAATATGCTGATGCTGACTTACATTAGCTTAGCTTGAACTAAAGCTTAAATTTAGCTATATACATGTTGGACCAAATTCTGAGGATATTATGGGTCCTAGTGACCTCATAATTATATATTTAAAAATGCTTATTCAAAAACAAACCACAAACTATAAATACCAGACATGTAAATACAAATATCCAGGTTTATGAAATTAAATGTAAGAGATCACCCTTTTACGTGCTTAAGGTGGATTTTTTTTATATTCTGGGGAAAATATTGAAATAACTAGAAAGAATAATAATAGAATTTTGTTTAAAATTTGGCAACGCCCAAAGTCTTTTTTAGGGAAAAAATATTTAAATATCCCCAGTATGTAGTTAATATGGGTAACAATTTAACCTAGTTTGGGTGATTACTAAGTCAACTTTTCCACCTGCGCATTCTTAATTTAGTTTCCTATGTATAAAACAAAAAAATAGTCTGACATTGATTTTTAGGTCCATCATAAGTCCTAGTATCTATGCTTCCTATTTTTGTATTTATACTTTTATTTTGTTAAAAAATAAAGTACTAAAGAAGCCAAATATTTGACCTCTTTTGCAGGCTAAGCATCCCGCAATTATTTAAAAATTCATGTCAATAATTGTAAATTGTTTTTCTAAAAATAACTAATTGGCTGTTTTGGATTGAATTCGTCTAAATCTTTACACTGTAAGCATATGTAAGTAAGGTGCCATGGTATATTGTAAGAAATAACTTTTTTCAATTTAAAAATTAAAAAAATGTTGGTAATAGATATTTACGTTAAGAGTCCGGAAAATTAACTTTTACAGTATGGGTGAGATGTTTACGGTCAAGGCGACAAAGCGAACGGAATTTTAAAATGAATACTGTAAAAATTTTTCGGACAAATAATGTACAATATTTTATTTCTACTGTACTGTAGAAATTTATGTTTTGAATTATTTAGGTATTTTTATCTGCTTTGTATATCTACAAAATAGTTAATTGTCTGCTTTGAAAACGGATTTAAAGATTTTTGTTTACTGGTGAAAACATTGTCAGTACTGACAAATAATTTAAATATGACAAAAAGATTGCAATGATATGTCCAGGAACCGCAACTGTCCCCATTTTATAAAGGTCAAGGTGAAAAGTAAAGTCAGTTGGAAATAAGTGTTATTTTACCATAATTTTTAGTAAAATTTACAAAATGGAGAAAGATGGTAAAAACCTAATTCCTGATAATTTTTTTGTAAAAATCTAATAAGTCTACAGGGCAGCTAGACCCGAAAAATCGACAGAACGCTACGAGACATGAATTTATATCAACATATCCTAAAAAAAGTACTAGATTTAACACTGTAAAAGTTCATTTTGCGGACTAAAATTAATCTAAAAGTGTGTTTTACCAAGTGGTTTTCCAAAACGACAAGAAAATTAAGAACATAACAAAAAATATTTTACCTAGAGTACTTAAAGATATGTTCGGATAATTTTAAAGGTAAATAATAAAAAATCTTACAAAACTGGATTAGGTATCTAAGATATTACATATGTAAATTTGGTATAAAGGACCTGTTTAGATATTATTGTAAAAAAATTAGTATACCATTTTAGATTGCCTTATTTACATTTTAAGCAATTGGGAATGGAACATGTAAATTTAAATGTCACACGAAACGTAGTGCTTCTAGTGTTCTGTTTGTGTTATATCAGAACTTAAATAACTTTTTCAGTAAAAGTTTTACTATAAGATGCCTTAAAACGGTACAAAGAATATTTTACTGCAAAAAATATAAAACTTATCACGAAAAAGGTTATCCCCAAGAAATTTGATTAGGTAACGCAGTTTCAGGCTGGCAAGGCGTATTAGGAATGCCGTTTACTACAGCATTTTACAAAAATAAATAAAAGAATTGTAAGTAGACACTTTCGATATAACAGCCATCATTTTAGACAGAAAGTTTCTACTAGAGAAAATGAAATGTATATTCTAAAAGTAAAATGACAATTAATTTATTTTGATAAGTTACTACTTACTAATAAAAATAATATAAACTAAAGACAAAATAAAATAAAAAACCTAAAAAGTGCTTTTTGATAATTATGTTTACTCAGTAAATACTTGAAAATAAAATGGCATAGAGAATTTGATTATTCTATTGGGAAACAAAAATTAAATTTAAATAGTCACAAAGATAAAAATAATTCAATTGTACTGTCAATTTGCTTGCGTTTCACATCAAAAAGAAAGTACCACACTTATACAGGAGAACGGTGCTAACTAAATTAGGAGACGTAAATTAATTTTTCATAATGCTATCACCTTTGCTATTATTTAAACGCAATATCCGATCTTTCTTACATAAGTAAATGGTATCTAAATCCTAAATCTGTTTTTTATTCAAAGAACATTTAAAGAGTTATTATAAGATGTTTGATAACACCTGTCGTGAGATATATCGGTTAGTTTTTGTTGGATGTTAATTCTTGAAAAGCCAATTAGTAATATGACATATCTCTTTGTAATGGAACTTGTTATGATGCTGAGAGTCATTACGTTACGAAGCGCAGAGTAAATCTAATTACTAGTAAAAAACAATTTTACATATTTTTAAAAAAGTAATTGAAGAACTAAAATATGACAAAAAATTATTTAGAAAATAGCTTTTTTTTTGATCTGGGCTGTTTGGCCTTACATACTATGTGTTTTGGCCACGGTACTTTTTTATAGATCATACATTCGATCAATCATAGATTACGAAAGTATTTTTTATGGATCAGCCAGAAACTGCCACCTTATGAAAACTGATAAATTGCCATATAAAGCTTTACGAATATGTTTAGGTCTTACTTACGCCAACAGCAGCAATTTTAGTAGAAGCCCTCAAGCTACCTTTAAGCCACAGAAGGGAACTATTGGCATGTAAATTTATTTTAAAATTACATGCAAGACAACATTCACTGCTAGCAAAAATATACAACATTTATATATACACACCCACAAATTCATACTGGAATAAAAAAAAACACCACCGTGAGCAGTTGCATACGAAACATACAAAAATTTAAATCTGAATACCATTGAACAGTTGCCCCAGATAAATCTTTATAGTATGCCATATAATGCACTATTTACAACACCCGATGTGAACATTCCAAATTATCCAGAGCCGACAATAGCTAACGCACACTTTAGGGAAACAATCTTGTCCAACTCTAAAAATGCGCTAATTATATTATTTTTACAGATGGTTCCAAGAAACTTAATATTCTTGGCGCAGCCTTTACTTGCCCGCAGTTAAATTATCAGAAATGCATTAGTCTTAATTTCAATCTTACTATATTTTCTGCAGCTATTACTCATGCGCTTAGATGGGCCACTACTCAAAAATTTAAAAATGTTTTAATTTGCTCCGACTCACAGTCCGTTTTCAATAGCCTAAAATATTTTTTAAGAAACACTATATAGCAAATATCATAAATATAATTTATACAAACAAAACATCGAAATACAATTTATTTGGACGAAGGCACATTCAGGTATAACAGGAAATGAAATAGCAGATCAGTTGGCTAACGACGCATCCAAGAAAAACCACGACATTACTGAAAACACTATTAATATACAAAACTTCATTCCTAATATAAAAAGAGACATTTATGAAAAATAGCGAAAGCAAAACATTCTACTACAAAATACATAATAACATCCCAAAAACATATTGGTACTATAAACACTCCGCATCTAGGAAAATAATTTCCATCATTAGTCGACTTAAACTTAACCATGGGCGCTTCCCAAGTCATTTAAATAAAATCGGCGTTAAGGATAACCCCTTATACCCTTGGTGAATATGGTGACGTTAATCACATCCTATTTAACTGTTAGCTCTACAAGTACAAATAAATAAATTTATAAATTATCTACTTTCTAATAACTTTTTGCTGCCAATATGGCTCCCGGAAATTTTAAAAAGCAATAACCCGACAGTGATTGTTACTCTTGGGAAATACTGTCAAAAAATAGGCCACAATATATAGATTTATTTATAATTGATTAGTAGTATAGCCTAAATCTTTCCTTTATGTTTTTTTTCCTTCCTTAGTGGTCCTCTTTGTGTGTCTTGTACAAAAAGTCATCCTGACGGATCCCAGGATGTGAAGCGTGTGTCCCTGTCCATATATGTTTAAGGATTTGACATATTAGAAAATAGCTGTAAATGTAATTTAGTTTATATGAATAAAACGTCCATAACATTAATCAAGCGCATAAAAAGCGGGCAAAACACGAATAAAATTCCACAAATCCAAAATCTATCTACGATTGTATAATAATATTTTTAAAATTACAAAATAAGTTGGATTGCCTTTTGATTTTAGCATAGAATTTTTTTTAAGCGTAAAATATAAAAAAAGGTTTTTAAGTTATTATAACAATGTAGCCTTAATTTCTTTAATTTATATACCACCAAGAACAATTATGTCCCATAAAGGCCAAGTTCCTATCCAAAAATGTCGGCCTCTTACATTAACAACTTGTTTTTGGATCAAAACACTTTAAAAGTTATAATAAAAATAAACAAATCAAAAAAATCTGCAAAAGTTGATAATAAGTAGTAAACTGCAAAAAAAAACATATCTTTGTCAATTTTTATTAAAAATACTTTTAGCAATGCTCATAATATTAAAGATTTTAATGGAGAGACATTTTAAATTTACGCTAGGCCCTAACACCCGTTACAGCTGTAGTGGCATACTGATCGAATCCAGTTAAGCACCTACCACGTGGTTTTCGTTACAGCGTGGTGTGAAAAAATATAATTGACTTCGGCAATAATCGTAGAGAACAAGAAAATTAAGAACATCAATCCACAAAAAAATGTTTTTTTTTAATTTTTTTATTTTGCAATTTGCAATTTGCAAAAAATACATAATTTTATTTGAAATTCCAAAGATATTCCCTTTCCCTCAAAAGAGATAGATTAGGTTTAAAGTAAGTGGACTTTTTACGCCCTCCACCGCGACCGCTCGGTCTATTGTGGCTCACACCTTTTAATGTTTCTTCCAACAGGATCAGACATTCAACGAATCCGATATCAGATTGGGAAAGAGTTCTTACATCTCCTTTTACTCGTGTCGCTACCGTACACGAGCACAATATGTGTTCTGGTGTTCCTGTCTCCTGGAAAGTATGACGAGCAGACGATTAGATCCGTCATGCCCTTCTCTCCTGGTTTAGTGACGTAGGTAGCTACCAGGTCCTTGTTACAGGAATAAGATGTTCCTTCTGAGGCCGTTTCTCCGGCCTTTCTCTATAAAAACGGTTCTATCCGTTTTCTGTTTAAAGCCAGGGAACCCTTTTCCCCACAAAAGCGGTTCTGTCTGCCTTCTGTTTGGATTCAGGGATCCCTTCCTAAGCACCTTTCTGTTTGGAACTAGGGAAGTAATAGACCACCACGGCAGAGTCCCGCATTACCGCAGTAAGGCTAGATACTCTAAGAGGTCGCTCTGTATCTCAGAGGCACCGTTGAAGACACCTGTTTAAGGCACAGGATGTCATTCACTCATCAGCACGGTATGCTAACACCTTCAGTTAAGCCTAGCTTCGGATCCCGTTCCATACGGTGCCGGTGGTAACAAGAGTTGCCGATAACTAGCAACTCTAGCGCATGTTCCAAAAGATCCTACTGGCCCTCCACGACAACGACGTGCGAACACAGCGGTTCGGTCAAAAGAGGTAAAGAAAAAACGTCGCCAAATGTTATAAAAAAAATTTAAGCCATTTTTGCTATATTATAGCATCGTAACACTTTAAAAAACTCACCCTGTATTTTATGCCATCCGTTTATTGGTTCTCAATCTGTATCCGTCATGTTATGTCAAAGTGACAGGTATTCAGTGTGAGTGTGACAGTTGTCATAATATTATGTTATGCACGTTTTACACTTTTAATCCCTCTGCCTTAACACACTGTGTTTTAATATTGTAAAAGCTAGTGGCCTTTGGGAACAAATTTAATATAAAACCTATATTTCGTTAGTACTTAAATCCCTATTTTAATCAAATTATATTTCTATAGCGGAATTAATTATTTACATCTTACCAATTAAATGGATTACACTGAACGAAAATTTGCATTTATAATATATAATTGTCTTGAATAAGAAATAAAACGGTGCTACTTCATGGATTGTTATTTAATAAAAGCAATTTAATGCAAATATGTAAATCACTGTGGTCTATGCAAAGTCGTGTTTCAATATATAATTATTGCTTAATGGAGCTTGACTTCTTAACTAACCAGAACTAAAATAAACCCAGTCTTCATTTCTTCTTTTTCCAAATTAAAACTATAAAAATGTGTCTTTTGATTGTTCTGAAAACAAGTGATACTATGTTACTTGAATTGTAATACACAGGGTGTCCGAAAACTAGTGCAGAATATTTGTTAAAGGTATTTTACACGTAAAAATAGGACACAAAATTTCCATTAGCATAGCCTAAGGAAAGCTGGTAAGGGAAAGGAAATATTCTGCGCTTATTAGGACGCCCTGTATATACCACCATCTTTAGTTGTGTATACTTTGTATGCACAATAGATTTAAAATAAGTAGAAATATGTTCACTTTTTTTTGTTAATACAAAGTTTTAGATAATCTAGCCTAGATGTCAAAAAAAAACATATTTTCAGCCGTGTGCGTATGCCATTGTGTAGGTTTTAAATTAATGAAAAAAAAACAATCAGAGCTTTTTGAAATTGTAATTGCATTTTTTTTTTCAAAAAAATCAAATTATTTAGGATGCTATATTGTTACGATATAAAAAACAAAAAGGGTTATGTAGTAGCACCCTTAAATAATTAAATTGTTTAGTTATGTTCTAGTGTTTTATAAGACAAAATAAAAAAATAATCTAGGGAAGGTACCTAGAATTATATAGAACTTTAAGGAAGGTCTTGGGGAAACGTTAATGGGCGAACTACAAACAGTCAGCTGGTAGTCTCTCGAACAAAAGTGAGAAAAGTGTTAGAAGAAATACATGAAGGGAAATCTGGTGCACGTTTTAGATTAAATAGAACCTTGGATAAAGTTTTAATACGTCCTAAGCAAAGATTACAGGGAGCTATGAAGCAGTACATTGTTGGACCACCATTTGAACGAATAGCGATAAATCTAGCTGGAAAAAAAGTGTAAGGCAAAAAAAGCTTTAAGAAAAAAAATACGCAACCTATTGGGTCGTTTTTTGGATCAAATTAAAGCTGAAGGATACCCTTTGATAGCGGGTGTGATTGGATAACAAAATCCAAATTGGCGGTTTCAATACGGTGGTCAAAAATTCAATATGATGGACTTTTTTAAAAAATCAACAAATTTATACCAAATTCGGTATATGGGAGTTTTTAGTGTCGCTGATCATGAAGCCGGGGACGGATTTACAAAATTTAAGATGGCGGACAAATTTTTTAAAAATTAACCGATATTCCTGTAATTTGGTACACCGGGGTTTTTAAGATCTCTAGTTACGAGCTTGATTTACAAAATTCAAGATGGGGGACAAAATTTTTAACATTTAACCGATTTATCAAAAATTTAGTATTTGGAGATTTTTGGGGTCGCTGTTTGCAAAATCGTGCTCTGGTTTTTTTAAAATTTAAATAATAGATTTCCGATTGCGGTAAATATTTGCAAATAAATCTATTCCACGTTTTGAATCTGCCATATTAATTTTCAAATCTGACTTCGTATTTCTAATCAGTAGCACCGGAAACCCCCATATACCCGATATTTCAGAGAGATCAGTTAATTTTTAAATTTCTTCCGCCATATTGAATTTTGTAAATCCGACCTAGGATTCGCAGCTAGCGGCCCCAAAAACCCCCATGTACCAAAGTTCAGGAATATCGGTTAATTTTTACAAATTTTGTCAGCCACCTTGGGTCCGCCATCTTGAATCTTGTAAATCCGACCCCGGATTCATGATTAGTGACACCAAAAACTTCCGTATACCAAATTTGGTATAAATTTGTTGATTTCTTACAAAAGTCCACCACATTGAATTTTTGACCGCCGTATTGAACCGCCATGTTGGATTTTGTTATCCAATCACACCAGCTATTAAAAGGTATTCTTCAGGTTCAATTGGAGCCAAAAAGGATCTAATGGGTTGTGTATTTTTTTCTGAAAGCTTTTTTTGCCTAACACTAATTTTTTTTCCAACTTTCGGCCGCCATTTTAAAGTCGCTATTTTAAATTATATATATATATATATATATATATATATATATATATATATATATATATATATATATATATATATATATATATATATATATATATATATATATATATATATATATATATATAAAATATATATATATATATATATATATATATATATATATATATATATATATATATATATATATATATATGTATATGTTAAGAATGAAAAAATTCCTACTGTTGGTTTAACGAAAAACGTAACTCCGATTTAAGACAGTTAAAATAGATAACCTGAGGCCCGATTCTGTAAGCAACTTTTTGACATTCCTTTTCTTTATCTCTTTCAAGACAGTGACAAACTTATGAGTTACCTTTAAGGGCAACAAGGACATGTAATCCCTATTTTGACATTCTCTTTCCTTATATTTTTACAGAATCCCAGCCCTGTTCTCTTTGCTGTTCACTATGACACTCTCTCCCTAGACGCGTTTCGCCTACCTTACAGGACTCGTCAATAGGGCTGTAACGAGTGTTGGCACGAGTGTAAGGCAGGCGAAACGCGTCTAGGGAGAGAGTGTCATAGTGAACAGCAAAGAGAACAGGTTATCTATTTTAACTGTCTTAAAACAGTTAGTTTTTTAATACAAATAAATTTTTCAGTTCTTAACACATATTTACCCACTCGGTAAAACCCGGTGTGACTCTGCTGAATGCGATTTCAGTCCGGATCGAAAGTAAGATATTTATATCTTACCACAAGGAATATATTTTCAATAAGTAGATCTGCTCTGTTGTTCACTAAACACTGTTACAGCCCTATTGACGAGTCCTGTAAGGCGGGAAACGCGCTTTGGGAGGAGTGTCATAGTGAACAGCAAAGAACGGTTATCTATTTTAACTGTCTTAAAACAGTTACGTTTTTCATATATATATATATATATATATATATATATATATATATATATATATATATATATATATATATATATATATATATATATATATATATATATATATATATATATATATATATATATATATATATATATATATATATATATATATATATACAGGGTGTTTGATTAAGGCTGGCTACCGGGCTTATATGGGAAACTGTTGACCCCAGGGGTTCAGGAAAAAGATCCTTATACCAAAAGTGAGCATGAAAACTTCATTAAAAATATTTTTACCTTTCGTAAATCTCCGTGAGGGGGCGTACCAGGTAGCCTAATTTTTAAAATTGACTTAAAATGACAAAATGCATTATTAAGCGGAACATTTCTTTATTCAGTTTTAGTCGATGATGCAATGGTTACAACTTTTTCTAATACCTTTTTTTATTTCCTCTGTAAATAAAGGAGTGGGGGAAGCTTTTGTTACTAATTTCAAAAAATACTGTATCTTTAGATTGCCTTAACGGATTGACCTCAGCTTGAGCTCGTTTAAAAGGGAATACCCTACAGAATCAGCAAGTGTTTTGGTGATTACAAAAAGTTGACTAATAAACTTTTAAAATGGCGATATGTTGCAACCTAACTTATATTTTAATTTTTCTGGGTTATTTTAAATGGAAAGATATACTCTTCTTCGTTCATTATAACTATAATTTAGTTAGAAAAACACTGGTCAAAACCGCATTTCAATATATCTAACCGTTAAACAAATATTTCGAATTGTCGTAAAAAAAGCATTAAATTTTTTACTTACCCTCGTATTTTTTAATTAATAAAAGTTGCCCCAAATATGCATTTCAAATATAATTTCTGATAAACATTATAATCCTTAAGATTCTCCATTAAAATGATCGAAGTTAGCCATGAATTTCAATATAACAAACAAATGCCTAAATTAATGACAGGTAATATCACAGTGTAATTTTCTCTTTGTTTACGTTTTAATAACAGCGTTCTCGTAACTTTCGAAATAAACTTTAAGCATATCATATGCTTCTGCATTAGAATAAGACTTGATTCAATAATTTAGGCCAATTTTATGAATACCATTAAAACGTAAACAAAGAGAAAATTACACTGTGATATTACTTGTCATTAATTTAGGCATTTGTTTGTTATATTGAAATTCATGGCTAACTTCAATCATTTTAAATGAGAATCTTAAGGATTATAATGTTTATCAGAAATTATATTTGAATGCATATTTGGGGTAACTTTTATTAATTAAATCGAAAAAAATAACATATTTTTCGCCTGAACAACATTTTATACACTTTTTAAATAAAAAATACGAGGGTAAATAAAAAATTTAATGCTTTTTTACAACAATTCTAAATATTTGTTTAATGGTTTGAGATATTGAAATGCGGTTCTGACTAGTGTTTTTCTAACTAAATTGTAGTTATAATGAACGAGAGAAGAGTATATCTTTCCATTTAAAATAACCTAGAAAAATTAAAATATAAGTTAGGTTGCAACATATTCCCATTTTAAAAGTTTATTAGTCAACTTTTTGTAATCACCAAAACTTGCTGAATCTGTAGGGTATTCTCTTTTAAACGAGCTCAAGTTGAGGTCAATCCGTTAAGGCATTCTAAAGATACAGCATTTTTGAAATTAGTAACAAAAGCTTCCCCACTCCTTTATTTACAGAGGGAATAAAAGATTTTTAATATATATATATATATATATATATATATATATATAATAATAAAATATATATATATATATATATATATATATATATATATATATATATATATATATATATATATATATATATATATATATATATATATATATATATATATATATATATATATATATATATATATAAAAATATATATAAATATATATTTTTTTTTTTGAGAGCGCTGCAAAAAATCTTTTTTCGCCAAATGAAAATTTTTTCTACCAAAGTGTTCCTCTTGGAACCAATAGCATCTGGTATACATTTAGTGTGAGGACCACGATTTTAGATAAATAATTTTGAAAATCCTAGGGCCGCCATTGCTATGAGTTTCGATATAGACCACTTTGGGTTTCAATTATCTAGTTCATCCAAACATACGTTAGATTTTCCAAAATTATAATTGAATGTATTATAAACACAATTTGTGATGTGCCATTAGGATCAAATAAGAGTTTCAAAGAAAAAAGGTTTTAAGTAATAATTTTAGTAATTTGTAAAAAAAAACAATAACAGTTAAACACATCAAATAATTTTTATTATAAATTTGATCCTGTAGTTACTTTAGATAAAACACACGAAGTGCTTTATTTAAAATAACGTGATACACTTTAGTTAACTTTTTTTTTTAGTGATAATATAGGTAGACAGAATTTTTTTTATGGTTTAGATTAAAATAAAAAAAGTATTTAATAGCCTTTAAAATCTTTTAAATTCGATTTTTGGAAAAGTAAATCGTATTTACAATTTTTTTTTAAACAAACCGGGAAACCGGCACTTAATGCTAATAAAATTAGTACTAAACTAGGTAATTATTTCTTATAATAATTATAAGTTTTTGAATTTGATGAACAGTTCTGCATGAACGTTATTTGTGAAAAGCAGTTAATTTTTCTTTATGTGAACAGTGGAATTATAACATCTTAGCTGACTAGGTCGTGAAAGTCTTAATTGTATGCTAATTAATTAACCAGTTTTTTAATTTAATATTTATACATTAATTACATCATTTCTATTCTGAAGAAATCTGGCGCTGGAGCATTGGCGCACGATCAAACGATGCTATTTAGGAAAAGTGAGGTCGCATCGCTCTATGGATTATCCATTTTAAATATTTTTTATATTGTCATATCTTACAATTGGTCTGTTCTAAAATGTAGATCATGCCAATGATGACCACCCACAAAATAAAAATTATTAACTGTCATAAAAAATTAATTTATTGCATAAAGGAGTAAATAATAATATGGATTTTCGAATCCCGTTTTAACAAGAAAACCCTTTAAAATTGTAGCTATTAAAATTCTAAATCGTATAATATAAATTCCCAAGAATTATGTTTTAATTTGGCTGGTAGTCTCGTATACAAAACAACCTTTTTAATAAATTACTTTATAGTTCAGTAAACAAAGGTTTTTTGCAGAAAAAAAAAGTTAAAGTTTTTTCTTATTGATTCTATATGCCTTTTGTGCTCCTAAATCCGAATTTAAGGTTTGACACCTCGTCAGGCATGAGCTTCACAACGAAATTGTAAAAAAAACCTCATATTTTTTCAGGTTTTTCACTATAACTCGAAAATAAGTGTTTTTTTGATAATAATCATGAGACTCCAAATTAAAAAAGACTACATTTTCTACAAATTTGTATAATAACTCTAAAGTCTGGAACAATCCATAACGTCGTTAGATCGTGTTAAAAAAAATGGCATTTTTTGATTTTTCACTAAAAGGTAAAAACATTATTCTAATTGCGTGCTGGTCCTTTACTATCAAATTCAAACACCTCCAAAATAAATTATTTTATGATTACATGTCTTGGTTACATTTAAGGAATTGGCAAACGTGAGCGAGGTCCATAGGTCAACGAGCTTTCTAGTTCAAACGAAATCATACTACATTTAATTTAAAGGAAATAACGTTTTAATAAAAGGAAACATATTTGAAACAAATTTTTATTTACACGAAAAACAAAGCAAAAAATCACCATTTTTTTAAATTTTCATATTCATTCGTCGTCCTCCGTGTTCATTATGGACAAAGTATGTCTTTGCCCAATAGACTAATTTTAAACCCAAAAAAAGAAAAAAATAAAACCGAAAATAAGAGAAGAAGAAAAAGTCATTGCCTCCATAAAGCTTAGAAGAAGCTTTGCCTGCAAGTGCCAGAAGGTTTGCAAGGGCAATTGCAGATGCATAAGGGTTGGGTTATACTGCTTCAGACAGTGTCTGAATTGTGAACAAAGTCTGCAAATAGAAATACTACTAATTGATGACGATGAAGGCATTTCACCTGAGAAGATCAAAGGTAATTAAACTATTACAAGTAATTTTATTCTAATCTAGTATATATTACTGTAAATTGGGAACTATACTTGCATAGATCAAAATGTTATAATTATATTTTTCCCAATGGAGGGACCAGCGCCTTCAAGAGCTCAAGCAGTCCACTGACCAGAAAGGACTTAAAAGAAAGCAATATGTCTTTGCAGATATACAGCCTGGTCCTTCTAAATATATCATCTGCGAACGCAATTCTAAGCTTTGTGCAGATAATGATTTTTTCTTCTTCTTCTTGCATTTTCGGTTTTATCTGTTTTTTTAAATAATATTAAAGTCTATTGTGCAAAGACATACTAATTTTTTTCTATAATGAACATGAACGACATTGCTTATATTATAGTCCATTCTCGTTGTTTTTGGTGATAATTAGGGACCGGACATCGATAAAAAAAACCATTACAATTTCGAGCTTAAAATGATATAGAATGTACCAAATAAAAATGCAATAAATAATTCAACTTCCTTTGGGATTTATGGTTTTAATTTTGGTATTTTTATTCGGTGTGATTTCTTGTAGAATAATACAAAAGATGTGGCAATAGTAAAAAATTTAGAAGAGTTTTTGCAACAACAAAAGAATTAAACTATGATATTTTATAATGCGTTTATATAAATTATATAAAATAAATTAAAAATAAAATGGACTTTTTGTCTATATAAATTTAAAAAAACACTTGATTGCACCTCTATTAGGGTTCATATTTATGCAATTAACCCCACAAACATAGTTTTGTTGGTGGTAATGCAACTCTCCAAGTGCAGTACGAAAACTCTCCGGGCAGATTTGTTGTGAACTCGTAAAAACCAGTTCCGTTACATAGGGTAAATCACAGGGTAAATCATATTATATTTGTGCCAAAATAATTTGTTATATTTAAACAGGTGTAAGTCGCTTACAGGCAAATAAATAATGAGTACAAGTAAAAAAAATATAGTTGGAGTGGCTCCTTCCAGATTCTACTTTTTTATTTAAAAGTGAAAGAGGTGTTTTTTTTCTTTGAACAGTCCACGAAAGCTGTGGCCCGAGCACTAACGTATCGTGGGTATCTTAAGTGTGGTGAGGGGGAGTTTGTTCACACGGGACTTAAATATTTGGAGACTGAAATAAAAATGAAAACCTTTTGCGGGTAGCAGTTTCTATAGTCTGGACCCTCTAGGGATGAAGGAACTACGAAAGCAGGAAGTTCAGGGCCTCTTTAGTTAAACTGAAAAAGGACTCATAAAGTTGCACAAGTGTTGTCCTTGGGAGCTGCCAGAGGAGGTATTATACTGAACCCTCTGAGCAGAAGCCGTGAAAATAACTAAAGAAGAGCGACAGATCCCCTACAGCACAGCTCGTCGGTGGGCAAGAGGACAAAGCTTTTCTGTGAGCGTGGGATTATTTATAAGATGAACAGCTCTGCTCTGAATGAGTTGTGGGAGACGCCATTCCACCGACATAAAAACAATATTCTAAAGAAGGTTTAATTTGAGATACATACAGAGTATACAGATTGGAAGATGAGAAATACTTTCTGGCTCGAAAGAGGAATCCAAGCTTTTTTGAAGCTGCTGAGGCTATGGATGTAATGACTATTTGTTCTGCGAAACTATGTCGCTCAAATGTAACGGATGAGCATTGATAGACTTTTTTTGCGACAGCGTACCTGCCTGTGTTTTGGAGGCATTAAACTCTACAAGATTTCCAAAATAAGTTTTAGGTTTTGTGAGAGAGACATCCGTATTGACCTACGCTTGGTTTTCAAATCAGGCTTATTGACTGGCTTAAGAAAATGGTGCAGTTGGAGTTTGGCAGAATTTGTAATTTGAATTTATTTGTACGAAACCATATCAAATTAAGGACATGTTAAAGGTCCACAACATTAAGAAAATATGCAAAGTTTTTCGGGGGCATCCAAATCTACAGAACAAGAACATTATGTATCAAACACAGACTTCTGCATGGATTTGTGTAAAGATTTTATTGCAGCTGATATTCTTCTTCCTAAAATAAATTATCCGGCCACGAGGACATTTTTTGAAAAAATACTACCACAGAAAAGTACCAGACGAATCAACTCTGCATAAAAATATGTTGATAAGGTATATTTAAAACTATGGACAAAATACGGCACAACTGGAAGGAAAAAAGTTATGGTTTAGTGTCGATGAAACCTCTTATATCAAGGGAAGATATTTTTAATATTATAGTTGCACCTTTAAGTTATCACTAACCTCAAAACTCATATTTAATGAACAGTAAATTTCTTTTTAAAACCAATAGTGAGACAATAACAAAATCTGTTGTAGAAAGTATTACTTTACTACTGTCAGTAACTAATATTCAGAAAAGTGGCGTTTTGTTTCTTTTGGATAGTGCTGCATATATGCTTGTTTAGTTATCGAGGTAAAAAAGTTTATCTTAAGTCCTGCGCGTAATACGAAATTTAAAGATATGTGCCCTAATGTCGTATTATCGCCACAACCTGCTATTACAAGGTGGGGAATATCAGGAATATTTAACATATTACCATATAAATTATAATGTGGTAAAAAATATTATCGACAGTTTACAAGATGCTTTAAGCGTGAAAAAAGTAAAGAAGTTATAAATGCACCAAATGTTAAATCTGATTTAAAATTTATTTTTGAACATTTTTGATATCTTTCGGGTGTGATTGAATAATTATAAAAAGAAAATGCCCCCCTAGTGCCTTCATTTCATGTATTTCAAATCACTATAGACAAGCTTAAATCTGTTCCTAATGAAATTGGTGACAAATTAAAATTGTATGTACAAAAAGTCTTGGAAAGAAATCCAGGATTTTTAGAAATAAAACAAATTATTGAGGCACTACAAAATAAAAAAACTGATTTGTAAAATCATTTTCGATTTACTTCAGTTACAAGCTGTAATATCGAAAGGAGCTTTTTTAGACTTAAGAGACATTTTAAATTATAAAAGAACCAATTTTACCGAAACAAACTTTGAAAAGACGTTAGTTATATAATGTAATGCAAATAAATTGTAAAACACTCCAGTTATGTTTTATTTCACATTTTTAAAATTTATTTATAATTAATATCTCCTTAATACGCACGCCAATGAATTTACCAGACATAAAAAACGTATAGGGAACAAGCTCGTTCCGAAATCCGGGCCCTAGTGATAATTTTGCTGATAAGGACGACAAATAAATATAAAAATTTAAAAGAATTGTGTTTTTGCGTTTTTTTTTAGTGTAAATAAAAATTTGTTCCATATATGTTTTCTTTTATCAAAACCTTATTCCCCTTAAATAAAAAGTAGTACCATTTCGTTTGAGCTAGAAGGCTCGTTGACCTATGGACTTCACTCACGTTTGCCAATTCCCTAAATGTGACCAAAACATACCTGGTAATAATAAAATAATTGATTTTGGAGGTGTTTTCACCTTTTTAGCGAAAAGTTAAAAAATCCATTTCTTCAACACGATCTAACAACGTTATGGATTGTTTCAGACTTTAGAGTTATAATACATATTTGTAGGAAATTTAGTCTCTCTTAATGTGGTGTATTATAGTTATTATCAAAAAAACGTTTATTTTTAAGTTATAGTTAAAAACTGAAAAAAGTGACGGAAATATGAGGTTTTTTGCAATTTCGTTGTGAACTCATGCTTGACGAGGTGGTAAACCTCAGATTCGGATTCAGTAGACTAAAAAACATAAAAAACCAATAAAAAAAAATTTCTACATTTTTTTTCTAGAAACGCCGTTTCTAAACCTTGGATAACTGAACTATTATACATTAAATCACATACATGAGGATATTTTAAATTTCGGTTTACAATAAGACCTAAAATTTTACAGCTCTTAACACTAGTATTCTAGAATCGCTTGACGTTACCGAAATATTTTTCTTTTTTTGAAAATAATGGCTATTTAAGTATTAAGAAAGTAAATCCAGTCAATAAAAATAGAATATCAAAAAAATTTTTCTACATTTTAACAAAAAAGTGCCATAAAACGGGTTGCTATTTTTCCAGTTTGCTGTCAACTTTCTTAGCTTTTTTATTAAGATTGTGCAATCAACAGGTGTTTAATCCGTTTTTGTTGCATTTTAATTACAAACTTTATCCACGGGGTGTTTCTCAATAACATAATAATATTTAAGGGAGTGATTCTTGACCCATTTAAAAAAAAGTTCCTATGAATGTATGTCCTAAACGTCTTATCTCTTGAGATACAGGGTGTTAAAATTTAAAACAAAAATGTAATTTTCATACCACTTTAAATATTTTTATGAAAATTGGTTTACGGCGTTTATGCATTAAAAAACATTTTTGACCTAGGAAACATTTTTTAGTTCCAACAGTGGCGTTCGTACTGGACTCTGACTAGATATTTTTGAAGGAAAAAGTAGTACTTTTACTGCTTTCTCTTAAATAAAAAATTATTTTTGGAGTCCCCGGTCAATTTAAAACAATCTTTATTACTTGACTTTTTTTCGTACGACTCACCGTTTGCCCATAAAAAATAAATTTACTTGCATCTCGTTGGACCAATTACGAGAAAAACGATTTATGTAACTTTAAACAATAATATATTTAATAAATTAACTTTTAACTGTGGAAAATAAAAAATGTTTCTTAGGTCAAAAAAATGGTCTTTAATGCATAGACGCCGTAAACGAATTTTGATAAAAATATTGAAAGTGGTATGAAAATGACAATAAAACAATTTTTTTTCTTAAAATTTTAACACCCTGTATCCCAAAAGATAAAACGTTTTGGACATACATTCATATAAAGTTTTTTTTTTTTAATGGGTCCAAGGTTCACCCGCTTAAATATTAGCATGTTATTAAGAAACACCCAGTATATTTAAAAAAAATAAATATTGATATTTATTTCAATTTCAATAATAATATCACCAAAGCATTTTTGACTGACCAAACCTATGGGATCCCGTACTTGTTTAAGTATTTTCTACACCAGTTAAGATGTATTTTGCTAAAGACACATATTTTCTTTTTAAATTTATGTATGGTAATAGTTATTTATGCAATCATGAAAAAGTTTCATTTTGTGTAACAAGCGCAAGTTTCACAAGATGAACTTATCCTAACGTGTTTCATACAAGATTTTTTCTAATTTTATATGAAACTTTTTATTACAAGAAAATAAAAAAAAATCAATATAATAATTTTTCAAATCCTGTATTAAGTCTTTAGTTGGACAGTTAGTGTCACAAAGTTTTTACATTTCTCAAGCCAAAAAATGTAGGAATCTGGTTTGGATGTCCCTAGTGATGTGGAGAAACCTGCTCAAATTGCAATGTCGAGTTTGATCTCTGAAAAATGGAAATCAAAAAATGATTTGGCTTATTAAAAATTCAATAATTGACCTAAATAAATATATAGTTGTTCATATTTTTTTGTGCAACTCGTGATGAAATGGACTTTTCGCAACTAGTGTTAAAAAGTAAAACGTTTCAATACGCCTGCGCCGGTCAGTTTAAAAAAGTGTCACTTTTTATGTCAAAATTAAAACAACAATTTGAGGGAGAATTAGGGAAAAGGGAAAAGAAAATATTAGGATTTACGGCGACCGAAAAATACTGAATTTTGACACTATACACTTATACTAACTGTTTTTTGCAGGTGGTGCGTCGCCGAGCGGAACATAGGAAATTCCATGTTAATTTTAGGGGGTTAATTATTGACTCCCTGTATATTTTACAGAAAAATGTAAGATAACTTTTTGAAGAGACGAATCTGACAAGCCCTCGTGCCAAGTTTCAAAAAATTTTAATAAGCGAATCTTGAGTTATTTAATTAAATGTAATTGCGAAATTACCAAATTTTCGGTTCAGGTAAAACCAAACAGGCACCAATAAAATGAATACTGTCCCTGACATAAGGAAAAGTGTCAATAAATCAGTGAAGTCGGTATTTAAAAAAATATGAAATATTCAATCGACGAAAAAGTATCCATAATTAAGTGGCATTATGCAGAAAACAGTTTTAAAGCAGTATCTGAAATGTTTTCAGTTTATTTCCCCATCAAGCCCATTCCGTCCATTTCAACTATTAAACGTATTGTCAGTAAGTTCGAGTCCAAAGGTAAGGTAATAAATAATTGTAAATGTATTGAAATAGAGCCGAAGAAAGAGAGAACAGAGATCTTAATATTCTACTGAGTGTGGAGGAAAACAAAATGGTTAGTACGAGGGTTCTTGGGCAAGAGGTTAAAAACATCATACAACGGTATTGCGCACTTTGAAAAACACAAACATCAAAAGCTGCAGGAAGGAGATGAAGAGCGAAGAATGAAATTTTGTTTTGAAATGATGGAAAGAGCAAATAACGATAGAAATTCGTACATTCACCCTCAACAATGAAACAAATATTCAGAATTGCCGGTATTGGAGCCAAGAAAATAAACATCGTTTTGTTCATACTCGGACACAATATCCCCAAGAAACAAATATATTCGTGGAAATTATCGAACACCATATCATCGAACCCTTTTTTATGGACTATAACCTGACAGCAGATACCTATTTGGACTTATTTCAAAATCAAATTGGATCCGCCTTGGAAGAAGTTGTTCGGGAAGTTTAAATGATCTGGTACCAAATGGATGGTTGCCCCGCCCATAATGCCCGGATTATGGAAGAGTACCTGAAAATGCTTTAACGGCAATAGTATTGGTACACGGTACCGGATACTTTGGCCAGCCAAGTCACCTGATCTTTTACCGAATGACTTTTTCTGTGGGGTCACTTAAGAAGTGTCATTTATAAAAGTGTAAAATTTGAGAATCTTAACCAGTTACAAAACGCTATTTCGTTAGAATGTAATAAGATTTTGCAATATCAACTTAGCAATATTAGAAATGAATTTTATGATCGGTTGGGATATTGTTAAGCTGTTAATGGGGGGTTGTTTGAACATTTAATTAATTAATGTTTTTATGTAATTCTTTATTATTTAAAAAAATATATTGTATTTTATTTTATTTTAATTTTTCACACCTTGTAAAATATTAAGAGTTTAGTTCCTCCTTTTTCGGATCTATTTTCGATGTTCTAAGTTAAACGTACGTTAAGTGGTTAAAATGGACCAGATAGGCTTGATGGGAAAATAAATTGAAAATGTTTTAGATACTGCTATTGCTTTAATTAAATTTTAATATTATAAAATAATTTTTTAATGATCGATAGTAATGATTGTTATTAGTTGAACTTAATTGTTACATTAAATAAAAGGTTTGATAAAAAATAATGTTAACGTGTCTTTTACTTTGAACGTAATGGTTGTAAAAATGATGAAACGAAAAAAACATTCCTTGTATTCGACTGTACATCAGATATGACAATGCCTTATAACAAATTGTTTGCTGGTGGCTGGTGTCTGTTTGGTGTTACCTGAACCAAAATTTGATAATTTTGCAATTATATTTAATTTAATAATTCAAGATTCGCTTATTAAAATTTTTTAAACTTGGGACGAGAGTTTGTCAGATTGGTCTCTTTAAAAGTTATCTTTACATTTTTTCTGTAAAATGTACAGGGAGCCAATGATGAACCCCCATAAAATTTACATGGGTTTTCCCATGTTCCGCTCGGCGACGCACCACCCGGTATAACTATTAATGATAATCGAGGCTATACCATGGACTCCTAACAAATCTGCCATTTTGACACCTGGAGTCAACAAAAATAACTTTTATACTTTTGCGGAGCAGTGTATTTTTTTTTTTTGTTAGCGTTACTCAATAGAAAGAACAATAATTTCCTTGTTGACTAGGTCGTAAAAGTTTCCGATACCTAAATGCTAATTAAGTAATTTAATATTTATTAATAAAATTTAAAAATTACTTATTTAATCGTTAATCTGGCGACATGTTATTGAACTAATGTATAATACATATGTTTTGGTCTTCCAATGAGGAATAAATACCAATTATATTAAAACTAATAGATCATAAATATTAGGATTGGGTTTATTTTTAATTAATTTAAATAATATGAAGTATCTTCAAATCTTAAGAATAATTTTATAGATTGCTTCCTTAACAGTTCAGTAACTTTATGTGATGGATTTTTAATTCGTTATGAAAGTAGTGAGTGTGCACTCTCGGTTTCATTGTTGTGTTTTAGATCTGCAAGATATTATTGTCATAAATTTGCATTTTAAAATGAATGAATTAGGTTTTTAATGCAACTACAGATAGATTAAAGTACTTTCTTGACCACTATTAGCACTTATTGTATAATGCAAAAATCTAAATCTGCATTTCAATGTCTTAATTTATAGTTTTGTTAGGGTTTTAAAACCTCAAGCCTAGTATTTGTTTTTAACAAACTGTAAGAGAGCTGGTTAAATGAGCTTAAGTTGTCCTCTTTTATAATTAAGATCGGAAGAATATTTATACTTATAATTTTAACTTTTTTTGAAGATATCCCAAATAAAGAGTGACCACACAAACTATCTGTTTTCTTACAATTCACAGGGAAGTTCGGAAAAGACATACAAATATGTACAGGGTTATCCAACGAGGACTAGACAGGCCGCTTTTTTTACTCTACCTGTGCTTTTATAAAAAAGGTGAAATAGCCATCATATATATTTTTTTCCTCCGAATCCGAAAATGATTAATGTAAAATAATTGACATCAAATAAAACTGCTAGGGGTCATCTTGATATTTTTTTAAATGGAATGCCATATTTTTTATGTGATTATCCGATCCCTCGTATTAATTTAAAATGATATTTTTTAATTCAAAATGGTCCATTTTCTGCACGTTTAAATCGAAAAAATTTTCGTCTACCGTGTCATTAACACCTGAAATATTGATACGGATACCTGTTCACTCTTTAACGGTAGTGTCATTCAGACAACTAAAAAAATAAAGTTTAAAAGTTGTTTATATTTTTCATGAATTAGGAACAAATAACGTTAAAATGAAATATTACATTGTAAAATTATATTACAAAAGCGGAGAAAATGCTCGAGAAACGCAACGAAGATTTTTCGAGAGTTTCCAGAGACGCATTTCAGTGGATACAATTCTAAGAATTAAGATTCTATTTGAAGAAACAAAAACATTAAAAGATAGGCAAAGAAATATAAGAAGACAAAACATAGGAAATCAAGCAATTGTTCAATATTTTAGGATAAATCCGATGAGTTCTATTCCGCAGGCAGTACGAGAAGTAAGGTATGGCCTAGAGCTCCAAAGGAGCAGTTAAGGAACAGTTTAAAAAACTCTGAAAAAATTTGGTATCAAACCATATTGTATCCTTCCCGTTCAGTTTCTAACTCAAAAAACAAAAAAAACTTCGTTTTCGATTTGTTGCCTCAATGTTGATGAGAGAGCAAGACGGGGACAGCAACTTATACAATAAAATATTATGGACGGATGAAGAGTCATTCACAACATCAGGAATATACAACCGGAGAAATACAAATTACTGGGCAGCAGCTAGCACTTATAAATATGAAATGATAAAGTTTCAAGGTAGGAGCTCGCTTAATGTTTGGTGGGATGCTAGGAAATCAAATTATTGGACCGCTATTTTATCGTGGCTCTTAACAGGCCAAAGATACCTTCAGTTTCTTTAAAACGATATCGAGGACCTCTTGAAAGGATTGCCTTTGTAAATCTACAATAATATTATTTGGCAGCAGGATGGCGCTCCATCTCATGCCGTTCGAGAAGTGTAGTATATTTGAATGGACGTTACAACGAGTGAATTGGCCGTAACGGAACACTCTTGGCACCCAATAGCCAGATATCACACCAATGGATACATTTTTATGGGGCCATTAAAACGTAGTTTATCAAGCCCAATAGAAATATCGATGAGCTCGCAAAAATTGTGAATGAAATTGACAGACTTAACCAGGATTACAATATTATAAGGGACTCTCGGAAAGACTAAAAGGGGATCGGTCCTGTTTGGAAAACAACGGAAGACATATTAAACATTTATATTATTAAGATGTCTGGTGTTTTAAAGTTAATTTATAGTTTTTTCTTATGGGGTATTTGTTTTATATGTTATATTGTTTTTATATTTGTTTGTATCTATTCTACAAATAAAGTCTTAATCTTAGAATTGTATCTATTGTATTACAATGTAGACGGTCTTCTAATGAATATTTTATTTTTTAACGTTGTTTGTTCCTAATTCATAAAAATATAAACAACTTTTAAGCTTTATTTTTTAGTTGTCTGAATGACACCACCTTAAAGAGTGAACAGGTATCCGTATCAATATTTCAGGTGTTAAAGACACGGTAGACGAAATTTTTTCGATTTAAACGTGCAGAAAATGGACATTTTGATTTAAAAAAATATACTTTAGATCAAAAGATATAGGGGAATCGGATAATCACATAAAAATATGGCATTCCATTTAAAAAAAAATTAAAATGACCCCTAGCTTATTTATGAAATTATTACAAACATTTTGATGAGAAATTATATATATGGTTTTATTTTTTATTAAATTACAGGTAAGTTAAAGGGAATTTTTGATGGATACCACTTATGTTTACAAAATACTGTATGCAAAAATTAAAATAGGCATTGTTTTTCGTTTTATGCAACTTTGTCTAAAACTACCCCATTATGTTAGAAAGTCGCCAACGCAGAATTAAAAAGCGGTATTAAAAGTTATTGTCTAAACTGCCATTTGTTTAGAATGGACCTTCAACAAAAATATTACATTTTATTCCTAAGATATTTGTAATCCTTTCATGGACTATGTGGGGTGCAATCATCTTCTTAAATATACAAAATCATATGCAACTTTAAAATTTCAAAAAAAGTTAGATTTTTCAGGACATGTATAATAAGAAATAAATGTATATGATAATTAACTACCTTATCTAAAGGTGAAACCACCCTTATCAATAGGAAAAAATAAATGAAATGCTAGCTTTTTCAAGAACAGTCATAGCTTCGTATTTTTTTGATCCAAGTATATAAAGCAGATGCACCTAAATTTTTCGACTTTACTTATAACCAAAACTACTCCTACAAGGGGGTATATTTATGCCCCAAAATGCAGAAAATCATATACAACTTAAAAATGTAAAAAAATATTAAGATGTTTTAAGATATCTCAAATATAGTATTACCATAAAAACACTGTTCAGAGTGAGTTTTCATAATAAATCACCCCTAAAATTAATGGTAAAGAAACCCTTATTATGAGGAAAATAAAATAAAATGTTAGCTTATGCAAAACGCGGTTTGGCTTCATATTTTGTATCCCAAGTGTATAAAACCATCCTTCTTAGATTTTTTAAGTTCATTTCTGATTGAAGCTACCCCTGCAATGGAGTAAATTCATCTCCTAAATTATATAGAATCATATGCAACTTAACAAATCGGAATAAATATATTCATGTGTCTCAATACATGTCTAATACGAAATAAATATTTAACCACTTCACGGTGTAAGTTTTATTCATAAACATTTTAAGATCTGTTTTATACCCTTAGATTAAAAAATACGAAGCTAAAACTTTTTTTTTAAACAACTAACATTTAATTTAATTTTTCTTTACTTATAACAAAGGTGGCTGCATCCCTAATTTTATGTGTTTGCTTTTGATGGAAAGTCACTTGAACGTTGGTCTTATTTTCATATTATATTTGAAACATTCTAAGATTTAAATATTTTTATTTACAATTTTAAAATTTGTATATAATTTTCTACATTTTAGGGGGTTAATATACCCCTAGTAAGAAGCTAAAACTTTGAATAAGCTAACATTTTATTTAATTTTCCTGATAATGGGGGTGAAAAGAATGGTTAATTATCAAATACATTTATTTCTTATTGGACATGTCTTGAAAAATCTGATTTTTTTCTGCAATTTTTAAAGTTGCATATGATTTTATATATTTTAAGGGATAATTGCACCCCACATAGCTCTTGGGGGTTGGTTTATAACCTTCTAAGGAATGGAGATGTATTATTTTGTTTTTTAAGGTCCATTTAAAACAAAAATTGCAGTGAGAATAGCTTTTAATAACACTGCTATTTTCGCAATTCTTTAGGTTTGGCGACTTTCCAACCTCTAAATGTAAGTGATTTTTAAAAATTTGAAAAAGACGAAAAGCAATGCTCATCCAATTTTTTTTTTTTTTTGACGAGTAATTTGGTATAAAATACATACGTGTCTTTCTTTTCACTACTTTTTTGTAAATTGTGAGAAAACAGGCAGTAAGTTTTGCGGTCACTCTTTGTGTCTTTTTAGCTGTTCTAGAGTAAAAAAATCAAAATACTTGCACAGTGGCACAACAGTACAATTGCACATTTTTGGAAAAGAAAATGCTATTTATTTTTTTTGTACTATTTTCCACCTATGGAATTATATTTGTTTTTAAATTAAAACAAAATTTTTTTTAATATCTTTTAAAACTCTATTATTCTTCAACTCCTAGCATAATACAAAAACCGCAATAAAAAACTTTTTTTTTGTTCTTCCAAGCCGACAACAACAAAAATTGGTCTATATACCGAATTCTAAAAAAATATACTTTAGACACTAATGGATTAAAACAAGGTGACACTAGACTATAGGTACTTACTGTAAAAATACTAAAGTTGGCTAAACTAATTTTTTCCAGTTTATTAATTTTTTTAATTAGCGCATCACCCTTTTTGGAGTTATTATTGCATTACAAACTGACAAAATTATTTAAATTAATTAAAATTCATTATTAGTCCAATGTCAGTAAGAAATGATAATGGTTTAATAGACACAGTCTTTTCCAGGTGTTTGTACAATGTTCAGGGCATCTGACATGTCCATCCTTATGCACTATAACGAGAGCCGTACTGAAATATTAGGCTAGGGTAAACAGTGAAAGTTCTCTTTACGGACAGCCTTATGAACAGACAGCTCGCATAACCGGACAATATTACCGGAACCAGATTTTTAGGTATCAATTCCTATGTAAAATACATTCTGTTAGCGGACGCTCTGTCGGACGGACGCGGACAATACAATTATCCCCAACAGACTCAAAAGGCTCTCAATAGCGGACATGAAGCTCGGAATCCGGACTAAAATAATTAATAAATCCCATAGAACAGCGTCTGATTTAACGGCAGCCGGGTATTTCCCTCCCCTGAAAATAGCACATGTAACCCCCTTTTAGGCGCAAATGCAGTGCTTTCTTGCCTTCCAAAATATTAGTACTGATAAATAGTGTTGGAGGTCACATTATAATGGCGCCTAATAAAATTTTTTTATCAGTAAGGCAAAAAATAGATGTGATTAATGAAATTGACCAATTTTAAAGTCAAGACAATGACATCATCAATTTGGATCAAAACTGAACCTGAGGAACAATTTAAAAAAAAAAAATTAAAGCAAAATGAGAAGATGACATTTTAGTTACACAAGAGAATGATAATGAAAAAGATAATATTTTAGTTATGCAAAAGAGTGATAATAAAAGATTCTGATTTTAAAAATTTCCTATAACGACGCACTAAAAGTTGTTAAAAACCTAAAAAGTTTTTAAAAGAAGATTTTATGGGTTCGAATATTTAAAAAATATTGAATCGCATTTTTAAAATTGCATTTTTCAAGAAAATTGTAAAAAAAATGAAACAGGCCCAGACTTCTTCGAAGACTAAGTTATTTGGTATGTTAAAACATTACATTATGTAATTATAAGTACACATATTGTATTACGTTATTGGGTATGTACATACATATGTTCGTACAATGTAGGTACATATATTTTTTTTTGCTTTTAACTGTATGTTCTATGTTATTGTTAAATGAAGTTATTGAACTATGTAACGTGCATACATATTATGTTCTTCAAGTATATAAAAAAAATATAAATCAGGGCCGTAGAGAAGAACTTTTCATTGGGGAGGGGGTGATTTGGGCCCCTAACTCAATTTTAAATTTAGCATACTGCGTCACACGGTTACATAAAGCTTTAACCTCTTACCCACCGACGGGCTGCAGAGGATATGTGTTTTTTTGGTATTTTTACGGCTTCTGTTTCGAAGAGTTTATAAGTATAATTCCTCTGGCAGCTTCCAATAGAGTAACACATAGTACCACTTTTATGCATCCTTTTATAGTCCAACTTAAGAGGTCCAAAAATTCCCACTTTCTTCGTTTGGCAATCCTAGAGTTCCAGACTGGATTCTACTACCCGCAAAAAATTTACCTTTTTCCAAATCCAAAATATTTAGTCTTGTGTGAATAAACTTTCTCTTACCACACTAAAGACACCCACGGTTAGTATTTAAGATCCAGCATTCGTGGACTGTCCCAAGACAAAAAAAAATGCTTACCTGCATGATGTTACACTATTTTATTGTACTTTTATATAAATTATAAATTTATACCATAATGTATGACCCCAAAACACAAACAACCAATCTAAATCATTTACTTTGCTTGACCGTCGCTGATTTCAATGATTTTTTCCATACGGAGGTGCCGACCACAAATTTAAAGTAACAAAAACACAAAAAAGTTGTGTGTGCTGGGTGTGGGACTAGGATGTTCTGGAGTATTTTTTTCGCTGAACACAAATTTAAAGTTAAAATTGGGGGTCAAACAGCAAAAAATGGAGAAACAGCGTAACTTTTTTTTACATTTAAAACGTCAATATCTTAAAAACTATAAAAGATACACGAAACTATATATGACATAAACAATGTATTTTTAAGACCTTTAATACAACATATAAAGCCTTCTTGTCTAAATGCAATATTTTTCAAGTTATAATCAAAAAACAGAATTTTCAAGATATACCTCTGGAAAAAAATTGAAAATTATTTTTTTTATTTTCGGATTTTTTCTGCAAATTTTAAGTGATTTGGGATTTAAATCAATAAAATAAATGATTTTTTATTAAAAAACCCAAAAATCACATTAATAAAAATGTTATTAATTTGATTACATTTTTGTTTATATCTCTTTTATTATTTATCTTATCAAAAATGTTTATATAACTTTTTTATAGACAGATTAGAAAGCTCTCTTTTTTGTTTTATGAATTTTTTTGTATCTCTTTAGTTTTTATAGTCGTATCCAAACATTCCTGTACAGGTTTCGCCGGAAATGTACCGTGTCGGATTTTTTGGGGTTTTCTGAATTTTTGCTGTTTGGCCCCCAATTTTGACTTCAGATTCGTGTTCAGCGGAAAAACTTATTCCAACACCCAGCACACACCACTTTTTTTGTGGGCCTGTGTTATTAAATTAAACTAATTTCCACTATTTTGCCGTTATTTTATCATAAATTTGGTGATAAGTACATTTAACTATCATACAATGTTTAAAATTTATCAAAAATAGTCGTGTTTGTTTTAATAAGATTTTTGGTGAAAATACAAAACTCCTAGAAATATCGACCGTTTAAACTGAAAGCTGTGTCGTCTTCTAATCTTTCCATATTAAAGCAAATAATATAAAATCTAATATTACCCAATTAAACGAGGTAAAGTTAATAAAATAATTATATTAAATAATTTTTAAATATTCTGTAATACTTTCCCTTAAAAACCAAACATGCTCAACAAAAAATCAGAAAAACGGTGAGAGTTTAGTTAGTTTAATTTGACATTTGTTAATTTTTACGCGGTTACAATTATTAATTATAAGTTCGGACCTGACCGTACTATTCATTGTGCAAACTCAGCAGTCTATGCCTGCTTGACCTTTTTGCCCTGCACGCGTGGACAAGATTGTTCTACAGCACTGGGCTTCCATAAATTTTCAAACTTTCTTGAGAATGTCAAAAACAAGGCTGAAATAAATTTTCTTAACCATAAACCATATCCCTAAAATTCTAATTTTACTAATGCAATCTCTAAATTTTTTTTTATAATTGCGTGAAAAATATAGATATAAGGTTATGCAGGTATGTGTTCACAAATCTGTATTTTAGTAATTAAATCTCTGGGACTTACAGTGTCTTTGTAGTCGTCTGCAAGAACTGACTTTTTGTAGAGAAACTGCTTGGGCCGATTTTTTTTTTTCACGAAGGCTGCAACTGATTTTTATAAAATTTTTGTATTTTATGCATTTTATTTTTTTTCTATACAAAAATATATTTTATTTTTAAAAAACCTATTTTAACTAAATATAACTAACACACAACAGACAATGAACAAGTATTTGCACTAATGCACTTTAGGCAGCACGCAGTGAATATGAAATATAAAAAACAATAAAAAATATTATAATTTAAATTTACTGTTAGCTAATAAAGTTTATCGTTAATCTTATAAGATAAATAAATATATTCCCGAAAGGCTCGATTGCTTAAAATACTTTAATACAGTACAGACAAAGATTCCATTGTTAATATCTGTATCAAAGCCCGTCTGTTTAGCTATGAGATTTCTGTGGCGCTAGACAAAACAAGACGCGAAAAATGGCATTGTATACACAAATAATAGACACTTTCAGATTACAACGCGTTACGGAATAGCAAATATAATTTTTTATGGGATGCAGATATATTTTTTAATAGTATTCTTTTTTTTTGGGTAATTGCGATTAAAAAAAACTTTTTTTCAATTTGGCACCCCCATCGATCACCTATGGGGGAGCCTCCCTTTCTCTCCCCGTTGCTCCGGCCCTGATATTATCCCTTTCGTTTAATCGTACACCCATTTCTGATTTTTTTGTTTGGTATTTCTCATAAGCGGACAGCTCCTGTAAGCGGACAAAAACGGTGGAACCATCGATGTCCGCTTATGAGAGCTTTCGCTGTACTGTGTCTTATTATATTTTAAATCTTTCTAGTAAACCCTGTATAAATTATTATTAAACATTTGTTAAATCACTGTTTTCTCGTTTGTTATTTCAAAAAACTATAAATGTAATTCGTAACTTTAAAATAAGAGAGTAACATTTGCTCAATGATTCTGTTTATAATGTGTAAATCATCTTAAGTACCCTTAAAGAATCTTGCAGGGCAGACCAAATTTGGGTAATACTTAAGCATAAAATATTTGAAGAAAAATTTCTTTTAAAATTATTGGTAAAAATAATTTTCCTTTTTCTTTAATGCGTTTTTAATATGTAGGTTATTTCTTGATTTCTTCAGAATTATAAATACTAATATTGTGAAAGCAACTAATATATTTTTAAATAAAATATTTGCTAATTGTTTCTTATTAAAATTTTATAGTTTTTTAGGTAAAAATTGTCTTATAAAAATTTAATAACTAAATAGGTAATATGCCAATTTTTTAACAGCTTCTTTAAAGCCAATATTTTGCGCTCTTTGATAATCTTTTTTTATTGCATATTAAATATTCTGTCATTTTATGCAATTTATAAACACATTCCTAAGAAAATATTATATTAATAAAATGTCAAGTACTATAGAAATTACTTTTATTAGTTTAAAAAATTTATAGAAACATTACATTACATATGTCTGGCATTTTAGGCCTGACGTGTGTGTACTAAAGTAAAAGTGTATGAACTTTTCATATTTAATTATATCAATTTCGTACTGGAATACGGTGGTATAGTAGCAAAAGATTTCCATGTTACACCTTAAGGGTACACGGGTCTGGTGCCTTTTCGGTATCAACAAAATCTTACTTAAATTTGGTTTTAATCGAAAGCATACCTTTTAATAATATGATTTATAAAAAAAACTTTGAATGGTTATTATTTTCCTAGTAAAAACTGAATTTACAATTTTCGTTTTGGTATTTAAATCATAAATACATTCTTTCCTGACATTTGTTACTTTTATATTCAATCATGTCAAGTACTATGGAAATCGCTTTTATTAGTTTAAAAAATTGATAGAAACATTACTTTACATATGTCTGGCATTTTAGGCCTGACGTGTGTGTACTAAAGTAAAAGTGTATGAACTGTTCATATTTAATTATATCAATTTCGTACTGGAATAGGGTGGTATAGTAGCAAAAGACTTCCATGTTACACCTTAAGAGTACACGGGTCTGGTGCCTTTTAGCTATCAACGAAATCTTACTTAAATTTGGTTTTAATCGAAAGCATACCTTTTAATAATATGATTTATAAAAAAATCTTTGAATGGATATTATTTTCCTAGTAAAAAAACTGAATTTAAAATTTTTATTTTGCCTATTTAAATGCATAAAAATATATTCTTTCCTGACATTTGTCACTTTTATATTCAAAATAAGCATCAACAGTATTGTCGGAATTAATAAATTTGGGTCAGCGCGTCTGAAATATAAACGCGGAAATAAAATTCCGCTTTAACTAACCAGGACTATGACCGACCTGAACTGATGGTTTTTGAATTTGTCCAGAAGGTTAGTTTTAGTTAGCAAATTCATTTTATTTTAGACGTAAAAATATTGAGACAGATTAGAAAAAACAAATATTGTTTCGAAAGTTGCCCAGTTGGTTTTGACCAAATTTGGTATATGGGGTTTTTTCGGGGCGATGATCACGATCTGCACAATTTTTTTCGGAAGCGTTTTTTTTTAAGATATTTATCTTTAAAGTTGAAAATCAAACTAACCTTATTTTCAGTATATTCCACGTTCTATTTGCACACAATTAATCATTTTTACACTAAATTTGCCCACAATAATTTATAAACACCTTATAAATTTGCTTTTTTTCATTTATTTTTACCTTTTTTTCATTAAATTGAGATGTTTTAATGTCAAAGGTCGCAGCCATATTTGCTGATAAAATTCCTAGTGTATATGGTTGCGTCGTCGGCGGCGGCGGCGTTTGAAAGTGGAGGTTTGCAATTAAATAGAAAAAGGTGTAAAATAAATATAAAAACAAACTTTTAAAATGCGTTTATAAAATATTATATACCAATATAGTGTATAAATCAAAAACTATGTGCAACAAGAAAGAGAAATAGTAAAAATAGAGTTAGTTTGATTTTCAACTTTAATGATGAATATCTCGAAAACGAAACGTTGCCGAAAAAAAAAATGTTTTCAGATTTGTGATCAGCGCCCCAAAAACCCCCGTATACCAAATTTGGTCAAAATCGGAGTGGAGGACAATTTTGAGACAATTACCGAAAAAACTCCGATTTGGCAACACTGCACCCTTTTACATAAATGTTTAAATTTAACCTTAAAAATATTTTCTTAAAGTTTCTTGTCATTAAGAAAAGTTTTCACATTATTTGGAGAAAATCAATGGTAATTTTAAGTTTTAAATTGAAATAAAAAATTAAAACCTAGTTCCCCCAATTTTTTTTATCGAAAGCTACTTTAGGGAAGGTAAGCTTTATGTGGAAATTTAAAAAAAATATATAAATCGATGGTACCTAAAAGGCACCAAACCCATGGTACACTGGTACTAACATTTTGTTTGTTAGTACAGTTTCGACATCTGACGATGTAGCAGTAGGTACTTCGAAACATATCATGTTTTTATTTTTAACCAAAAAAATAAAATTGTGAAGATTTGAACCGTTAAAGTTGTTTTTTTTTACATATTAACTTAATTTCTTAGAAATTTAGAAAAAATAATAATTAAAACAAATTAACACCAAATAACTGCCTTGATGGCTTTTCTCTGATATAACTAAAGAGCCCTTTTGTGTCGTCATAAGTCTGTCATAAAATTTTGTATACGCTAATAATAGTGTAATGAATGTGCTCCATACAAAAATATATATTTTACCTTAGTTTTTTTTTTAATAACCATAACTAACCACAATAAATCAGACAAAATTATATAAAAAAAATCTTTTCAAGCAAGGCTTAAAAATTAGATTACGATTTATTAAATTATTGTAAAATTGTGTTTAAATGAAACAAAAACATTTTATTTAAAATAGAAAAAAAAATAACAAAGTTTGATTAAAAGTAACAAATTCTTTACAGGGAAAATAAAAACCAAAAAAACGCGCCAATATGCAAAAAAACTAATAATAAAATCGAAAATTTTAAAAATAGGAAATGTCATTAGGTAAAAACTAAGAAATTAATATATCTTGAAAAAATTAATCTAAGGCTTTTTAATTCTTACATTATTTTTTTAAATAAAATTTTTAATCCTTTAAGCAGTATAGTTCCAATAGATTTTTCTGAAAGCTATTAATACTGCAAATTTTAAATTTTTGATTAAAATAAATATTAAGAACTTTTGTTGCTAAATTTTATTAATTATTTTTTAATTTATTTTTGCAAGATTGTCGAGTAAAATAATTATTAAAAATTGTATTTAAGAATTTAAAAATAATTTTTCAAAAATGTTTGATAAGGCAAGTAAACGTTCTACATATGTCATTACAATAAATACCAATTGAATCATAAACAAAAATTAGAAAGTTTATTATTATTGGTATTGGTAATTCTATATAACATGCTTATAATTTATTATAAATGTTATCTTGTACGTGTCTTTTAAGTATTTCAAAATAATTAATTTATCATCTCAAAGCTTATGCCAATCAAAAATTGGTAACTTTAAACCGCGGATGTCTTGCGTAAAACGGATACTATTAAAGAATAGAAAAAGGGACTTATACAATAACCAACACAATTTAAAAAAATAATTTAAGGTACTGCATGTTAGAGTAAAAAGACAGCTTACTTTTACCTTCGGGTAGTTTTCTGTTACAACATACCTACTAACAGATTGATCTAAAACAACGTTGACAATACTGTGAAAAAATAGGTTTAACATCTATAAGCCGAACCCCACGCTACCCAGTACTTAGGCTTTATACAGCGTGTCCAAGATAAGGAGGGGGATATACGAAACGGTAAGAGACAGGTGGGTACTTTAAATTTGGCAAAGTTGCGTATTAGGGAGCTCAATAATATACTTTATAATTTTCCGTTTTTCGTTTTTGTTTTTTTACGAGTTTATTACATATATTCAAAAAAAATCTTAAAATAAATTTTTATAAGAATTTTTTGCGCTTCATCCATTGGCAAAGTCAAAAATTTTTCACGACGGGTTTTTTTCGCTAAACCATCATCAACTTTGTTTTTTAAATATGGCCTTTAATTGTTTATTCTATTTTTTTAAAGAAGTTGTAATCCCAATTACAATGATGTATAACACTTGATATTTTTCTGGTAAATAAACATATTTTCCATAAGAGACAATGAGTTAGACAAGGGACGCACATCATTTCTTATGGGGGCTATCCATATTTTTAAATAAATATTAAGTGTTGATGGTTTACCGAAACGTGGTAAGAAATTTTTGACTTCACCAATACATAATGCGCAAAAAGTTCCAATAAGAATGTATTCTTAGAATTTTCCTAATATTTGAAATTACCTGGTTAAAAAATAAAAACAAAAATCGCAAATTTGGATTTTTCCGCCATATTTCCAAAAGTACAAAGGTTTTTATTTCTGACCAAAATAAGTGAATTGTCATAATCAGCCCTTGCGGGAAAAGTCCCTTTTTTTCCAAGAAAGGTTTCCTTATGAGTTAAAGACTGGCTTAGTTTAAGAATGCATACATTTTTAACCAGATTCTGGATAATTGAAAAGTCTATCTTCGTTCATGTGAAAAAAATAATTTTCATATATCCACTAGCCACATATTATTCGGGTAAGAGAAGCTTTTCTTGCCTAAAACGGGTAAAAAACTTTTTAAGATCGACCTAAACGCCTTAGTCTGTTTGTGCTTAGAGTCAAAACTAATGAATTTGATTTTATACAACGTTGCAATTATTGAGTTTGCAATGAGAATCGCAACAAAGTTATTGTAAAACTTTGATAACTTTATAAATTGATTTTTATCATCATCATTAGGCAGATTGTTACGAGATAACAATTATCTATTTGCCTGTACCGAAGGCATATTATTGTGTAAATAGTATTAGGGCATACCTTACTTTGCCTTAGTAGTAATACAGAATTGAGCTTTTATTAGCTCAGAAAATCCAAAAACTTTTTTGTGTAATCTTGACTAAACCATTGGGTTAAAAGAATAATGTCGTCGGCCTGGGATAAAAAGGGCCTAAGTGACATAGACCAAATTTAACAGGAGGAGGATGAAACTGTTTCATTTTTAAGATTTTGTCTGTTAGTTTTTTGGGCAAAAAATATCGTTCTTGTAATTATTTCGTCTTAGAATTTACTTAATTCGTTTATTTTTTTTTTATTTGGTCGTGATAACGGTAACTTGGGCCATTTCCCTTTTAATCTGAGCAAGCAAGGACTTTACCCATATTTTTATTTTTCCTTAGTTCACCCTCTTTATGCATTTAATTATCTTGGTACAATTTTTAAGCGATGAGTTACGTTTGACTTAACCAGATGGCAGTAAAATCCCACTTTTGGAAAAAACTGGACTTTAGCCATTTTCTTCCTAGGCCGACGATATGGGAACTGACACATCGTTCCCCTAATTCAAAATCATTCGAATTTTAGGAAAAGGTGGTGAAATTACGTCGCCAGTGCAAAAATCATATTACAGTTTCATTGAAAAAAAATGTTATTAATGATTGTAAACTAAGCTACCAAATTGTAATGGTCGGCAAGGGCAGCACATTAAATAGCCTACTGGCGGCCAAGGTGAAAATCCGCCACTGCTAATGAGTAATCAAAATATGTGTACATGTAGGTGTCATATTTGTAAGTAAATTAAAATTTTATTTTTATTATTTTAAATTATAGCTTTTAAAAAATAGATAACACTTAATTAAAAATATGTATACTTTTTAAGTTTTTATTGGGTTTATTTATTTAAAAAAAGTAATAAAGTATGTTTTTAGTTTTGTTATCGCACGGGTATCTTATCCCATCACAATGTACAAAAAAATTAAGATTTTCATAAGTATAAATATTTTCTACATTAACCAATTAATCTTTTTAACAAAATAATTTTTCCAGAAAAATCAAATAATTACTTAACAGGAAAAGCATTGGTTCATGAAAAGAATGGACAATCAATTTCTACAAAAGTATTTTAAAAAATCAAAATATTTGTCTTTTTTAAATTTAATTTGTTTTGTTAAAAACATGTAATAAAATTTTTTATATATATATATATATATATATATATATATATATATATATATATATATATATATATATATATATATATATATATATATATATATATATATATATATATAATTGAATTTATTAAAATAAATTAACTAATTACCATCAATTAGTAAAGTAAGGGAGTGATAAAAAATACATTAAACCAAAATAAATGTTTCGTTGTATTTTTTCATGTCGGTGAGTATAATTCTGCCCGCATTTAAAATGAATGGAAGATTTGATGAAATATAAGATAGGAAACTAAATCCAGCACAAAAGAATGTAAAGCTTAGTATCGTACTACATCTATACAATTTCTCTTGATAATTATTTATTAAAAAATTGCGTAATCTGAAATTTAATAGCATATCTCACAATAATATAATAACAGATAAATAGAAAGACACACTATGATATTTATCAAGTAAATGTATTAAATTGTACTTAGTTAAGCTATATACCAGAAAAACAAAAAAAAACTTGATAATGATTATAAACATAGTAGGTAGATACTAAATAAGCTTTATTTAATTATAACTGGCTTTCAAAAAGTGACTTAGAAAGTAGCAATTTATCATTTTAAATGCTTTTTAATTTTTTACTTTTTAAAGTCGACCGATTATAAAAACCAAAACATGCGGGTTTAATAGTAAAAAAGCTTTTTAATTGACATTAGATCCAAAGAAGGAGTTTCATTAGATAACGTTACCGTTTTTTTTGCTAAAATTTGACGCTAAGGGTGCTAATATTGTTTTTTAGGATTGCTATTTATCTTTTATAGTGAAAATGGACTTAAACTATAGTTTGACCAAAGGAGTGTTTTAATTCTGTTTAATAATTTACCTAATCTGCCCTTTTTTTACTTTTTTTAAATATTGTTTTGTTTATAAGTACTAATAATTTGAATAAAAATATTTTTTTTGCAATTTAATTAAATACGCCTTTTATATACACTTTATTAAAAACGAAACTTATTTAACGATATCTAAGAGTTTAGTTTTTTTGTGAAAATAAATTTTTATAAAAATCTTCAGAGATGTAAGGTCTGCTGCATTGGTTATTTAAATTATGCAAAATAGTTAGTTCACACTTATAATCTTACATATGTAAAAAAAAATATCAGTTTTGTTAACTTCAAAATTTTATTATATTACACATCATGTAAAGAAAAAAATTATAAAAATTATTTCGTACTCTCGACTTTACCGGCAATTATTTTTCAAAAATATCCCTGAAATTTATGAACAAAAACCTTAAATTTTCAAACACACATAAAGATAAAATAGTATATTATATTATAAGAATTAAAAGTGCATCTTTAGATAAGCATTTTTAGTCCGTATGATATATACTATTTTTTCTCCAACCAAGTCAAAATTAATACATTTGGTTTCTTAAAAATCGTTTTTTTAATCCTAGGATTAAAAGAAGCACTTTTAATCCTAGGATTAAAAGTGTTGCTAAGCAACGAGCACATTTTTGTACGGTATGAGAATTGATAGCTTTTGCACCTGAAAACAGTACAAAAATGTCAAAATTTTTTGACGGTTGGAGTGAAAACTTATTTATTATACGGCCTTTCAATAATATTTACATAATTTAAACATAATTTACTAGTTTTATATACATATACAACTATCATATCTATTGCATATGACATTCATTTTAAGAAATAAAACATTTTTTTTACTTAAACTGTAAATAAACAAGTTTTTTTCTATTTAGCTAACTTTATCATGCATACAGTTTTTTACGACAAGTAAAAATGTACTTAAAGCTAATATATTAGGTTATAAAAAAAGAACTAAAAACTACTTATAACAAAAAAATTGTCTGCCCTCATGGCACCGAGATAAACAATTTTTTAATTCCGCAATATTATCATAATTTATGACTTTCGAAATAACCACAACCTTGGTTTTATTTTGTTTTCAAACAATTGGTTTTTGACAGCCCCCATACAATATATTGAAAATATAACTAATGGGTTACTGTCATGGCAATCTCTCCAAAACAAAAAATCGTCTAAATCAATAATTAATCTGAATATTTTACTAGAGTGCTTCACGGCAGCAAAATATTACTACAACGAGCTTTTCTACTGACAAAAAAGTTCTCTGCAATAACTGAAACAAAATAAATATGTTTTTACAGCGACTATTTTACTAGAGTAGTTTACACTGGCTGAATGTCGTAGCAACGACCTGTTTTCTACTGGCAAAACTCTTACCTGCACTTACCTGGACAAAACCAACAAGATGGTTCCTTAGCGACAAAATTTTGTTAAGTTAAAAAAAAACAATTGACAATTAACACTGTGTTTCTAGCTAACATTTGGCTCCTTTTCTCGTGAAATAGTCTTGTCGAGTGTCATTTTTGCTTTTGTGGCAATTTTGTTTATGGACTTTTTTGTTGTAAATGTCATTCACGAAATTGCTAAGCAACACACTTTTATACCATTAAAATCTTTTGCTGACAAATTTTTTCTCTTATGATTGTGTTATTTCTGGTTAATAAATTTCAAATAAGTTAAGTTTAAAAATAAGTATTTCTAAAGAAAAACAAACAGATTTTGCACAGAGTGCATTACAGAAAATAAAAAGCAGAGTCGAAGAATATATCTCCGAATACGCATGAATTTAAAAATTTGATTTGGCGGCAATTTTCACAGATGTCATCGATAGGAGTATATCAAAAACAAGACGCTAAGCAGTACAAAGAGTCAATGATGAAATGCATATAGAACATCACGGCGCAGATGCTGCAAGAGAAGTACTATCAAAAATTTGATATAAAAATAGACTTATTTGCACCCACTATTTTAAATCAGGCATAAGATACTTAACAAAAACAACTTTAAGGTAACCAAGAGGAAAAAAAAATTGGTCCTTACAACACAAGAACTATTGAAAATGATAAAAATGCATGATGAAGATACCCCAGACAGCCTACAGAAAAACATATTAACCTATTTTTTTTTAACTTGCCTAACGAGGCAACGAAGCAGTAAGCAGTACAATACTTTTAATAAGGATTATATCTAAAAGAAAAAAGTACGGACTTATTGAATACAATCCCATATTTTTAAAGACGACACAAGGATGTACAAAAGCTTTGGCTAGTAGCAAATGGTTGACAAGAAATTACAGTAACAAAAATCTTGGTCCTACCCGTCTATTTTTAAAATTGTTGAGAAAAAGGGAATACCAATCTACACATTACAAGTGAGAGGCTTTTTCTGACAGTTAATCCGAATTTTGAAAAAGGAGTTTAGTACAAAAACAGGCGTATTGGAATCAACATCATGTCAAATTGGACCAAACTTTTAGCAGAAAAAATTGACTATAATACCAAAAACTTTAAGGTAACAACCATTCACATTATTTTTCCTCTATTTTTGCCCTAGCAAAAAACGGCGCTGTCGAGCAAGAAATGATAAAGTTAACAGAATATTCTTATGCTAACTCTTTAAAGCCTTATTCGCACTCTAAACAGCTATTAAAATAGATTATAAATTAAAAATAAAAAGCACCAGACCAAATAAGTTTTGCTCGTACGACGTAAACTACATCGCAAAAAAAAACGTTCAACAAATACATCATAAATCCATGGATAAAATTAGTGCACAAACTTTTATTTATTATAACTGTAGGTTTTATATAAATCATACTTTTTTTTTGGGAAAATAGTCAGGTCGAATATCATTCGAGAACAAAATTCCGTCGTTATTTTTTTTTAAATGTTATATTTAAGTTTGTTGCATTTGCAAATTTTGCCGACAAAATTGGTTTTCTTGTGATATTCTATGTGATGATAAAATACATAACCAAATATATACAGATCAGATAAGAAACCTTTTTACTTTTGGCCCTCGCGTCGTTTTAAAGATTTTTTTGATAATTTTACTGTCAGTTTATGAAGAAATGCATCATAAACAGTGAATATAAGGCAATAAAAGATGACTTAATTATATATTTTTTTTATGAAAAAGATGTTCAAAATAGTAGTAAGTCATAAAAATATAATATATTAAAGATTTTACAGTTTTAATCGGGATACGCTATAAATAATTTTATAATTAAACATGTAAACATTGTTTGGATCAAACAATCTATCTAAAATATTAAAGAAGCCTTATTTACTATAGTTGCCCTAAAGGTAAAAGCTTTCAGCTTAGCAAATAGTTGTTTTCTGCTTACGACATTACTTTAATTTTAGTAGTATATTAAGTAAACCTTATATAATTATGATAAGATATTTAATCATTTTTTACTAACAACCTACCCTAAATTTTTATACCTTAACATTTAATAATTAAAAACCTTTCTTTTTAACAAGATAATGCCTATTTGTAAATTTTTAGATAAAAGACTATCATTACAAAACAAAGTTTCCTTCTTTTTTGACAACTTAGTAAGCCCTAATCAATATAAAGTACAAACTATTTCCAAAACCCCTTAATTAATTCGTAAAGTAAAGTAAAGTAAAATAGACCTAGTCATTTCGATACCTTATTATTGAGTTACCTTTTTATTGTCCACTATTTAAAGTTGAGAATAATATATCCTTTGATGCAATATGGTTAAAAGTAGGTACTCACCTGAAACAAAAAAAATATGTATTTAAAATTGGTACTATTCAAGCCTTAATTGTGCTTACTGTTGTACTCTTATAAAATAAAAGTTAAATATATAAACCACAAAATTTTTAAATTAAATACAATAAAAAATAATAAGTAGTTACATACTTTATAAATATATATATATATATATATATATATATATATATATATATATATATATATATATATATATATATATATATATATATATATATATATATATATATATTATATATATATATATATATATATATATATATATATATATATATATATATATATATATATTATATATATATATATATATATATATATATATATATATTATATTGGGAATACTTTTTCTTATTTTAGAGTGAAGGTAGAAATATGCAAATGATTAATAATTTTACCTGTTGCAATGTAGATTCTAATCTCACAGCATATAGTGCTAAAGCTCATTTAAAAAAAAATACGCCATAAACGGCCTCTGTCGTGTTGAAACACCGCTTTAGGTCAGATCAGCGAAAGCAAGTAAATGGATGATGATGATACTACCCTGACGATAATGTGTGGTAATTCAAAGGTAGTACTTGTTTGTATAACGTCTATGATAGCACTACCGCGTTGTATAAAAGATTTTATAAATTGCAATATCTGCTTGTTTTCATAAGTTTCTATATGCTGGAACGAAAAATGCTTTAAATATATTTATAATGGGTGATTCAGTTTTAAAGATATGGCACTAACATATCACCGGTGGGAACTAGCAAAAAAGTTATTAAATCTATTAATACCTTTTAAAGAGATTATCAAGTTTTTTAGTAAGAACAAATCAAAAGTAATACAATTACTTAAGACACAGGGAGTACTAAAAATGAGCTTAAAAATTCTTTAAACCAAAGGTGATACTTCACTGATAGAAGTATTCTGGCCACTTTATTCGATCCAAGGTTTAGAACATGTTTTTCCGACAATGCTTTATCGCAAAAAATCTATACAGATTTAAAAAATAAATACAATATCCCAATACACAACAATCCTGGTAGAAAGTAAAAAGCTCTGATGTGAGTAACGATGATGCTGCATCTCTAGCAAAAATTGCGAAGAAATCAAAAGAAGAAAACAAAGACAATGTTCCTGACTCGATTCCTCATAGTTTGGAATAACTTTGAGGAATTTACCAGTACGCCGGCAAGTAAATCGCCATTAGATAGGGAAGTCAATGATTTAATTAATAAAATTTAAGAGGGAACATAAAATGTACATTGAATTAGCCAAAATATCAAAAAATGAAGATCCTTTGACTTGGAGGGCAAAAAAAAAGTTTTTTTCGTTTATATAAATAAGTAGATATTTATCATCTTCACCAAGTAGTGTGATTAGTAAACAGCTATTCTCTCCAGCTGGGAAAGCACAAGAAATCATCTAAGACCAAAAAGGGCAGAAAAGTTAATTTTGTTGCATTATAACTTACCAGACGTTAACTTTAAATATTATATATATAATTGTTTATTTTTTTTTGTATTTAGTCAAGCTTTTTTATTTTAATTGTTTTTTTGTATTTTCGAAATAAAAATATACTTATATCGTTTTTTGTTTAGTAATTTTGGATTAAGCTCTTTAAAAAAACCTTATCATTTAAAATATTTATTATTGATATTTTTATTAGGCCGATACCGATATAGGCCGATACTGCACTTTACATATCTAGTCCATTCAAAACTACGGTTAGAGGTCGGGAAACGCTGGACTTGACCAGACCACTTGTCCCTTATGTATTTATTGGTACATATATATAATATATATATATATATATATAATATATATATATATATATATATATATATATATATATATATATATATATATATATATATATATATATATATATATATATATATATATATATATAATATATATTATACATACATAAACTTAATAAATTTGAAAATAAGGAAAGTAGAGAAATCTACAGCGTTTTCAAAATTCGCTTTTTCAAAAATTATAAATATTTTACGACATTTTATAAAATTGATGACAGAGGCCCTTTTTGGCAATAAATTTATTTTTTAAATACATAAGTTTATGCATAAAAAGACTTTATGGCATAAAAAACAAAATAAAAAATTAGTGATATCCTTCAATGGAAAAAATAGAGTATTTTTTATTAATAAATTACTAATAATTTAATTTAACAAAAATACTATTTAAATTACCGATATAAAAAGCAGTTAATAATCGGTAATAAATTTAAATGAGGCTTCTTTTCTATAGCTTAACCTTGGTATATGAAAAATAACAATGCGAGTCATTGTATAACATGACATATTTGCCCCAAGCTATAATAAATGATGGTGTATCTATTTCTTTGAATAATTTTTATTTATCGCATTTATTAAAGTACAGATAAATATAGTCGGCCTTATATCTTTTGTGGTACCGATGTCAGTTGGTATAAATAATTATTAAGATATTATTTCCAAATGAAAATTTTCTTTTTCCGATACTAATAAAAGTAAATTATGGTAATGAACACAGAGTAATAAATTTAAGCTAAATGTTGGCTTTGAAACTGGATTAATTATACGCCCTTTTAAATAGTGAATAGTGACTATGAACTATTATTTATTAATAAATTTTACAGGATGACTGTGGTAAGTTAAATAGAAAATATACCTATAAAGTGCAAATAGTAGCCATCTAAAACAATTATCCGTCGTTCCAAGACTACTATTTTTTTTAAAGCCGATCTCAAATTTGCCTCTTAAAATAACAGACAAGCATACGCATATGCAGAAAAAGGTCTCCGCACTAAACTTATGGAAATTGGTTTTCGGTCAAACCGGCTGAAATTGTAGTATGTTATACATCATGCCATTCTAATCATATCTCTCCATGGGCACCCAGTCAGGAAATGCTTACATTCAGAGATACAGAGTCGCAAATCATTTTAAGAAACCGAAGCAAATGCAGACGTTTCCTAATTAAGAAATGATTTTCTAACATTTTTTTGTCTTTAAAATTAATTATGAATATTTTCAATACGTTTGCAACTACTCATATAAAATCAACAAACTTTGAATGAAGGGTAAAAGTTTAGATAAAACTTTGTTATTTTTAGACCTTAAAGGATGAAAATTGGTATGTAGGCTATGGATTACGATTAAAAATTATCTGTTTTAACATTTTTGGTATTACATCTCTTGGGTAGGGGAGGCGAAGGTTAAATGGAGATAAAAGTTTATATTCAAAAAATGTCATTTTTAAAGTTGTTAATATGAGAGTTGGTAGCTAAGAAAGGATTTTGGGAAACTCTCCCCCAAATGGGTAAAATGGACTGGACTTAGAAGTATGAAACTTATTATGTAGGCTATTTATTACAATTAAAATTATTCTGTTCTTACGTTACTTCATATCTCGTTTCCCGCACTTGGTCTTCCGTCGCACACTACGCGGTGTGGCGGGCGTCGTGCCATTGAGCAAGTTTTATTTTATCGTATATCCTTTGTTATTATTTTGTAATATAAATGCGGTTCCGTACAAACTTTTACCTGTCCGCATTCTATTATTATCAACTCCCATATTAACAACTTTTAAAATAGTGATTTTTTTATTTTTACTTTTATCCCCATTTTAACTCCTTAAAAAATGTATTTTTAAAAATTTTAATACAGATAATTTTTAATCGTAATCAATAGCCTACATACCAATTTTTATAGTTCTAAGCCCAGAAATGATAAAGTTCGATTTAAACTTTCACCCTCCATTATACCCCTTTAGGGGGAAAGTTTGTTGATTTTATATAAATAATTATTAACACAGTAAAATATTTTTATTAATCTTGGAAATTATGAAAAGTCCTTTATACCCGTTAGAAACTATTTTCCTAAGTAGGAAACGTCTTCACTTGCATCGGTTTTTTTAAATGATTTACGACCATGTATCTCTGAATGTGGGCATTTCCATACTCGGACTGTATGTCTATGGAGACATTTAATCAGAATGGCATGAGGTATAACATACTACAATTTTAGCCGCATTGACCGGGAACCAATTTCCATAAGTTTAGTGCGGGGTCCTTTTTAATTTTTTTCATCAATTTTTGTTTGGTTTAGGTAGCATATTAAGTATAAATTGTTCCAAGATAGCTATTTTTGCACGTTCTAGGTCCATTTTCTAGTTCTAATCAGAGCTATCCACAGCCATCCTGTAAAACCTATCAATAAATGATCAGCGCATAGTATATAATATACACTATTTAAAAGGGCATATTGGGTGGGATTGGTCCTTTTTCCACGATGGGTCTACAAGCGTTGTCTGTAAAAAAAATTACAGTTGTTGCATGTATGTACGTAGTGGCATGCTTTTGTTAAAAACCGTTTACAAAGATGTACATAACTAGAATGAAGATATAATTCCTCTCAAAAAAGGTCCGAAACATTTGCTGAAAAGAAAAGTCGAAAAAATATATATACGGGTGATTCGTGGGGAAATGTCAATTCTTCAGGTACGTAGTCAGGGTCCAAAAATAAACCTAAAAGTGTATACAAATATAGGTCCGCAAGGCCTTCGTTTCCGAAATACAGGGTGTTAAAGTTTTTATTTAATTAATAAAATCTATGATAATGTTAATATTAGAGTAAAATATGATATCCGGGGCTTTTTTGGTATGACGGATTCGAATCCAATCTTACTACGGCTCTTACTTGTAGGGGGAGCCACCTATACGCCTTTTTACTATTTTGAACAATCACAACTTTTTGGTACGGCACTGTATTACATTTTTAAGTAAATTAAATAACTGTTTTGTCATTTTTACGTCAAAAAGGTATACCTGTTATAAGTCGATTTAATCAACCGAGATATTTGGATTTTAAAAAAAATACCACGCATGACACGCATCTGATTTTATTATAGCAAAATTAAAAAAAAAATAAACAAAATGTATAATTAAACGATATGTATTTTAATTTACAGTAAAATTATTCTTCTTAAATTATGTTTAGCAAGACATAAAAAAAATAAAAAAATATAAATAAATATAAATAAAAATTTTAACACCCTGTATATCGTAAACGAAGGTCTTGCGGACCCATATGTGTATAGACTTTTATGCTTATTTTTGGACCCTGAGTACGTACCTGAAGTATTGTCATTTCCTTATGAATATATATATATATATATATATATATATATATATATATATATATATATATATATATATATATATATATATATATATATATATATATATATATATATATATATATATATATATATATATATATATATATATATATATATATATATATATATATATATATATATATATATATTTTAATATATATTAATGTTGGTCGTAGAAACTAATTTAAAAAAGGAAAGTTTTGTACTAAATTTTCTACAAGACAGGGTTGATTAAACATTGCAAATTTTATGACACTTGTTGCAAAACAGCAATAAAAAAAGAAATAAGGCAAAAATTTAGTTTTATGCATGGATTTTTGGGACCCTAAGATTCCTTTGATGTCCTTTATATTTGTCCAAATAAAACTTTATGCTATGGTAAAATATTATGCAAAATTTTGTTAAAATCTGTTCATTAGTTTTACACAAAAATTTTGCAACCCAATTTCGTTTCAAAACATGAACAAAGTCCAAAATATTAAAGCTAGACATTTGATTTTTTTTACATATACATTTTTCCTTACATCAAACGTTTTTTGAGAAATTAAAATCGCGCACAAATAATTTGCGCTTTCGGCAATTGTTTTAAGTAATGAACAACTGCTGAGAACAATAATTGTATCAACAATTTTTGTTTAAACAAATAAAAAAAAAAGGTTGCTCTAAAATCATTCTATTGGTAAAACATGAAAAAAAAGTAAGACAATAATTTTATATAAGCCATGTACAAGAAGTTGATATTTATTAATATTTTTTTTATAAGCTTATACAATAGCTGAGAACGCCGAAAGTTTCGATTTTAAATTAAATAAAAACCTTGCTGTATACCTGAATATACACAATAAATGTCCAAGTTCAATATTGTGAACTCTACTCAGTTTGCAAAATTGTCCATTTTTTTCAAACAAAATTGGATTGCAAAAATTATTTATCCGAACTTAACGCAATTTAACGTCGTGTTTCATCATGGTGTAATGGTTCTTTTTGAGCAAATATGGTGCTATCCAGAAAAATCTGAAACATCCAAATAAATCGTATAGTTATAAGTATTTGATAAGTGTAAATAAACATGATACGTGTCGCGTCGCAGTTTGTAAAGTAACTGAACAAAAAAACTTTTTGATTTGTCGCAAAAGTTATGTTTAAGTATACTTCAAATTAATTTTGTTTAAGGTTTATTTTGTGCTATCAATATAACTGCGTTGTTTTATAAAATCAATAAGGTAAACTTATCATTATGAAGTAGTAAGCTAAGGGTAAGAAACTCGTAAAGGAAAAGTAGCATACATTGGCAACTTTCCTCAAGTTCTTTAATGTTCTTAATTGTTTTTTGACTTGTGAGTTTGATATGATAGTATAAGGTGAGCGTGCGAATTAAAAGGGATTTAAAAATCTGATACAGAAATAAGCTGCGGTTTAACTATTTCTACGTATTATTTTTGGCTTCATTAACTTAGAAATGTATGGTGGTCCGCTATTTTTAATAATTTTTATTTAATTTATTTTCAGACAAGTATTCCAAGGTTATAATATCTAATTTTTTTCTATGACACCCTGTATACATATATCTGTTTTTTTTTGTAACTTTTACCATGTAAAAATAAACTCAAAAAATATAAATCATTTTCCAGTTTCTTAGGCAGAAAATTCAAATATATCCACTTTGTAAACTATTAAAAATTGTTTATATTCTAATTTTCTGCTGAATGACTTTTAATTTTATCAAGGTTAAACCATAAAAAGTATGATCATCTTTAACATTTTTATGTAATGTGTTTTTAAAAAGTAATTAAAAGTAACGTCTTCGTCCTTGCTATTTTTAAAGACTATTTTATTTATAATGATGTACATGATCGTGCATTTTTTAAGCTGCCAGTTAACAACCATAAAATTGCAAAATTATTCTTTGTTTTTCTCTGATACAAAATTAAAATATTTTTAAAGTTATCATAAATTATCTTTTTTACATAGACATGCTTGGAAGAATTTCTCTTTTCTGTAAATTTAATTGGTGTCTTAAACTTTAAATATTGTTCAATATTCCCAATTTATCATCTCATCTTAGTTCTTTTGTAATAAAAATATGATTTATTTAATATACACCCTTTACACTTTCATATACTTTAGAAGATGTACAAAATAATTTTTAAATTAAAAAAGCTCAAATATAAAACAAGCAACAAAATGTGTTGTATATTTATGAAATTTAAAATCCAATATTTATTACATAACTATACTAACTGTTCCCAAGAAGTAGCTCGCCACTATAACCTTTTGGTTTTATTAATATCGAAATGGAATATAAAAGATACGTCTAAACTGTATTTTTTATTTGTAGCCCAGTCTGTAGGTGATTTTCATGACTTTAATTTGTAACCGGTTAAAAGGTATTAGAAGTTGTAAAGGGTGATTACCTAAATATGACTATACGTCTGGTTTTAACTGGGACTATACTTCAAGTCCAAAATTTCTGTCAATTCCAGTGGCGTGTGCATTTCAGAAAATAAACGATAAAATTTCGTCAAAACATGAAAAGATTTTTTACAAGCAAAAGTTATTTTCTCACATTTTTATCAATTCTTAAAATTAATAACAAACCTATATTATTTTTGTAATTATTCGGATTAATGAAAAATGAATATTTTTTGCTAAATTTTGCACACCTCCTATTTTGAGGTCATAGAACACAAATTTGAAGTTTTTTTGCGGTTTCTCATAGCTTTTCCAAAAAAATACATTTTTTACTTTTATTTAATCTTTTCCGATTTTATTTTGCTACGTAAAAAAAATAATAAAATTTCAGTCTTAACATAAATTAAAAAAGACGTAAAAACAAAACGATAGACAATCAAAGTTACACCGACTTGCCAATTCACCACCGATGTTGCAAATCCAATATTAAATACGATATTTACTCGCATTGCTTCATCAAAAATATCCACTATATAAGGAATACGAAAGCCCTGAAATCATTAGCTTGTAGAATCCAATAACCATTTCGGGTCTTTCGAGTTCCATATTTAGTGGATATTTTTGATCAAACATGCGAGCCATGCGAAGCAAGGTCATAAAAAAAGCTATTACAACTTGGCGACAGGTCAACATTTTTGGAAATTTGAGTTGAATTCGAACTTAAATATTTAACCTACTTTTTATTAAAAATTAAGCATTTTTTCCGGACTTTTTGAGTGAGTTTTTTAAATGTATTTTCGTGCAAATGATAGAATTTAAAGGAATACGTCGTAAAATGTAATTAAAAAATTTAATTTTTATTCTTTTGAAAAACTATAAGAGACGGCAAAAAAACAACTTCTAATTCTTGTTTAACAATCGGAAAGTAGGGAGTGTGCAAAAAATAGCGAAAAAAATCGCATTTTCTAGTTATCCGAAGAATTACTAATATTGTTTATTTACCTTTTAAAACTCTGAATACCGTACGCGAAATAACTTTTGTTAAAGTTGCAGATATTTCTGCAGCATCCAAAGTGGTTACTTTAGGATTTCGTTCCCGAATCCCATGGTAAACATTTTTAACCATTATTCGTTATTTTATCGTGAACTGACTTTTTTTTTGTAGGCAGATTACTAGTTGAAGGTTGGTTAATATTCATAGTTTATTGAATTAAAAGCACTTAACAACACTTAATCTTTATATACAATTATATATGTTGGGCGCAAAGCCCGAAAACGGCCAATGGACGGAAAAAGGGGCCAAACCCCGTTCTGGTGGTCCAAAAACAGATTTTGTGCGTGTTTTAAAATAAAAAGCCGCTTTGCTTACCAGAACTAACCATGACCGACTAGAACTTAGGGCTTTTAAATTTGTCTTAAACATTTGTAGAAGTTATAAACAAAATTTTAACAACCTATTGAAAAAAACCCGGGGAATATATAATTACACTTTTAAAAAAAGTTATAACTTCTATCATATCAAAAATTATAAAAAAAAATTGTTAATAACTACCTAGTCGGTCATGGTTAGTTCTGGTAAGCAAAGAGGCTTTTAATTTTGAAACACGCGTTCTGGTCTACCTTAAACGGCCGAAAAGCAATATTTCGGACATTGCTGTCGAACAGAACGGGGTTTGGCCACTTTTTCCGTCCATTGGCCGTTTTCGGGCTTTGCTTCCAAGATATACACTAAATAAGATACACTATAATAAAATCGGCATAAAACAATATCTATATAATATGAAAACTAGAAATTTACAATATGTAGGAAATACCCTGTGTCGCAATTAAAAATTAAACTCACAAAATCTGTTCATTATCAATAATAACTAAATAAAATCATTGAACAGCACGAAAACCATGTCGATACGCTTATTTTCAAATTTGTTTAAGTTGTAAACTAAGGGATGAGTGTTCCCACATTTATTGTCTTCTCGATAACAATGATTTTAGTACATATTGGCGTGCTATTTTAAATGCGATCGCTGGCTGATAACTTATTCTCGCGAATTATGACAACGTGGCGCTGAAACTTTTGACCGGTTCACAGTTATTTAATTGGAAAAGTTTATTATAGGCTTAAAAATAATTTATTAAATTATTAGTGTTAAATTTTTTTTCAGTCGCTTCGTCGGTTGGGTGGCCGGTATTAAATGAGTCACTGACAGAAATTTCGGACTTTATATATAGTTTTAGACTCGAAAAAAGTGTGCAGGAATTGGGGGTGAAGGGTTAAAAATGGTAAAAATGTGTTTTTTGTTTCTGCAAGCGCCTTTGTTAATTTGAGAGGGGTATGTTAAAAATGCTTTTAAGGTAAAAAACTTATAAGTTGAGCCCGGCTAAAAGTAATTTGGTTAATTTGTTTATAAAAAAATTAAAAAAAACGTTAAAAATTTTTTAAAATGTTGATAATTATTAAAAATATATTTTTTTAATACCACGAAAATACATTAAAAAAAATCGTTTTTTTTTTACTTTTAAATTAAATGAGAGGCTCTAAAGCATGATCGGATAATTTGTTGCTAAGATAATTGAGTTCTACTGATTTTAGGGCCCTAATCTATTGGGCTATATCTTTTTTGTTTATAAATATTTTAGTTCTTACAAACTGTCTTTGATTTTTTGAGACCTATATTTTACTAATTTGGATCAACGTAATGGAAAAAATTGAAATTCTGTTCTTTGTTTTGAAAAAAAAATTTTGTTAATAAACATTTGGAGCCAGAGCGCCCCCTGCATAAGTTGAGAATTTTTAACTTGGAAATATAAAAAGCTGACTTTAAAAAAAATATTTTAAAAAAAATCTCTTCGACCAGTAGGAACCAAGATATCATTTTTTTTTTAAATTAATATCTAAATTGTTTATAATAATTGAAAATTAATTTGGACGACATTCAATTTTGTAATACTTAAACTTGATATAATGCATAAACTGAAATCAAGAGTTTAAATCAGTGGAGCGCGAAGAAAATAGCCATATCTCTGCGAATTTTTATCGGATAGAGCTCTTTTTTTAATCTGGGGTAGAGCAAAAAGTTATAAATATTGGTGCATTTAGTGTTTTAAAACTATTATTAGGTTTTCTTTTAATTTAAATCCATGCGTCGCAGCTCATATTCAATAGTAATATTGGAGGCACTTTAGAAATCGAAAAGCCAGAATCGGAGGCTACTAGTATATTAGTTCGTGAGCTTCTTGACAAGATTGGTATTGATGAATTCTCCAATAAAAATAGTATTGACAAGGGATCAATTTACATATCTAAAACTGAAACTAAAGTTTTAACTTCAGCTTAATTAATTCATATCTCGTCTAATGAAGTTTCACTTAAAAAATTAAAATATAAATAAAATTAAGTTTAATTCATTATTCCTTATTTCGTAATTATTAACACTGTTTCTTTAATCTGTATGTATTATTTTGATTATTGCATAAAACACATCTCTATGTATCAATATTAGTATCAAATAAATTAATCTGTAAATATGAATTATATTTAACTTTCTTTTATAGTAGGTATTGTATCATTTACATGTTGATATTATGACTTAAAAAATGAATTGATTTCTTAAATTTAAAAAATAATTAAATACTGCTTTAAAGGGTAAATTGTATAATATTTAATCAAAGTATAAGATATTAAAATTATGAGAAAAATTGATGATACATTTTTAAAACTAAAAGCGCCATTATTTATAACTTTTTGCGATACCCCAGTTTTAAAAGAAAAGTTTAATCCGATAAAAATTCGCAAAGATGTGGCAGCTTTTTTCGCGCTCCGCTGATTTAAACTCTTGATTTCAGTTTTTGATTCGGCATGTCAGTCCGAGAGCTTCTATCCCCACCACTACCTTCCTCACACCGCTCGAAAGTATCAGTCACTTTAAACACATCTTTTAGCAATAAAAAACAAACTTTTAATTTATGCATTATATCAAGTACAAGTATTATACTATTGAATCTCGTCCAAATGTATCTTAATTATTATAAACATTTGAAACATTATTAAAAAAAATTGCTAACTCGGTTCCTACTGGTCGTAGAGACTTTTTTTTTCAAGAATATTTGTTTTAAAGTCAGCTTTTTGTATTTTTTAAATTATAAACTGGTAACTCATGTAGGGGGCGCTCCAGCTCCAATTGTTTATTAACCAAAAAGTACCCTTTTTTCAAGGATTAAAACTAAGTACTGATTAATATATTTTTTATTACATCGATTTAAATTAGTAAATTATAGGTCACGAAAAAGCAAAAGATATTTTTTACGACCTAAAAAGTTTATAAACAAAAAATATATGCTATCCCAATAGAATAGGGCTCTAAAATCAGTAAACCTCAATTGTCTTGCATTTTTTCATAAACAAATTGATCAAATCACTTTTAGTCGGGCTCAAGTTATACATTTTTTAATACCTAAAAACAACGTTTGTTAAAATTAACAATAGCGCTTGCAAAAGCGAAAAACACGTTTTAACCCTCCACCCTCCACGTCTGCACATTTTTTTCGAGTCTGAAACTATATATTCATATTCAGGTAATCACCCTCTAACACCTTCCAACCGGTTACAAATTAACGTCTTGAACAGGCCTTCTTTTTACCTACAGACTGAAATATGGTTACTAAATTTAACGACTTGCAATTCAACTGAAAATTAATTATTTATTTGGGAAATATGTTTTTACCGTCCTAGGAGTAAAATTTATAATAAAATGTATTTATAGTCCTCTATGTTGTAACACAATAATCATATGTTGTTGGTGTGTATCGGGTAATATATAAGTATTTGTATTTAGAAAAATAGAAACATACTGCGTGTAACGTTATCAAATCCAATAGGTTTGTTCCAGCACGTCGAAAAACCGTCACCGAACGATCACGCTCATGCGCAGTGATTAAACTGCGTTCCAACAGAGACGTGATGGTTATCGGACGATCCTGTTGTTACCAACAAAACTTGGGATCGTTTGTTACGGTTTCAGAACGGAATTCTGATACATGGCCTAAATTGAAAACTGTTTGGGTTGACTTGGATTGAATATCTTGGCACTGATTTTGATTTTTAACAGCTGTTTCATGTTTATTGTTTCATATTTCATCTTCATATGTTTACTGTTAAGGTAGGATGATGCAGAAAAGTTAAGTTAATTTAAGTTAACAAAAATTAAGTTATTATAAAATAAGACATTTGTGTGAAAACATGCCAATCAGTTTAAAAATAACAATAAAATTTAGCATACGTAGGGCAAATCACTGTTAAGAGGGTTTTCGTGATTTCTATTTTATTGGTGCACTCTCTGGCAGCTGTCCGGTAATTTGTTAACTTCTTAAAAAAATATTCGTCTAAAATATAAATTTTGTTACATTTTTTTATAACCATAGGAAAGACGAGTTTCTGTAAGCCTACTTTATGGTGTTATTGTGTGAGAGTTTAATTATTTTAAAAAGGAAACGTTTATTTTATTTTATGATAAGGTTAAAAATTAAAATAAGTTAAGAAAGTTAAGTTGTTTATCTTTTTAACTTAACTTAATTTTTAATTTATTTATGATTAAAACCATTTGATCACATAATGTTTATCTTTTCTTGTGTGACTTTAACTTATTTTTTAACTTAATTTATTTTTTCTGCATGATCCTAAAATTTATTTAGCGAATAGCAACGTGCTTAGCATTTTCTATTTCCTCGCTTGTTTAATTATTCAAAACTATATATTCTTTTATCACCCTTCTAACACTTTCAACTTAAAAATTAAGTTTGACATCTTTAAAGACTGAAATATGGTTATAATTTAACGACTTGAATTAAACTGAAAATAATAAGGAAAAAATATGTTTTTACTTTAAAAAAAATTAAAATTATTTATAGTCCTCTATGTTGCACAATAATTATGTATTTTGTATCGGTAAAATATTTTAGCTATTTAAAAAAAGAAACAGGTTCAAAAATCAATTTTAATCATTTGCTGATACCGGATTTGTTTGTTAAACAAATAATCTTTAAAACAATAATATTATAGAAAAAAATGCACTTTTCTAAAGGGAAAAAATTTTTTTCTGCATATTTCGTTCTTTTAATGCAATATTCAGACGGGGACATACTTTTTTTACTTTAATAATGACTGCTAAAGTTTCTAACTAATGGAAAATTAAATTGATAGCCTTGCTATTAAATCTTATTAAGAAAAGGTATAGTGGCATCAGAAATATTGCTATTATTTTATTAAACTCTATATGAATCAGTATCAACAGTCTGTTACATGTGAGTGACAGAAATTAAATACATGTCTAATATTAATTTTTATTAAGTTCTTTTAATTACCTTAATTATTTTATGTACCACTGCATAAAAACCAGTTGTTTATTAGACAGTTAAGCGGCCGTAAAGTGGCCCTTTATATACTAGTAAAATAAAACAAATCTTTATTTTACACTTTTTTGTGATATCCAAAACTACGTTAGAAATATTTCTTACATGTTTGTTATTTACATGCACAACATTACACCAAAATTATTATATCGAATTAATATTTTAAACATTTTATTATTTTGATACAGTCATACCCTTATTTTCTTTTTTTTTTCCATTGCAGTATTATTGACGTCATAGGCCTGACACTGGCAACAGCAGTTCGGGTATACACTTTTTTAAATGTAAAAAACCAAATCTTTAAAAGTTATCTTACATAAAATCTTCTTTGTTATACGGACATAAGCATGGCTTTATTTATCTCGTAATTTTATAGCCCCGCTCGCTGGCTCGCTAGGCCATGAAAAACCAGCCCAATAAAGCCATGCTTTATATACTTATGTCATAAATAGCTATTAATAAAAATACAATCAACGTTATTTTAACGCGTTAGTGACCACTGGGGTTGAGTTACTTATTATTTTGTAAAAAGTAAAACAAAAACTACAGAGTATATTGTGGCAGTTACTTTGAAGGATCGTGCTTTCTTTCTGTCTAAATTTATGGTTTATTAATAGGACGTTATCTTTTCTATTTGTATTTAAATTGTCAGTTAAGTCGCAAAAAAGCTATTGTTAATTCTGGTTGCTAAACTGTAATTTTTAAAAAAGTGTTTCTCTGCTATCAACAAATGTAAAATTTGCAATTTAAAAAATAACTGGACATTATCATAAGGAAACTTATTTTATAATTACGTCACTGATTTTAATAAAAAATGTTGGTAGATATTGTAATTGCTATTTAAGTCTCATAATAAAAGTTTTAAGAACATAAGTATGTAAAAATACTTTTTGTAAGTTTCTGTATCCTTTTGAGATACTTTGCCTTAAATAATATTTACTTACTTATTTTTCGTAAATTATTTTTTAAAACTGATCACTAATTCTTCACACTAATTTTATTTTTGTTACAATCCTATTATTATTTAAGCTTATAGCAAGAGACCTCGAAACAAGAAAACCCTGGCAAGGAATGGACCTTTTTTCTCGGCTCGAGGTTTTGAACAAGAGAAAAACCAGTCTCTTTCCTGGACGATACGGGGCGAGAGACAATAATCTCTTGTCTGGGCGGCATCACTAAAATTTGTTTATTTTTGTTTAAAAATGACGTAAGCAAAAACCAATGAAGAAAAAAATACATACTTTTATAAATAAAGAAAAATTCCCTGTTTGGTTAGCTGCATTTGTAATCATGGTTACTAACTTTTTGGAACAATGCGATACATTTTTGTTCCAAATTTGAATTCTGGATGTACCACTAACTGAAGTTTATTAATTCCCCTGGGAGAAATGCAAGTGCTCCTAAAGTATGGCATGGATACAAGAAATAATTAACCAAAATTAGAAAAAATAAGGACAAATAATCAAAGCTTTGTTTTTCTTCAGGTCTGCAGCACTTCTTTTCAGATTTGGAAATATTTTTTTTCTTGGTATCGATAGGAGCTACGATAAATAATCAAAAAATGTTGGAATATAGCAAGGCACGATCAGCATATTATTTTTTAATAAATTAGTTCAACTCCTTTTGCATTAACATATTTTAATCCATATATAAGTCAAAGTATGTCAGGCACTATTTCAGGATAACCAAACATATTTCTTTAAAGATTACACAGCCACAAACAAAAAAATACTTGCAAGTATGTATCTAGAAGTATTTTTGTCCTAATCAATAAAGAAAACATCACAGAAACAACCTAACCTCAAGGTATAGGTAAAAACTAAAAATTCAAACTCAAAATTGATGTTTTACCGTTTTCCTCCCACCGCTGTGTTCACACGTCATTGTCGTGGTTGGGCCCAGTAGGATCTTTTAAAACATGCGCTAAAGTTGTGCGAAGGTGTTAGCATACCGTGCTGATAAGTGAATGACATCCTGTGCCTTAAACAGGTGTCCCCAACGGTGCTTCTGAGATACAGGGCGACCTCTCAGAGTACCTAGCCTTACTGCGGCAATGCGGGGTTCTGCCGTGATGGAGTATTACTTCCCTAGCTCCAAACACATGACAGAACCGCTTTCATATGAAAAAAGTGACAAAGATGAGCTGACCGAAACGGATAAATCCGTTTCGAGAGAGAGGTGCCACCCAAGATCACAAGCAGACAAAGGTGCGCCAACGGAAACGGGTGAATCCGTTTCGAAAGATGCCCCTGAAGTCACCGGCGCCTGTTTAACGGGGAAGGGCTAATCCATCCCGAACAAACAGGTGCTTAGAAAAGGATCCCTGAATCCAAACAGAAGGCAGACAGAACCGCATTTATAGGAAAAAGGGTTCCCTGGCTTTAAACAGAAAGCGGATAGGTCCGTTTTCATAGGGTAAGGCATTTGCGGCCTCAGAAGGAATATCTGGTTCCTGTAACAAGGACCTGGTAGCTACCCCCGTCAGGAGACAGGGACACTAGGACACATCAGAACACATATTGTGCTCGTGTCCGGTAGCTACACGAGTAAGAGGAGATGTAAGAACTCTTTCCCAATCTGATATCGGATTAATTAGAAGTCTGATCCTATTGGGAGAAATATAAAAGAGTGTGAGCCACAATAGACTGAGCGGTTGCAGTGCAGGGCGTAAAAAGTCCACTCACTTCAACCTACCTACCTACCGTTTTCCTCTAACAACTAAATCATTAATTTTTAAAAATTACCCAATTTACGCCAAATTTAGTGAACAAAACTTTTGTGAGTCGCTGATCACAAATCCAATGTCATGTTTGCAAGATTCACAGTGTCAAATGCACTATGGCGGACGAGATTTTCAAAAATCACCAAACACCGATTTATGTAATTCGATCCAGCTAATATAAAACAAGTAAAAAAATATTATGGGCGTACTACCAAAATATTTAAGAAAACATGTTTGCAAAAACGCCACTGATGTGGCTACAGAATAGCTTTTATAACTATGAGTTTTATACTATATTAACTCGATTTAAAATTAAAAATGGTTTGTAAAGTGGCTATGTTATTAGGATCGGTGGATTTTTTTCTTTGAATATTGCCAATAAAAGTTACCAATATTTGGTTATTAGGTACATTATAATAAAACAAACAAGTTTAAAATTATGGTTCTCTTGACGGTTATCTTAATTAAGAACTTTTAAGCTGAAAACATCAAGTAATTTAGTGAAGAGCAAAGTAAGACCAAGACCAAGACCGGGCTAGTCTTGTTCCTGGTCTTGGTCGGGCAAGCCTGTTCTTGGTCTTGGTCTTGCAAGCCAAAAGAAGGTCTTGGTCTTAGTCTTGATCTTGCTCCGCCCGGTCTTTTTCTTGGTCTTGTTGCAAGGCGAAGAACAAGACCGCAAGGCCAAGACCGGCCTCGCTCATTGCTAAAGTAATTAGGCACTAATTAACACAATTCTTAAGCTTATTTGCATTATAAATAGAAAGAAGCTTAAAAAAAATTAGCATTTAACTTTTGCTTCTTTGCGTATAATAAAAAAATATATTTTTTTTCTGGTTTTGTTTTACTTTATGTATTGTCCAAATTTTTTCATTTTATGGTGGTAACTATGGCAGAATAGTAGAATGTTTGTTTCTTATTTAATAAAATTATTGTAATAAGTACTGATTAGCTTTGTTTAAAACGGAAAAGACAAATATGGCATAGCTACAGAAAATGGTTAGTAAGTGAAGAGGTTTAGGATATTTTTTTTGTCAATAGCTTTAAAAAAGGTAAAACTAAAAAAAAATTAAAAATGTTAAACTAAATAAACAATTTCTATTAGGCATATTAATTTAATTGTAAGGTATGCTAAAGACAACATAATAATAAATCCTTATTAAATGATATGCATGGAAATGCATGAAATTTTTATTTATTATAACTATTAAGATCACATTTAGTTAAAAGCCACAATTATACTATAAAACACATATTAGTGTCAAGTTCAACCCGTAACCTTATATATTTTAATGTTGAGGTTTTGTAACTTTGTGCTATTAAATCTTTAAATTGTCAGTTGTATGGAACGCACTTTAAATTACGGAATAAGGTTGGTTTATGTTCTGCATGGCCTGCCCGACCATTTGCTAACTTTTATCATTTTATGAGAGACAAATGGTTATAAATGTAATATATATATATATATATATATATATATATATATATATATATATATATATATATATATATATATATATATATATATATATATATATATATATATATATATATATATATATATATATATATATATATATATATATATATATATATATATATATATATATACATATATATAATAACGGAAAGCGAAGTAAAAAAATAACGCAGTAGCACCAAAAATATACGGTCTTCCAAAACTACATAAATCGGGTATTCCATTATGACCACTTGTATCTTGCCTCCAGTCACCTTTTTATAAACTCTCCAAATATCTATCAAACTGCTTATCAAAAATAACTAATAAAAATAAGTATTATATAAAGAACTCTTTCTCTTTTAAAACCTTTATTGACTCTATAGATATTCCTAAAAACTACACGTTGTTACCTCTTGACGTAATTTCATTATATACAAATATACCAAATGACCTTATGGCTGTTATAATAAAAAATAAGTGGAATAATTTAAAAGAACACACAACACTTTCTTGTAATGAATTCATTGAAGCTGAAAACCTAACTTTAAGTAATAACTACTTCCGATTTGAAAATGACTTTTATCAACAACTCGACGATTGCGCAATGGGGTCTCCAATATCATCTACAGCCGCACAAATTGTAATGGGACATCTAGAGGAAACCACAATTCAAAAATTAAATTTCGATATTACGTTTTTTAAAAGATATGTCGACGACTGCATAATAGCAGTTCCCAATAACAAAATAAATGACATTCTAAAAGATTTTAATAGTTTCCATTCAAAGTCACATTTTACATGCGAAATAAAAAAAAATAATCAAATAAACTTTTTGGATTTAACTCTAATCCGCGATACAATTAACAAACTTAAAACCAAATGGTACACAAAAAACACGTGGTCAGAAAGATATCTAAATTTTAATTCTTACTATCCTCAAAATCAAAAAGTAAGTGTAATAATAGCTTTAATGGACCGAGCAATTCTATTAACATCACCCGAATATCGCAGAGAGACTTTAAAAAAAGTAAATGAGACTTTGAAAAATAATTATTACCCAGAAAAGCTAATTTATCGGATTCAAAAACAACGAATACATAAGTTTTATAATAATTTAAACTAAAAAAAACAAAAAGAAACGAATTTATATATATATATATATATATATATATATATATATATATATATATATATATATATATATATATATATATATATATATATATATATATATATAATATATATTATAATATATATAATATATATATATATATATATTAATATATATATATATATATATATATATATATATATATATATATATATATATATATATATATATAATATATATATATATATATATAATATATATATATAAATTAAGAAAATATATAGAATGGTAAAAACGTTACTAGTTCCTCGTCCGACTTCGCATTCCATACTTACTGCGAGAGGCAGATAATAGACTTTCAAGGTATGTACATATTTTAGTTTTTAATAAATAAATATAAACCATTTTATTTGTAAATAATAATTTAAATATTGTCAACTGTTGTAAATTTAGCTTTATTGTTACATATATTTTTGTCTGTGATAATAACCGTAAATATGATTAACAAAAATGTAGTTTGTATACAGGTGGTCTCCATATTTTTATTTTTTTTCTATTTCTACTTTAAAACAATATATCTTGAAAAAGCCCCAAACATGAGGGCGAAATGTTGAAGTGTGTTGTTTTCATTTGTCAAGTAACCTATAAAGAATAAAAAAGTAAATATATATATATATATATATATATATATATATATATATATATATATATATATATATATATATATATATATATATATATATAAATGCGAATTTAAAATAAAATATTATTAGGATAACGCAAATACGAAATATTTTTATTATGTCAAATATCGCTAAAATAATAATGTTCCCAACGCAATAATATTTTATTACATTAAGGATATTGTAAATATAGTAGTGACTTGTATAGTATTAAAGTTGTAATTAAAATAAGGGAAATTTTCTTCCGCGGTTTAGCAATTTTTCTTTAAAAAAAAGGTTATAGTTTACCGAGCTGGTATTAATAATAAAAATATATATATATATATATATATATATATATATATATATATATATATAATGAGTAATAGTTAATTATTTTCATTTGTCAATAACCTATACCCAAAATAAAATATATATATATATATATATATATATATATATATATATATATATATATATATATATATATATATATATATATATATATATATATATATATATATATATATATATATATATATATATATATATACTATAATAGAATTAAAAAATATTATTTTGGTCATAAGAAAATTTTTATATGTCAAATACGCTAAAATAAAAATGTTCCCCGCAATAATAGGTGTGATTACATTAAGGATATTGTAAATATAAGTACTTGTATAGTTTAAACGTAAAAAATGAAATTTTCTCCGGGTTTAGCAATTTTTCTTTAAAAAAGGTTATAGTTTACCGAGCTGTATATTAATTATTATTTATATTTATTATAATTATTATTTATATATTATAAAATTATATATATTATTATATATATATATAATATATATATATATATATATATATATATATATATAATATATATATATATATATATATATATATATATATATATATATATATATATATATATATATATATATATATATATATATATATATATATATATATATATATATATAATATATATATATATATATATATAATATATATATATTATTATTATTATATATTATATATATATAAAAATAAGTATTAACTGCAACATAGAAGTTGAGAAAGTTCTTCACATTTATCCTAAAATTGTTACCTTTTAATTTTTTGAACAAGGTTTAAACACATAACGACAAAACTCCAAGTAATATTAACTTTGCGTATAAAAAGATAAAGCTAAGACAGTATGTATGTTTTTATTTTTCTTTATGTAAATAAAATGTATGGTTATGAGAGCCTAAAAAAAGCCTAAAAAATATCTAATCAAGCATAACAATAGATAAAAAGATATGAAAACAATTAGGGTAGAGACTTCTAATTTATTAAATAAAAAATAAAAAGCGCGACATTCAGCTTTTCTACTTACCTAAAATATGGGACTAAAAAAGATCACAACTTTGGAAATGTTTGGCTTGCTTAGATATGTTAAAAAACGATTTTATTTTGTGTTCTAGAAATAAATTATTTTAGGAGGCAAAATAAGGGAAATGAAAAATGTTTGCATTAAAAAAAAATAAGTTAAAAATAGGTTTACTTTGAAAACGTCTAATTATTATTTATTTGAAAGTCCCAAAACGTCTAAACCTGGAAAAAAGTTCTACTATTACTTTATTTATTAGTTTATATTTATATTTAAATACCTTTATTGTTTAAAGATTTCATTTCATTTTTGTAGATTCACCTTTTCCTCGCCACATATTTCAACATTTGCTTATTTAACAATAAATTTTTAAATGTAACATTCACTACAAAGTAACACATTTATATTGCAATTTGCTTTCCATATATGGTAACCACAAAATTACCCAAATTTTTGGTAGTTCAGTGGGTTATCTTGATAAACTATCCGATTCAATTTAATTACGTTATTATTTAGAAAAAGGTAAATTCTAACGTCGAATTAAATGTAAATAAGTGTAATATATTACGTTATTACGATATGTGGTACATATTTTAAAATCAGATTGCAAATATCCAGAACAATAAAGTTAAACAATTTTCTTACAAGAAATTAATTGGGTTGTGGGTGGATTTAGCAATAAAATACATAAATCTTTTTTTAATTGCCGGAATTATTATATTGTTAATTAATTAATTGTTTTCTGACTATGTGCCACATATTAAGCAGAAGGTTGGATTAGGTTAGGTCGTGTTTAAGCTTTTTTTCAGTGCACAGTAGAAAAATATTTAGTTTTATTTTTTAAATTTCACAGTTAAACACTTGTCTTTTTTAATTTTATACGAAATTGGGTAAAAATAATACCAACAATTAAATTTACATAAAAATATTTTCTTAATATTTAATTACTATAACTCAGGTGTGATAGAACTAATGATGACACATTTTTTTAGGTTTTTTGTAAGTAGCTTCTTAATTACATATTATATTTATCTCGTTTATTTCAAGAAAGTAGGGGGTGCGACGTTGTCAATTTTGTTGCATATATCCTAAGCTTTTTTACTTTTAGTGAAATCATAAAAAACACTTTCTACATATACTTATACCCGTACATTTTTAAGGGCAATTTAATTATTTTGTTTTAAGAACCTTATATACAGGGCAGCGCAATAAAAACGAAACAGAGGCTATTTTTGTCAAATCGCGTCTTTTTTAAAAAACCCTCAGATCCGTCGATTTTGTTTTTAATAAGGACACTTACTAACCATATTTTTATCTTTATTTTTGCAAAACCTTAAGAGATGCTGTCACAACCCTCAAAATCTTAAATGAAAAAGGTGGTTAAGTAATATCTTATTTTAAAATACTTTTAATTTGCTTTACGACAATACCTAACATAAGGTACTTTAAGTTAATCTTTTCAATTTTTTTTGCATTTAAGCTTAAAAATGTATTTAAAATAGTTTTTTTATAACAGATGGCTGATGATCTATTAGCTCACAACAGATAGTGTAAAATATTAGAAGGCATTATAAAAAAAACAAAAAACAAATTAGCCCATGTGCATTTTAACTTTTGCTGCTAATTATGATAAATCTAAAACCTAAGGATTTGAATGATACAAAATTTTGTCGATTACACAGATACACAGCCATTATTAAGTAAACATTACTTAAGCTTATCCCTTAATTTGCATACCACCTTATTTAGAGGATCCCTACGAATTTCACGTATTTGATTTCTTATTGTAATTTTTAAATGATCTGGGTCTATTTTTTCACTTTTTCCGTTTTATAAAATTTCTTTTCCAGTTTACTTAAACAAGATTGGGTTATTGCGGGTTGATTATAATAGTTATGATTAAATAAATACACCATACTTTCGCCGAAGACCTCTTGTGGTCGCCATATCCAAACATTATTATTTTTTTTATCTTTTTCAGTTAATGCCACGATCGGGATAACTGCTAGTAGAAAAGCAAAGACGTATTTGTATATATCGTATTTATTTGATCCAAGTATATAAAGCAGGTGTACCTAGATTTTACGACTTCACTTTTAACTAAAACCACCCCTGTAAGGGGGTATATTCATTTCCCAAAATGTAGGAAATCATATACAACTTAAAATTGTAAAAAAATAGATGTTTTAGGATATCTAAAATATGATATTGTTTAACATTAAACCATCGTTCAGAGTGAGTTTTGATGATAAACCACCTATAAAATGAAGGGTAAAGACACCCGAATGTTCAAGGAAATTAAATAAAATGTTGTCTTATACAAAAAAAAGTTTTAGCTCGATATCTTTTAATCCAAATGTATAAAACAGCCATTCTCAGATTTTTAAAGTTCACTTACCACAACTAACCAAACCACCCCTACAAGGGGGTACATTCATCCCCTAAAATGTATAAAAGCATATATAATTTTTAAAATTGTAAAAAAAAATATTTAAATGTTTTAGGATATCTCAGATATAATATGAACATAACTTACTCTGTAACTACGTAAAGTAGTTATACATTTATTTTGTATTAGACATCTATTGAAACAAAAATATATTTTTCCGATTTCTAAAGTTGCCTATAATTCTATATATTTTAGGGGATGAATTTACCTACTCAAAAAATCTAAAAAGTCCTGTTTTAATACACATTAAATAAAAAAAAAATGAGGTCAAAACTCTTTTTGTATAAGCTAACATGTTATTTAATATTTATATCGAAACTTACTCTGAACGTTGGTTTTATGTTAATGTAATATTTGAGATAACCTAAAACATCAAAATATATTTTTGAAAGTTTTAAGTTGAATATAATTTTCTACATTTCAGAAGATAAAATATACCCCCTTGCAGGGGTGGTTTCGGTTTAAAGTGAACTCTAAGAAGCCTAGGTACACCTGCTTTATATACTTGGATCAAAAAAATACGAAACTAAAACTTATTTTGTAAAAGTATGCTGCTTTATTTAATTTTTTCTATTGAAAAGGGTGGTTTTATACTTATTTAAGGGTGGTTGATTATCATGAACATTTATTTCTTATTAGATATTTCGTAATAAAACAAAATCTTGCAATTTGTAAAGTTGCATATGAGAGGAGAGGAGATGATTGCACCCCCACATAGTCTATAGGAGTTGGTTTACAACCTTCTTAGGAATGGAGGTGTATTATTTCATTTTTCAAGGTTTATTTGAAACAAAAATCACAGTGAAAATAATTTATAATACCACTGCTATTTTCGCAATTCTTCAGATTTAGCAACCTTCCAACCCTGAAATAGATATATTTTTGAAAATTTGCAAAAAACGAAAAGCAATGCTCATCCTATTTTTTTACGACGAGTAATTTGGTATAAAATACATAGCTGTATGTCTTTTCCGCACCTCTCTGTGAATTGTGACAAAAAAACAGGCAGTTTTTGCGGTGACTCTTTTACACCCTACACCATTCAAATAGGTATGCGCGACCTCTCCGGCTAAAATTCATTGTTCGGCCGGATTTTTTCTTAATCAATATGATATTTCGCACAAAATTATCTATGAGATTGATCAAAATCTGTGATGACGGACGAAAATTATAAAAATTTAATAAAATGTATTTAAAGTATTTTCGGCCAATTTAATCCACGCCGACCAAGCAAATCTCATTCGTCTAAGTCAGTCTTTCTCAAAGTGGGCGATAAAGCCCCGTTGTGGGCGTTGGAGGCTTAGAGGGGGGCGGTAAGGGTCCCAGAAGAAATTGGGGGGCGCTGATGTGATTTAAGGGGGCGATGGATGATTTGTAACTTTAGCTATTTCATATTTTGAAATTTACTGAAATTAAAATCCTTCTACTACACAACATCCATTTATTAGTTTATATTTATGCCCTATTTTATTGTATAAATTTAAACTAAAAATATATAAAATATTTAATATTTTTAATGCGTTCACAACGGTAGTTATATCTAAAGATATTAAGTAATAGGTATCAAACACTGAAAAATAATCGTGTCTTTAAGTGTCGCAGGTGAGGTCCCCACCTCCGAAGACACGTGTATTAAAAATGGTATATCTATTGTTGTGGCCAAGCTGAGCACTTGCCGAACGCGGGATTTTTTTATGATATAAAATTGAAATTATAACGCTCAATTATAATTCACCTTTGGCGCGAACAAATATTGTACGATTTATTTGTGCAATCCTGTATTATAGTCCGTCAACGTTCGTGCGGTCCGTGTTTGCGGAGTGCAGGTACGGGGAGTAACAAATTCCAAATACACAGCCCCGGCTCACGACCGGCCGGCGACTGACGTGACCTAGTGATGTAAGAATACGTATCCAAATTTTCGTTGAATCCGAATATTAAACAAATCCGTATATTCCGGAATAAGTCCGTAAATTCGAATACGTATTCGGTATCGAAACGGGAGCGAATGAATTCTTCCAACTGCCGGTTGATAGGCATCGACGCGGGCTCGAATATGCGATCGGATCCGTAATCGTTACGAGCTGTCTTATAAAGATTTTTCCATTTATCCCTAGATGGCGCTGTCCTTAATTAAAGCACTTTGGGCATACATAAAAAACTTAATTTTTTTAAATAAATACTTATTTTTTAATGCGAAAAAATAAGCGCTAATAATTTCGTCACTCCCTCACGGAAACGTAAATGTTGCGCGAACTTTCTTTTATATGCTAGATAATAAAACAAAAAAAAATAGAATCAACTTTATCCGCAATAATTTTAATAAGACTTGACCTTCAAGCAAAAAACAGTATTGTTTACCTTACGAGTTTAACGTAACCCATTTTAAAAAATTCAAAAACTTAAAAATAAAAAATGCAGGGGAGGAAAAAAAGGTTACCTGAGAAAGTTTTATTTTTTTCATTTGACTTGCAGAGCTGTTGTTTTATATTCTTTGTTCCTATGTTGAAACGAATATTTGTTTCTATGTTGCCTTGCTATAACTATTAATAAAATAATAAAATTAAGTATACTGTTATATATTTTTAACCGTAACCTATTATTTACCTCGTCGCCGTTTAGTTTATTTTATATATTTTTTTAACAGAACAAACATTTTGATAAGCATAGCGAATAAAGATGAATGTTGTGTAACATAAAGCGGAATTTGAAGCAGCTGCGGCAACCCTGTTGATTACTTGCAACTGTATTTGAATTCGTATCCTTTCCTCTATTTGTCCGCCGCGCCGGCACGTCCGGTATCAGCTGTGCGCGACTCCGCGCTCTATATTTACGGTTGCCTATGTTATAAGGACTTCTTATGGATAGGTATTCGCATATTGAATCCGAATCTCTCTTGATTCCGAATACGTATAATCCGAATATCAAAAGGATACGGAAATTTACATCACTAACGTGACCTTCCGCCGCATGCATCGCACTCGCTCACCATCCCGCCACTCCGCCCGCTACCCCGATACTCATTGTAAAGTTGTATTAATATTGCTTAATGTTGAATATTGTTTATTTTGAATTAAAGATACTCCTAATATTGTAAAGTTGCATTATTATTGCTCTCTTTGATAAGAAAAATCTCGTTTAAAATATAGGTTTAATTAAACTTCAGGCGGGACTAATATCTTATTGGATTTTTAAGGTAAAAAAATGGGGGGGCGCTACAAAATATTTGATTTTCAAACTGGGCGTTAGAGGAAATAAGTTTGAGAACCTCTGGTCTAAGTGTTAACTTTTAATTTTTATTAAAAATTTTAGTAAGCTTAATCACCTAGCTTTTAGGATTGGTGGCTCCTGGACTATCATAACTGCGCCTTAAATTATACACAGGTATTATGTAAGTGTTTAAAAATCGGGTTACTTCGAGGCTCTCCTTGGGAATCTCTTTTGTAATAGTGCATCTAACTACAACAGTAAGGGGGTCTTTTATGTAGATATATTTTATAAGGATGAAATTTATGACAAATTAAAATTCTTTTGACACTAGTACGCCTTGTGCCTGAAACTGTCTCCAACTGCCCGGTACTCATAGTCTGATCATTATTTACGTGGCCTACAACAGTAATTTCTATTGCTCAATTTCGCACAATTCGATCTGCAGCCACATGTTTTCGGTTTGTCACAGATCTAGTCTCCCGAAACTTATCCACCAGCTTAAAAAAGATACTTTCTGCTCACATGCTTATTCGGGTTGAGTCTGATAAATAATTGGGCTGCAATATTAGCCAATTAAGCGTTTTCGTAGTTCAATTTTAAATTTTTATTTTAAATTTTATTAAAAATTAAGTTTAAATTTCTAGCTCGTTGCAATACAATATTAACATCATTAAAATGAACAAATAAAAACTATTTTTCATTTTAAAACGGATGTAAAAAATTGCATTTTATTGTGTGCCATAACCAGATACCGATAGACAGTGTTGTATATTGAGCATATTTAATTTTAAATTCTACAAAATTTATTATTTAGTGCCAAAAAAATTTTTAAGTTGTGCTACTGTAAAGATAAAAGCAAGGATAAAAAATAATAAAAAACTGCATAATAAAGCCCACAAGTATTAAACACACAATGGAAAATGCAATGAAAATGAAAACTTTTAATTAAGTCCTTTTCAACATAGGACTATTTTTATAATGCATTTTCTAGAGAACTACTGACCCAAAATTAACAAATAATGAGACATTAAAAAGAGATTGAGTAACAAAAGATTTTTCTTTAAATGACAGCAAATGACACATCGACGTTGTTTCGTTGTCACTGGCCCACCTTGTATAATATACTAAGTGACATAGAAATCCGAACACCCAGTTTAAATGATTTTATTTTAATAAAATTTTGTATAAGTACTTAATGAAGCATAATAAGTAAATGATTAAAATATTGCATTGCTTTAAAGCCCTTTTACCTTTAATAATGTGTGGATGCACCCCGATGTGTTACGCATTCTCCAACGCATCTAGGCATACGTCTGATCAGGTGGTCAATGTCCTCCTGTGGTATCTCATTCAAGGCAATCACCAACTCCTCTCGAAGTGCTCCTAGAGTCTGATGAGGACGTTGCAAATTGAGCAATCTAGTACCCATCATATCCCACACGTGTTCAATTGGGGATAAGTCGGGAGATCTTGGTGGCCATGGTAACAATGTGACATCATTATGTTGAAAGAAGTCCATTGTGACTCTAGCAACATGTGGTCGGGCATTATCTTGTTGGAAAGTTGAATTTGCCAGGGTGTCAAGATATGGTAAAAGATGGGGTTCTAGAACTTCTTGGATATAACGCTGCGCGGTCATGTTACCTCTGTTTGAAGATTAGAGGTAACCTGGAACCATAAGCTATAGCACCCCAAACCATAACTCCAACAGTGTGATAAACATGTCTTTCAACAAAAAACTGTGGATTCTTCCTTTCACCACGTCGCCTTCTAACCCTAACTCGACCATCGTGCATGCCTAAACAAAATCGAGACTCATCACTAAAGACAATACTGTTCCATTCCTGATCCCAGAGTGACCGTTCTCTGCACCACTCAAGGCGATTACGTCGATGTTCTGGAGTTAAAGGGAGGACCCAGTGTGGTCGGTATGAAAACAGGTCAAAACTTCTCATTCGTCGGTAAACAGTTCGCATGCCAATAGGTCTTCCATGTTCTGCAAACCATTCATTTGCAATGGACCTGGTAGTGGAGAAACGGTCCCTTGAAGCCAATTATCTTAGGCGACGATCTTCACGGTCTGTTGTTCTACGGCGGCGTCCAGTGCCCCTTCGCGTACGGCCTTCTTGAACCATACCTGACAACACCTAAGCACAGTGTCTACACTTCTTCGCACTCTAATTGCAATTTCCCGAAAAGAAAGTCCAGCTTCCCGAAGTCCCACTATACGGCCCCTCTCAAACTCCGTACTCTAGGCATCGTAACCAATCGTAAAGAATGTCAAGAACCAAAATCGGCCAAATTTGGATCTTTACTGCGGCTGCAATATTCATTTTTAAATTGTTAGTTAATTTTAAAAAAAGCAGTATAAAAACCGAAATCTCAGACTGATAAGGCTGCAAATTTCATCAATTGTTATTTTCAGTAAGATAAATAAATTCACCAAATTTTATTAAAATAAAACCATTTAAACTGGGTATTCGGATTTCTATGTCACTTAGTATAGTCCCTAATAAAATATGGCACTGCAAAAGATGCCAATAAACATTTTCAGGTTTTAAATATATACCTGATTTGCTGATGTTAAATTTAAAAAAAAATACTTGAGACATAATCGCAATACATTTATCCGATCACTAGGTAAGTAGGACAATATTTATTAAGTAATAGGGCAATTTTACTATATTGATTTAATAAACTGCATCGGTATTTTCAATTTACTCTTACTTAATATTTGTTTTTTTTAATTATTCTTTTTAAGAACAAATGTGCAGCTTGTTTACGAGGCGTAAAATCGCTTAATATAAATTGTGGTTTCATCCTACATGCTTTCTCTCATAAATAACTTTGCCATGTTAACACAAGTCGTAGTAAAGATGACTGCAGTTTTACGTAAAACCTTATGTTAAGGTTACAAAAGGGCAATATGTTAGCAAAAAACTTTTCTTTTATCTTATTTTCAAATAATATAGGGAAAATAAAATATTTTTTGTCATATATAACCAAAAAACAAATATTTTTTAAGTAACACCAACTTGCCGTCATTATTTTGGTCTAAACAAATAGATACCTGTAGCAAGCCCTCTTTTTGTAAGAGTTAATTTTATAGTCGAATGATAAATTAGAAAGGACGATTTTTATTTATAAATTCCTTTTTTATAATAGGTTTATAAATCGAAGTTATGTTTCCCATTTTTACCCACTTTATTTGTGTAGCCAGCAATATTTTTAAGAGGCGTATTAAGTTAATTTTGTTGTGACTTCATTACAAAAAAAAAAAAATTAATAAAATAAAATTTAAAGGTATTTCCTAATAAAGTTAATAGGATTTTAAATATAATCTAATAATAGTATACAGTATGTCCGCGAATGCGGTTAACAAGAGGACAAATGAACTTAAAATTGAAAAAAATCAAGATTTTTGCAAGTACGTGTTTTACTACTTTTACTTGAAAATTATCTTTTTATTATGCTTACCTGAAAATACTACATTTTCAACTGTGTATTAAATACAGTAAATATGACATTTTCAGAACAGCGCACGGATTTTTTTTTTACGATCCCTCTTTCCGTGCGCTTATACAAAAATCCATCCGTGGAAACTGTTCATAACAACGATTTATTTATTAATGACATATTTTTTTTTCTGTCAGTAAAATTTATGCCATTTTCAAAAAATGAATTCAGATTTGGAAGAAAATCCGGATATACCCGATATTATATTACAACAAGCGGCAGAAATGAGTGCAGATTTATTTCCAGTGAAATCCAGGTTGAGTTATGAACATGAATATTACATTTTTACCGAATGGCGGACTCAGAAAAGAATCACAATTGTGAGTGACGATATTCTTTTAGTTTATTTTTCTGAAAAAAGCCAAATCTATGAAGTCATTTACCTTATGGAGTCGGTTCTCCATGTTAAAGAGTTGTTTGGCAATAAAAGAAAATACTCACAACCAATATCCAAAAACTATCGCTTTTTTTGAAACGACAAGCTGTAGGATATGTACCAAAGAAATCCAAGGTTCTTACATCAGAAGAAGTAACCAAATTTTTATTTAAAGATGGACAATATCTACTAGCAAAAGTAATTTTAGTGTTTGGCATCTTCGGCGCATGCCGCAGAGATGACGTGTGAGTTTAGACGATGTGGAAGATAATGGGCGTTTCCATGTCGTGTTCTTACGAGATGGAAAAACTCACAAGAAGTTTTACCATTACCAATGAAAATTGCAAATTCAATCCCTGTACACTTTATCGTAAATACGCAGACCTCCGCCCTAAAAATATGGCGAGTAGAAGATTATTTGTTGCTTACCGAAACCAGAGATTTTACGCTCAACATGTTGGATGCCATACTATTAGTGGTATTTCAAAACTTGTTGCAAAATACTTAAAACTAAAAAATTACGAAGAATATACCGGACATGGGCTAAGGCGTTCTTCGGCTACCATGTTGATAGAAAGCGGCGGTGATCCATTTGTCCTCTTGTTAACCGCATCCGCGGACATACCGTATATAAGATCGTCCAAATTTAATAGTTTTATCAAAATAGAAGCCTAAGTATAATTAAAAGGACAAAATATCGGTGGCTACAACAAACAATTTCGGCGATTTTAGCTCCAAAAAGCTATTTAATTCAGTTAGTCGGTAATTGTTGAAATTTCCCAATCTTACATAGTCTACTTAATAGCTCTTGTAATGGGTTATTATTACAAAAAAGGCCTAGGGGCAGAAATATCGGTAAAGTTGTTTAATAAAGTAAAGCACCAAGCTTTATATTCCGAAAAGTCTATGCCTACTCATTAACCTAATTAAACATTTTATATTAAGCAAAATCTATTTAAAAAAAGAGGATATCGACTGTTTTTTTTTTCATTTACAACTGTAAACATGAATGTTGTATACAGCCTTATAATGTGGTATACCGTGTTAGCTCTTGCCTTCATTTATGGATTATACCTGCCGACAGCAATAAAACTGCGGATCGGTAGGTATTAAAGGACAGAACATTAGGGACGTTTATTTAGTTAAGTATAATCTTAAAATTACATTAAGAAATTAAATATTTATAACTGCATTATCTATACATAATCACATTTTTAATCTAAATATCTAAATTTAATTCTGTTTCACTATCAGAGTCATCATTAAGATTAATTACAATAGGATTTATATTGGATAGAAATGTAAGAGTCCCCAATTTTTATAATGTGCTGTAGTGAATTTTTTCAGCTCTCAACTGGTATGTTGGTGATTACATTTTTATCAAATCTATAACACTGGGACTCAAAGTAGGTGTAACATTTTCTGCTCTGATCTTTGATTTTACTTGGTTCCACAAATGCTCTTTGGGGTTAAACATACAGTGATACGGAGGAAGCCGTAAGACAGTATGCCCAGCCGGTTCAACCAAATTATCATATTGTTTTTTAATTGCATACGAATTTAGGACTTCCAAAAGTTGCATTTTTTGTAACTGAATGTAAAATAAATATTATTTTCTAACAAATATTTCTGGATTTCAGTTTTTGAACTTGATGAAGCTGGTGCTTTGTGTAGCAGACGGCTGTGGTAGCTTGCGTTATCCATGACAATAACACTGTTGTTTGGAATATTTTTTAAAAGATAATTTTGAAACCAGTTTTCAAAAAGTTCTGCACTTGTATCCTTATGATAATCCAAGCTAAAATTATTAATATTCTTTGCAGACAACAGCAAGCAGTTTGGGACAAATCTGTCTTCTGAACCAGCGTGTATTATGGTAATGCGTTTTCCTTTATTTGAAGATGCTTTCGTCTGACAGTTTTGACTGGAATCAACCCATCCTTTAGATACTGTGTCGTGTGTATCGAACCATATCTTATCAAGGTAAATTATGGATCTGTTTTCTAACCTATATCTTTTAATTTCTTGAAGGTAATTAAATCTCTAAGTGCGTAATCTGTGCGATTCCAGTACTACTTGTCTTTTGTCTATTTTGCGTTATTTAAATCCCATTTTACAAACAACTTTATATAGGGTGGCACGGCTAATATTTATATTGGTTTCGTCTTTGTCTAGCTTCTTTTTTAGTTTATCCAAGGTAGGAATAATTCCGCTTTCATAAAGACAATATATTTTCCTTTTTATTAGGTCCTGATCACTATTGTCAATACGGTGAGATTGAAAATCACTACGTTTTTTCTTTTGTTTAATTCTTCATTATAATAATATCCGTTATTGATGATATTGGAGTTTTTGTAAGTAGACAGGTTTCTTTTGAAGCTTCTTGTTTAATTAGACCTCTACTGATTAAAGTTTCATACGCATTTTTCACAACCTATTTTGCATGACAAATGATTTCGATGCGACATAGTTATATTCTCGTAAAACAACTTTTTCAAAACGCACAGTAAAAACGGTTATTCAACACTGCTACTAAAATATTAGCCAAAATATGTATATGCCTAATGTTTAATAATTAAGAAATACCTGGCCCACCCCTGCCCTTATAAACAAATGAGTTTACCCAATAACAATAGATAATAAAATCTTTAAAGGTTTATTGGGGTATGGACCGTCAAAAGCCATAACTATATACAGTGCCTTCATTAATGTTTGTAAACCACGTGACCACGCGATTTTGGTTTGTAAAAGTGGCTCCACTGGTTGGTTTCTTTCCTATTTATAATGTTGCCACGACGAAAAAAAGTTTGTAAAGTTTTTGTCGACATTTATTTTTTTCTGACAATTTACCAGCTTCTAAACACCGAACAAAGCAAAAAATGTGTAAATCAAAATTACTGATTATAATAACCTCCTAAAATATTAAAATTCCAAAAAAATCAGAATCAGTGCAGGTTAGTGGTTAAAAGAACACACCTTTTATGAGGAAAAATATTAGTGTTGGCAACACAGCAAGCTCTGTTTCGACAGTAGACTTGACTGACACTACTGACAGACCATTGTTGGCGTTAGCGGTATTTGGTTCCTGGATAGTTTTTTTTGAAAAATTTTTAGATTTTTTTTGATCAAATTATGTTCGAAAACGAACCTTACAAGCCTAAAACAGTTCTTTTCAGAACTACTTTTCATATTTCGAGTTTTAAAGGTAAGTTACATGTGTTTTTGTTATTGAGGTTACGTAAATATAAATGTTGTTTACTTTTAGAAAATGTTTAAAATGTGGACTGTGGAACAAGATGCCTTTATATAATGGCGCATTTTAGAAGTGCAACTCGTAATAAGGATGCAATTTGGTCTTATTCTCTCCAAAGTTGCATGGACCAGTTTGGAGAAAGGTTTTCTGATAATCTTGTTGAGTACGAAACTTTTGTCCATCACAGGCGTGCTAATCAATCGCTTTGAAAACAAGAATTGCATTTGTAAGGGCAAGTCCACTGGAAGGCCTACCGTGCTACCTGTTCTTGATATACATGCCCGAATGGAGCACATTCCTAACAAATCAGTGGAGAAGTTGTCTACTCAGTCCGGTAAGGATACTATATTAAATAAAAATTGAAATTAATGTTTACAGTGCCATATCTTTTTTTAGAAATGTTCGTTAGTACTTGCCATAAAAAGAGGGTGCAGTTTTGTCAATGGTTTAATGAGATTCTTAACAATGAATGATGTTTTGGACCGTACTTTCTTCTCTGATGAAGCGTGGTTTCATTTGCCTGGTTAAAATAATTGGAATTTTTTGTATATTGTTTTATCTTAATTTCTTTTAGCATGTAATAATTCTCCTAATGTTTTTTATTATGTAACTTAGGTAGTGTAATTTATTAATAATGTTAAAATAAATCTAAGTCATGTCCATCATTTCAAGTCAAGTAGTTTTATTTAAATAATATGAATAAACTTTGTAAACTAAGAGTTAATGTGACTTGAATTTTCCTATTAAGTTTAAATTGACTAAAATCCAAAGGTATAATAAAATATATTAATGAATCTTCTCTAAACCCAACATAGTCAACGGAACATGGCACCAAAATAGGCCTTACGAGGGATTTTTTGTGCAGTAAGATGGATTCAAATGCGGTTTCTTGCATTCGAATTGTATAAACATATAGAAACTTTGTAAAACAAATTTAATAAATGGGAAATAAATAACTGCATTTTTGCATTAGAAAAATGCATTTTTGAAATGCATCTTAAAGTTTGCAACCATAAAAAAATTATAACTAGGTAAATAATGATGCAAATGGCCTTGAATTTGTTCCTCGGGGGGTTTTCGAGGTCGTTGAACACTCACATGATATTGACAAGGGCCTGGGGAGTACCTGGTGCGCGCTAAGGATGGTGTAAACGTCGTCTTCTAAAGTTTTACAACAAATCCTGCTAATGTCGGTCCAACTGTCGTAAAACTCCACTAGACCACGTTTACACTATCCTTAGCGCGCACCAGGTGCTCCGTAGGCCCTTGCCAATCTCATAGTCAGCATGTCAGCGACCTTAAAAACTCCCGAGGAACAAAATTCTCAATTTCATCATTATTTATCTAGTTATACATTTTTAATAATTGCAAACCTTAAAATGTAATTTAAAAATGTTTTTTTAATGCAGGTTTTCATTTTCCAATAATTAAATTTGTTCACAGAGTTTGTAGACGTTGATACAACAAAATGCAAAAAACCCATTCAAATCCATCTTACTGCACAAAAAATCCCTCGTTTCCTTGACTAAAATTTTTTTGTACCTTAATCTAAAATTAAATTATTGACAAACAAGAGACTCAAAACTAAATGCTTAAAAAATTACCCAAAAAAAGGCTGTAAATAACTTGGTTCAAATTACAATTACTTAAAAAAATGATAAAGGTTTTTCTAACCTTAAAAAATGTTTTGACATTTAAATATCGATTTTAAAATGCCCGGCGCTAATGAATATTTCTAGGGATATTTTATTAAATTTTGTGCAACCTCTGAATAGGCAATCCGCAACATTTTTGGTCACGTGGTTTACAAACATTAATGAAGACCCTGTACTTTTAGACAGACTATACTGTAGTTTAAAATTATTCATGTTTGGTTGTAGTCCTGTCTAGGTGATAATACGTAGACGTTCACAATGGTGCGTAATATACCAAAAACGACAAAAGTGCATTAGTATATAGTGCTCTTGAAGACTAGAATATGGGAATTAGATTGCAACAATTTAATGTAAGACGAATAGAACATCAGAAAACGAGATGTTTTTATAAAACATGGCTTTATTTTCTAAAACTAAACCCAAATACTTTCCTAAACATAATATTGTTTTAGTAAAGTGGATAACCTTTATCAAAAAAAAATCTTGAAAAATACACCATTATAATGACCTCTTAATACATGATTATGGTGGTAACATGATATATTTGGGCCAATACTTAACCGAGGAATATAATAACAGTAACATTCATCTTTTATTTTAAGTTTCACCTTCCAATCTAATGTGACCTACATATATTTAAAAGCAAGATAAAAGTTTTGGAGAAACAAAAGCCCCACGGATCATAACGAATATATATTATATTTCAGCGTCCATTCCTCTGTATCACTTGACCACGTAGTACGCCCCTGTCGTGCTTATACTCACTAGTTGAAAGTTTTATCTAGTGCCCGTGTTCCCTCAGGTTCCCGCTGTAACTCTCATTCCCTTTTTAATGTTGACGCGTTGACACCGGATAAATTTCTTCGGAATTATCGATACCGTGAATCAAACCCTATTACAGACTTTCTTTTTCTCTTAGTGAATGGTGTGTGTGTGCATTTTAAGGTGTTATTTTCTCCTTTTGGATATACTAAATATATCAACATCAGGAAATGTAAGTACAAAAACTATACAGTAAAGCGCAGACCACTGCGAACATGGACGACCCTAGATGATTTTGGATGTACCTAAAAACGCCGCACGCATTGCTTATCGATCAATAATTTTCCACGAACAATTCAAACGTTTATTTCTGAAATAGTTCTTTAGTATCGAAAGCTCGACAGCAATAGTTGTATTGTCGATTATTTCGACCAAAAAGTTTTTTTAATAATAGTTATTAATAATGGATGTTTACGAACTGGAAGACAAAATTTAAATTATTGAATGGAATCACCGTGGAAATCCTGTTAGGGGAATTGGGGAATTATTTATAATTTATTTCCCCAACCAGGCCGACTCCCACGATTTCCACTTTTACCGAATCATTAAAAACTTTCTGACATTTGGTTGTTTAACTCCAGAAAACATAAACATGATAGTGCCTCAGAAAAAAACAACAAAAGGGGAAAAGAAAGAAATTATGGTAGTGGCAAGTGTTATTAAAAATCTACAGTTTCCATTAATACAATTGCAGAACAGGTTTTTTTAGCAGAAGATCAGTGGAAAGAGTGCTGAAAAAATTGATACCATCCTACAAAGTAAGAAAAACCAATTAAATTTTCCCTGATGATCATTTTAGACAAGGAATTTTTTTAAACTGTAATGGAAATGAAAAATAACAATGAAAATTTTATAAGAAACATTTTTTTACTGATGAATCGACAATTTTTACTTCATGGTCTCACCCAACGATTTTTTTCTGAGGTCACGTAAAATCATAAATTTATGGTTTCCAGGGAATAGGGCTAATAATCTACAAGAATTGCAATTACAAATTGGGAATTGGGATTTAGGTTATTACCCTTAACATTCTAGCAAATGTCAGAAGGCGTTTTTTTGACAATCTTGTTTTTTGTTTGGCTCAAGAAGGTGGTTTATTTTGATCATCTTTGATAACTTGCAAAAGAGTTTTTCTTTTTATTCTAGAATGCACATTAAATTATTTTCTTAAAAATATCTTCTACGTTCCATTATTTATTTGAGAAAATTATTTTTTTTTTATTAGGAAAAACTGTTTGGTTTTTAAGCAGCAAACGTTGCGGTCTCGTAAGCCACTAATTTTAAATTTATGACTGATAAGAAATCCCATCGAAAGTCGGTTGACGCTAGCTAGCTCCTACTACTTGCCTATAAACACTGCATCCTCTTACTGAAAATAAAAACGTAGTAAACAACTAAACTGGACAGATAATTCTTCCGAATTTATCACCGCACTCCCCACCAGTCCTAACCAAAAATGCGCCACGTGAGAAAACGAGACGGAAGTTGAGATGCAAGCCACAAAATTATTATTGGTATTTTAGAATTGGGTACATCCAAAATTGTCCAGGAGCCTCCTATGTTCGCAGTACGGTGCGCTTTACTGTATATGCCTTTCTTGTTGTTTTTTTTAGCACATTTTAGCAAAAATGAGTTCTGAATTAAGCGACTCAGGAGATGAAATTTCCAAAAAGGAGTTGCTGAAAAAGATTAAGAAACTGGAACGGAAAGTGCGCAAAAATAAACGTAGGCACAAACAACGCTCAGGGTCAAACAATCGCAGAGCAAAGACAAACGATCGTAGATCAAGACCCAGATGCAGATCGACATCTACCATAAGGCCTAGATCACGCAGCTTGAGTCCACATCCCTCAACCTCAAGACTGTAAAGAGATAATCGTGGCCCGAGAGGCCCGGGATCTCGACACAGCAGTGAAGATCGAATCTCTGAAGATTCGGCGAGTCACATATTACAAATGGATGATCACAATCCGCGAGATGTGGCCTCCATTGAACCCCCTCTACATGGGCATAACATATTCGTCTCCAGTATTACAAATTCACAACGATGAGGATATATCGGACGATCTTATTAAAATTCTGGGCAAGAATCCAGAACAAAACCCCGATAAAAATGCTCTAATACACCCTGCGCTAACTTCTAGATGGAGTCATGTACTATTTAATGGATTGGAGAAGGAGGAAAAAATCACATTGCTAAACAAATATGTGCTTCCTTCCAACTGCGAAGCCATGACCCCACCCGAAGTAAACCCAGAAATTAGAAATATTTTGTCTAATCCCAATTTAAATAGAGATAAAAATTTGCAAGCTCAACAAAATCAATTATCTAAAGGCCTAGTAGCGCTTTCTGGGAATGGAGATTATATTAATGGACAAAATGGATATTGCCAAAGGGAAAAAAAGAGAACCTTCTGGGATTTTTAAAGTGACTCTGGTCGTATTCTGACAGATTTACAATACAACATAACGATGGTCAGGCGAAATCTAATAACCCCTAGCTTGAGTAAATCTGTCAAAGAAACTGTGGAAAAAACCAAACCCATAAATTTTTTGTTTGGCACAGAACTAACAGAAAAGGTAAAAGAAGAAAAAATCCTTTGAAAGGACAAGTAAAGACCTAAGATCAGTACCTTCAACATCCCAAAACAAATTTAATTATACGCCTACGCCATACAACAAACACCCAAAAAAAGGGGGGTCAACACTGGCTATAACGCTAATAATGCTTTAAACAGAGCTCGCCCGCCCTATCGACGACGAGAGGCGATGGGAGCACAAAAGGGCCACTTCTCAAACCCAGATCAAAGACAATACAGGAAGAGGAAATAACAGTAAGTGATACAGTTTTTGCGGGCCGCCTAAAATATTATAGGAAATAGTGGCAAAATATCACGCCAAGCAAGTTATTATTATCATGGCTGAAAGGTTATACCATTCCTCTCAAAGAAATACCTTGCCAACAAAAAGCTCCTATACAAAAATTCAATAAACAAGACCAGCATTTTATAAACATTGCTATAGGGAAATTATTAGATATGGGGGCTATTAAAACATGTATCACAACAAATGATTAATTTATCTCTCCAATTTTTGTCAGGGACAAGCCAGATGGGGAAAAAAGGTTCATTTTAAATCTTCGTGAATTTAACACATACGTAAATGCATCACATTTTAAAATGGAAGATTTTAGAACAGCCATGAAATTACTGCAAAATGGCTGCTTTATGTCAACCATAGATTTAAAAGATGCTTATTTTTTACTTTCCGTTGATAAAAATCACAGAAAATATCTGAGATTTTTATTTAAAAATTAACTATATAAATTTACTTGCCTACCATTCGGCTTGTCCTCCGCACCCTATTGTTTTACGAAACTAATAAAACCCCTTATTAAAAATATCAGGAAACAACATATATGTTGCGTAAATTACTTAGATGATTTCTTAATATTTGGAAATACATATGAGCACTGCAAAAACAATACTCGATATACAATTAAACTTTTAGAAAAATTAGGATTTATCATAAATTACGAAAAAAGTAGATTAATTCCAAAAACTAAACAAACTTTTCTAGGATTTATTTATAATAGTGAAAAAATGTTGCTTGAATTACCGGGGGAAAAGCGACTTAAAAATAAAAATTACATTCAACGATTTCAAAAAAATAATAGAATCCATAACGTTAGAGAGATATCTAGACTTTGCGGAATATTAATATCAGTCTGCCCAGCCATAAAATATGGTTGGTTACATACCAAGGCACTTGAAAGGGACAAATATATCGCTCTCGAGGCCAATAATAAAAATTACGATTCTAAGATGAAATTAGGCGCAGAGGCACTTGAAGATCTCTCTTGGTGGTGTAATAATATTTTATGAGCCAATAACAATGTTAAATTCGATTCTTTCGATATGGTAATTTTTACGGACTCATCCTTAACAGGTTGGGGCGCATGTTCGGGTAACCAAACAACCAATGGCTGGTGGGATGAAAAACAAAGACATAAGCATATAAATGAATTAGAATTGTTAGCAATTTTTTATGGCATAAAATGCTTTACCAAAAATACAAAAAATGTACATATCTTAATACGAACAGACAACAGAACGGCCCTATCGTATATAAACAAAATGGGGGGTATTAAATTTACAAATCTTGCGTCACTAGCAAAAGAAATCTGGCAATGGTGCGAAAAGCGCAATATCTGGCTGTTTGCATCATATATTACATCATTGGAAAACCACGAGGCAGATAGAGCATCTAGAACAATGTCAATAGATACAGAGTGGACCTTATCTCAGTTATATTTTGAACAAGTTACATCTGAATTTGGACAGCCAGATATTGATCTATTCGCTTCAAATCTTAACCACAAATGTAAACCAGATCCTAATTCTATAGCAGTAGGTGCGTTTACTCTGCAGTGGAATAATTTTTCGTGTTTTTATGCATTCCCACCGTTTTCATTAATTCTAAGAACACTTAACAAAATAATAAACGATAAAGCAGAGGGAATACTAATAGTACCCTGGTGGCCTAGCCAACCATGGTACCCTCTTTTCGAAAAACTTAAACAAAAAGAAATATATTTGGGACCCAATAATAATATTCTTTTTTCTCCTTTTAGAGTTCAACATCCTCTAGCAAGGAGCCTTATCCTGGTCGTGGGTGCATTTATACACTGGCAAAACATCTTTTAGACCTAATTAAACCACTGGTCGGTTAGTCACCATGTTTTGTTATAAACTTTAATCATTTTATTAACATTCCTAAAAATGTAGAAATGGGACTAGATGATACTTTTATAAGTTTTTATGTGGAAAGTCTATATACAAACGTACCAGTAGAAGAATCATTAAACGTTACCCGAGCCATGTCTAAAGAAGATAAAACACTAGTAGAACGCACCACCCTGCCGCGGGATGAGGTGATGAAGTTGTTGAAGCTGTGCCTCCGTAGTTCCTAATTTCAAGTGAGAGATGAGTGCTACGCTCAGGATAATGGACTCCCCCCATGGGTTCGTCGCTCTCCCCAGTGTTAGCAAATATTTATATAGAATGGTTTGAGGAAAACGCAATTAAAACAGCACTAATTAAACCAAAAATTTTGCTAAGATATGTTGATGAAACTTTTATTGTATAAACAGGTAATGACAAAAAACTTGAAGGTTTCTTAAACATCTTAACTGCCTCCGACCTTATATTAAATTCACAATGAAGAAGGAGCAAAATTCTGCTCCACCTTTTCTCGACGTTCTAGTCAAACGAAATATCCATTATTTATACAAACCCCGGTATACAAAAAACCTAGCCATAGTGGACAATATTTAGACCAGAATTTTAATCACTGTAACGAAACAAAACAGGGGTTCGTATTTACATTATATAACCGCGCAGTGACCTTATGTTACCTTAGGAATCCCTGCAAGAGAAAATAAGTAATATAACTAGGGAAGTTAAGCAGTACGAATACAGTAAAGGAAACAATCAAGAAATATCAATATAATACAAAAAACTGTAACTTAAACGAGACTTCACATAACCAAATATTATTGACAATTTCACATATTACAGGAACTTCGCAAATACGTATAATATTAAAACGGCATTTAAGTTCCAAACAGCTCTAAGAAGTAATCTTACTAAGACGAGACCGGACAGCAGTGTTTCAAATAATAATTGTATCTACAAAATTCCCCGTGAAGGTGGTAAGGTAAACATTGAGGAAATGAAAAGACCTATAGAAATACAATTAAAGAACACAAAAAACACAACACGCTTGGTCAAAACAACACTGCATAAAATGGTCAAAAGCAAAAATTATTTATAAAGAAGCCCTCTGGAAGAAAAAACAAATAAAGAGACTGTAATAATTGTAAACAACCTAAATGTAATTAGCAAGCCAAGTATCGATATTCCAAATATCGATACTAGACTTGCCATTGCTGGCCATTACTGAACCGGGAAAAATAGGTAAGGATTCGGTGAACAACGAATAGTATATAAGTCGTAGCTTTTAAGAATAGTTTTTAGTTATCACCACGGTTGGAGTTTCATCACTAAGCGAAACGTTGTGTATCAATTAACAAATAAAGTCAATGGAAGTCTAAGATTTTAGTGTTATTGATAAATACCAAATAATATTATGTTAATATTTTTCTTTTATCTTAAATCGTTAACTGCCTAATATTATTGTTAAAAAATAATTTTATTTCTCTGGGAATAAATTAGTAAAAAAAATATTTGGCTTTTCTCCACAATTAAGTGAAGATGATAAAGCTATGTTTATTTTAAATTCCACAAAAATTCAGTTTTTTTTTTGTAAATTGCAAAGGGATCATCTACCCTTGACAATTTAACTAAAAACATATCAATATTTTATTATTTTTTTAAATAAAGGAGCTTAAATATAATAGAAAAGAAATAAATAAATAAAGGTATTTTTAAATTGTTTTCTTCTACTATAAAAAGAAAATATTATTAAAAACAACTAAAATTTACTTACAAATAAATATGAAAGGTGACCTACACGTCGACGTGTTTCGATACTTCTCTTCAGGGTATACCCATATTTGTTACAAAAATAATTAAACCATAAAAAAATACTTAAAAATATATTTATTTATTTTAAATTTTAATTAGGTTCATTTAATTAAAGAAATAATGATTTTAGCCATATTGTCGCAATTGTACAATTTTCTAAAAATTTAGATTTTTGTAAAATTTAAAATTAACATATATCTTTTTTTTATTCTGCAGTAAGCCAAAATATTTTTTTTACTAAAATAATCCCAGAAAAATAAAATATTAAAAAAATCTTAAATGGCTAGAACAATTTAATTATTTACAGGTATGTATAAGTTTAAATTTTATTTTTTATAAACTTTTAATTTAATACCGGAGAACACCAATTTAAAAATAAATTTATTTATCCATTTATTTTTTAATTTTCATCAGGTTTATTTTTTTTTAAGAATTAATAAAATATATTATTTTTCTTGGATTATTACAGTAAATTTTTTTTTCTACCGAAACTTTTCCAGAAAAATAAAATATTTTTTAAGCATATTCTTATAGGGCTAAAAGAATTTTAATCTTTATAGGTATGTATAAGTTTATATTTTATTTATTTTTAATAATTTTTTTTTTAATACCGGAGGACACCAATTAAAAATATATTTATGTATTTATTTGTTTTTTAATTTTTTATAGGTTTATTTGTTTAAGAAAATAATAAAATATTTGTATACTTTCAGTTATACTGTCACAAGGGTACATTATACCTTTACAAATTATTAAAAAAAGGTTTTTTTGGAATTTAAAATAAGCACAAAACCTTTTTTTATTCTAAAGAAAAGCCAAATATTATTTTATACCTAATATTGCTTACAAATTAAAAGGATATACGAATTTTAATTATTTCTGTTTCTCCCACCACTGTAGGCATTTATAACTGCAACCTTGCCTCGACTTACTAACAACCCCATTTTTATAAGAGACTTCTATTTCTTTCCCTTATACGAACTATAGGGGATTTGTCACTTTTTTGTAAATATTTTTACGGCTCATGGTTCAAGGAATTAGTCAACATTATCTCTTCTCTATTGCTACTACAGAATAACTCAAAGTGCCACTTTTATGCATTCTTTTACAAGTAATCTGGAGAGATCTAAACTTTCCATTTTGTTAAGGTATTTCTTTATTCTCCAAATCTGTAAATCATTAAGTCCCATTTTAATAAACAATCTTTTAGTTTAATTAAAACACCCATGGAACATCAGTACTTAGACTTTAAGCCTTGTGGGCTCTTCCAAGATAAAAAAGTTAGATAATTATCTTTGAAAAAAAGGATATTAAAATACCAATAAACATACTCCTAGCACAATACTATTAACACCTATAAACTTTTTAAACCAGATAAAATATGTATTGCGGCTGGTAATAAAAGATTGCTTACGATATGATATTACAGGACATCTAACTAACTGATTTTCGTTTAATAAACAAAAAAGGCACATAAAAACCAAGTATCATAATCCATAACATTACCGATGACTTCATTTATCACAAAAGCGAAATAAAATTATATATTTAGATGAGTATTTACATAAGGTTGCAAGAAACATCATCCATATTCAATGCTATGACTGAAACATTTTCATAATTTTTATTTTTAAAAGCACCGCTTAAATAAATGAATCGCTAACTATTTGCTAAAAGAATTGTTTTTGTTGCAATGAAAAATTACAACATGGTGCGGTGACAGGTGTTATGACTAGTGTATTTTTTTAATGATACTTACAAAGTATTTTTGAACACGCTTTTAACTATATAAATATATGACTGAGGTGACAGGGGATTAATGCTTTTTCTCTCAGAAGTACAACGTTTTTTAATCACCATTACCCTTATATAGTGGTATTGTATTGTTTGTAGAAAATAGGGTCCCTCGGATCAACATAGCCCTACTCCCACTTCGACCTAAATATAGGAAGATCTTTTGTGGATACCCTGCATTAGTTTATCCCCTAAATTTTCAAACTTTTTGCGAGGTTGGAGATGGTTGGGGGCAAGTTTCTTTCTATCTTTGGGAGTCAAAATTGCTTCTTCTGCATATTTTAGCCTATGCATTCGCGGTTTTGCTCGACCTGCCACAAAACTACGGAGTTCATTGTCAGTCTTTTCAATGTTTTTGAGGTCTTCAGAGGGACGTGTCTTGTAAAAAAGTTGATGACTATCATGAGTTCATTTTTTTAAATTTCTATTTTCTTCCACCGCGACCGATCGGCCTATTGTGGCTCACACCCTGTTATATTTCTCCCACCAGGTCCAGACTCCTAATAAATCTAATGATCCTATGCTCATGTTGGGAGAGAAATATTTTACCTCCCCCGGCAACAAGGTGTCATTGCCGAGGATTGCGAATCTTAGTCGTGCCATTGCTGGGCACGAACACAGTATGCGTTCTGCCGATTCGTCCTCCTCCATGCACATGCGGCACTCGGCGTCTTCTGGTAGGCCGATCTTGTGCATGTGGTATTTTAATCTGCAGTGTCCCGTGTACAGTCCCACTAGAGTTTTAGGGTGTACCCTTGATTGCTCCAGTAGTTTGACAGTACATTGTTGGTTCGGTGGGCTTATGAAGGCCTTCGAGTGTCTGAGACCCGGAAGTACATGCCAGTACCGCAGATTTTCTCTTTGTGTCCAAGCTCATATAAACTGCTTGGCCGTTTCATAAGATATACCGATGACCGGTTCCGGCCCTGTGAATTTTGTCCCCGCCCCCTTTTGGCAAGGAGGTCTGCGGATTCATTACCCTGTAGGCCGGTGTGTCCAGGTATCCACAGTAGTGTAACCTTATTGTTTTGACCCAGTTTGGTCAGCGCATCCTTGCAATTCCAGACGGTTTTTTTTACTTCTAGCTCCGAACATTAGTAACTACTCCTCTTAGTTGCTTGGATTACTGCTTAGTTATTGTGACATACTACCAATGGAATCCTACATACTTGTTTTCTCGCGAACCTTTAGAAATGTGTCAACAAATTACCAAGATAATTTACCCGTGAATTGAGATCGATGTCATCCTTTACCTATGAACGGTTAAGTTTTGTGGTTCAAAGAATCCTATCACCATTTGGACATTACTTTTAAAAATAATCTTGCTTGGCATAAGTATATTGTTTTTATAGCCACAGCAGTTTAAAAAAAGTGTGATTTTATTTAAATTTACAAATTACACCAATTTACAAAAAGGTTCCTTTTCTCGCCCATCGCCGATCTACAGGGAATCTGCTGCTGCGTGAAGACATCCACAGTACGTTAGTACATCGTACCCTAAGCAATTGATATTAGCAGTTTTTAATTTCAAAAAAATAAATACGTCGATTTTAAAGAAAATATTTTATAAGGGTTTATTCAAACGAAAAGTTTTCTTAAAAAAAATCAATTTACAGCTTGGTTTCGTCAAAAGAAGAATATGTTATAAGATTTTCCGGAACATCTTAAAAACTAAACACTCAAAAACCCTCTGGTATAATGAGGGTTCCAATTAAATCATCTAAACCTTTCCAAAGCCTCTTCGCTTACTCACTACCACTGCCCGTCACGCAGGAGGCTCGGGTTCGATTCGTGGCCGGAGAGTCATATTTTTTAAAGGTAGTAATTATGTATATAACGTCCGTAAGGGTATGACCGAGATGTCTAAAACGTGCCATAAAAATGCAATATTTGCATGTTTCATTAATTGGGCATTGTTGACGGATTTAGTAAATAAATGGGTTACCCATCTAAAAACCCGGCATCCACAATACCGATCTACTATTTAAGCATTAACAAGCCTTTGTGAGCTATCCTAAAGATAAAAAAACAGTTCTTGACTTCGTAAAATTTCAGTACGAAATCAATAGGCTCTTGTTTAAAAAGTCAGTTTTTTAAAATATAATAATAACTACAAACCTAACAAATCTTTATATTCTAACAAAAGTTATTGTTTCACACACAAAATAATGAAATTCTTCTATTTAAAATAAACATAATGTTTAATGGTTTTAAGAAAAATACGGAACTTCCTACTGCGTGCTTTTGATCGTATATTATGTGGGTGTGATATCAGAAAGGAGTAAAAAAAAATATGCGAAACACAGACGCACTTTCACAAAATAACATTTTAAAGGCTCTTTATCGCAATAACTAGTAACTTACTATTTTCATTGTTAATTGTTTGACGAGACTAATAGTTAGCTATTATGCTTTTATTTCTTTTTACAAATGAATGGTCTTTAAAGTAGCGTCCTTAATCATACGGTCATTTTTCTTTTATAAATTTACAGTACTTTAATCGGTCAGCGAGGACATAGTAGATTGTTATTTAAACGGTTTTATAAAATACAAATTCTTAATTTTTTTGTCTTTGTGGACTTATTTTTTATATTTAAAAAAAAAAACAAAAAAAGCTATTAAATGAACAAGGATCATTGTACAAGGATAATATAAGGTGATTATGGGATCAATATCGGAGATTATTAGTCGTCAATTAACGACCGTGTTAGCTACCTGATCTGAAAGTGAGGAGAGTAATAAACATTACTGCACCTAGGCTTTAGTAGGCCCGTTTTGCCACTTTCTAAAGGAAACTCCTTAGTCAGTGCGGCGCCCATCCTACTGATTTAAAATAGGTGAAAATGTCGCCGAGGGAAATCTCTTGGACGAGAGTGCAGGACAGTCACAAAGGATGTGCTCCACCGTCTCGTCTTCCAGTTACCAACCTCTACACAAAGGTTTGTCATTTATACTTGTTCTGAAAAGGTGTTTATGGAGTTGATGATGTCCAGTAAGAACGCCGTTGACTAGACGAAGGATCGCCCTAGGCATTGCCTGCTCCCTGGAAAAGTTCGAGTATACTGTTTCATTCCATCATCTTGTTAACTGTTAATGGCAGTGTCTTTTGATTAAATCCATCATTGGAGACCCTGTCAGACCTACGAAAGGTTCGGCTCCAGCGGGTGTTAGCTACCTCTTTTTCTGTTTAAAATCTTGGAAATCCTATTTTTTTTATTTTGGTTTTAGGCAATCTTTTACTTATACGTATTATTAACATATACAAGATCATTCATTAACAGCCATTAATAATTTATGATTTTCTATTAATAAACGATTAAAGTATAGGCAACTAAGTATACACAAAAAAACATTGCGTCTATTTATGACCTTGTAGGTCGAATATCAATCATTAAAACATTTGTCAGCTTGGTTACCGAAAATCTTAATATATCCCAAGTAAAATTTGAAAAAAATGTGATTTTTAAAAATTGTTAGCAAACGATCGGCAAAAAATATATTATAACTAGCTCGGGAACTATTTGGCGATTAATGGTTTCAACCATTAACGCGTTTGCTTAGGATCGTGCGTTCAATGACCTCGATCATCGCGCCCTTATTAATACTATTCTTAATTAAATAGAAATTTCTTTATTGCTATAATAGTCGAAGCAATGAAGCACTAAGATGCCAAAAAGTTCGGAATTTTTTGCACTAAGACGGATGGGAATGCGGTTTTTTTGTATTCGATTCCAATTTTTTTTTATAAATGTACCTACTTTGTGACTTATACAAACCGCAAATTGCATTGCTGCATTCAAAAATGCTTTCCAAAAATGCATTCTTTTTAAACGGCTTTTGGAAGATTTATTAACTTTATAAATATGAGTCAGAACTGTCTCGAATCAGGCTCTCGGGGGTTTTCGAGGTCGCTGATCACGATTATGATGTTTAAATTGACCCACATACACAATCAAAAAAGACAATGTCACGCTGGAGCTTTAGCCCAAGTGTTTTGGCCTAAAAACACTTTTCCAACTTTTTTTTGGCCGTTGGCAGCCTTTAAAAAAAATATTATTATTATTATTTTTTTTTTTAATTAAAATTAATAACAATTAAATAGCTAAGGTACAGTAAAGCTGAAGGTGAGTAGCAGAGAGGGCGTGCAAAAATGCCCTAACTCATTTGCCGGAGAGTAGGGAGGGTTAAACTGGGCGCCACTGCTTTTGGTGCCAGGCCTAGCAGAGACCTTCCAAGATTTAATTGGGAACTCTCGTTCAACTTTACTACCACTCAAAGATAAGAAAAATTTTACTAAACAATATTAACATTAGAAAAAGGAGACACTAGGCGAGCCAAATAAAACACTATATTTAAAACAAATAGTTAATAGAGTTTATTATAAATTTGTAATTTAAGTTTACAAAAAAAATATTCAAAATATAATGGTGAATGCGCTGGGCTACGAAATGTACAAAATTTAAATTTATTATTTAAAAGTTTACAAAAAATATATATATAATCGAAATAAAATGGTGAATGCGCTGAGTTAATAACTGTTAAATTTTCTATACTGAGATAAAAAAAATAAATATTATAAATATAAATCTACAATTAATAAAGTATATGAAATATAAAAATATATATAAATACCGCTTAATTATTTAATTAACAATAATTTAATGACCAGGTGCACCATTTGAAAACCAATAAGAATATAGATTTACCAAAAAAAAAAAAAAATATTACAATAAAAATATAAGAAAAGGCCGCAAATAATTTAAAAACAATGTGGTAAAAATTTAAACGGTAGAGTCCTAAATTCTAAATTGAAAAGTTATAAATAAAAATTGTTAGTGGGTTAATTTTAATGTTGCCTGTTTTGTTGAATCCAAGTGATGGCAAGTGTGCCAGCCACTACACCGTGAAGAGTGATGGTGTCTAAAACCACAAACAACACATTAACCAGTCAAATGGTCACTATCTCTGACCCGTCCCAGAAAACTTCTACCAAATTGATGGCCCCTCCAAACCAAAACGAAAACCGTTTCAAAATTAATGGCCCATCTGAAGAAAAATGGCCCGTCCGAAGAACCCTACAAAATTCAATACTAATTAAAACCCAATAAAACGTAAGATAATTAAGCGACTTTAAAAATCCCAAGAAAATTCCCTCAAATCCCATACTGTATGTGTTTCATTAAAAAAAGTTAATATAAGGAAACTTTAAAATCTGGTGCTTGGTTCGAGACCTTTCAGTTAGCAAAAAAAATAAAAATAGTAACTTATTAAGTAAGCAACGTTAATTAATCATATAACAATAAACAAACCCATTAAATCAAGATAACCTAAAAAAAATAAAATTGTTTTAGTAAACTAGTTTACAAAAAAAAATATGCCCTATTCCATTGGCACTTAAAAAAAAGAACATATTCCCTAGCTACCAAAAGTTAATTAACAACACTTAACTATTGTAAAATAAAAGGTAATATATCCATACGAATGTATTTAATCGTAGGTAAAAGCCCAAAACTAATTAAATAAGGTAAAAAAAAATAAATAACTAATTTTTGTTAAGTATAACAAAAGCCTCTCCGGCCTACTAAATTGACAATTTAAATAATAAATAGGTCTCGAACAGTCACCCAGATACTTATACCCTGAAGAAAAGTCTCAAAAAGAAAAATTATGACAAGAAAACTTAGTAATTAAAATTTATTACCAAAAGAAGGTAATTTAACCCCAGAAAATTAATTAATACTAAAAGAGACAAAGAATCTATACACAAGCGCCATCTAACGGCGATTTATTAAAACTTTAACGCTAATTAGAGTAGCCAATTAACGTAACTGTCAAAAAAACAACAAAAAGAATAATTCAATAAAACTGCGATTTTCGCAATAAATTGGCCACAACAAACCCCTTAAATTGGTGTAATTAGGGTAATTAATAATTAATTCTTACTGAAATTCGACTTGCCCAACGCATGACGTAATATATAAAAAAATAATGAAAATCCCCTGAACCACCAGCGCGTCGTAAGAAAACCCAAATAAATCTATTAATGTACCGTTTTATACGGAAAATACTCAGTTAAAATAAGTCTAGAAGAACTTACCCAAGATGTTAAGGGGTATTTTCAACTGACACGTGATCCCTGCGGCGTCGAACTACAAGTCCTGCAATGCAGATTTCTTTCCCGAAACAGCCAAAAGGCAACGCAAACCAACAAAATTTACACAAAACCAAAGGTAACTTAAATCGGGAAAGATTTTTGGGAAATTTGCAGCACAAATCCTACAAAGATGGCTTGAATACCAGTAGCTGCAAATTTTCCTAGTTCTCGGCTTGAAGATTGACGTGAAAGTGGTAAAACATGGCCGATGGCCCTTTGTCCTTCTCAAAAAGTACCAGTGGGCGCACGCACATCGCTGCTAATTCTAGAAATTTTCTCGCCCCTAAATTGGCAACATCGTTACACATTTTGAGTTGCCTACCCACGCTGCCCAAAGAACATTCCCTCGAACTGTCAAAAATATATTCAAACAAAATTATACAACAATCCAGAATAATAACCAATGTTTACAATTTCAATGCAAAGAGGATAAAATACAAAGAACCTGTATAAAAAGACTCTGGAGGTAAAGGAAACTGCTCTGGCCCTTGTGACCCCTACGACAACTGTTGGGAATGGAAAAATAAAGTAAACAAACTAAGGTAAATACGGAAGGTAATGTAAACAACCCTAACTACATAGCCAATAAAAGCAAAACTGCTAAGGAAATGTAATTTCTAGACAAACCCACAAGCTGTCGAGGATTGTATATAGGGGAAAAACCATACCGAATACCTAGAGAAACAAAATTTGGTTACGAAACCCTGAAATGGTTTATCTAAAATACCAACGTTTTAAAGGTAAGTCCCTGCTTAAATTAGAAAATATTGATTTGTACAAAGTGAATCTAACCTACTTAATAAGCTTGGTTTAGTCAATAGTGAAAGATGTACCTCAAAATTAATGTTGCATCGAACAAAATTAAGGCCAGTTATTGACTCGAGGTATCTTATGTTAATTTTTTAGTACACCATACTGCAAGGGGAAAAAGCAACGTAAAGCATAAGGTAGGATACCAAAGGCGATAGAAAAACAGAAGTAACCTAGCAATTACAATCAAATTTGGAGCCTTTTGCCAAAAATAAACTGCAAAAAAAAATTAAAACCGAACTGCATTAAGGTAAACAAACTAAATTATTAAAAACAAACCTAGGAATAAAAACTAACCGTGACAACAACCGAAAATCGTTATGGGTTTTTTTTGGGGCGCTGTATCCGAATTTTACGTCGAAAACGACCCCCTAAATACCTGGTGGGCCGTCATTTTAAATTTGGAAAATTTTATTTTAAAATTTATTTATTTGTTAAAATCATTTTTTGGTTTAAAAATTATCCTTATATTTTTTATATATTTTTTTTATTTCTTTTTAGTTACGGTACACCAGGTGTTCGGGGGGGTCGTTTTTGCCGTGAAATACAGATTTAGCGCCCCAAAAAATCTCCATAACAATTTTCGGTTCGTCTTTTTCGTTTGTGTGAGGAAAACCCTTGGAGATGAGGACGGGGTCCAAGATCTGGTCCACCGAGTGTTAAAGGAGTCGTTTTCGACGTGAAATTCGGATTCAGCGCCCCAAAAAACCCCATAACGATTTTTGGTTGCCCTTGGAGATGAGGTCGCGTTCAGGTTCCGGCGCACCAGGTTTCAGGGGAGTGTTCGCCGATGCCATATTTGAATTCAGCGACCCACAAAAACCCCGGACGTCGAGTCTTCCCGCGTAAATTTTGGGAGAGTCCCACGGAGATGAAGTTCATCGGCGTTCCTGAGCTCCAGGTCGGCTGTGGGTCAGTTTGAACATCATAATCGTGGTCAGCGAACTCGAAAACTCCTGAGACCCCGATCTGAGCTAGTTCTAACTCATATTTACAAAGTTATTAAATCTTCCAAAAGCCGTCTCAAAAAAAATGCATTTTCTGAATACATTTTTGGGCTGCAGCAAGCAATTTGGGGGTTTGTATAAGTCACAAAGTAGGTACATTTTTCACAAAAAAGAAATTGAAAGCAAATGTAAAGAACCGCATTCCGATCCGTTTTAGTGCAAAAAATTCCCAGGTTAAGTGCTTTATTGCCTCGACTATAAGGAAATTATGGTAATCACTAAAATCCTACCCCATTTTTTGCAGATCATTGCGTTTTATTTATTTATTTTTTTAGTTTAAAGTTATAAAACGTAAAATAATAGTCTTTACCATAAAAACGGCTGATTTACGTAGTACGGAAAGAGACTTTCGAGTTTACTCTAGTACTAGAAGAATAAGAATGTCATAAATAATAATAATATATCTCCCTTTAGCATATGTAGTAATTAGATAAAAATTTAAGGTCTTAATATATAAATTGCAATATTTATTTCATTATCAAAATTATTTCCTTACATTAAAGGTCATTTAAGTTATAATAACAATTTGCTGATGCTCCTAGTCATGATTACTATTATTTCAATAACAAAAATGTACAGGAAGTGCTTCACAAATTACAAAGTACCTAAATTAAATTGCACTATTCTACAAAGGTGAAACATGTAATATATAGGCGTGTTTATGTTAAAAGTTGTAATCTTTTTATTATAGATAATATTTTTATTAATTTTTGTTTATTCCAAGAGTATTTTTACGCAATATAATAAGGTATTTATTAAATACTTGCGTTGCAATTTATCGTTGTTGTTTCTGACTAAAATACTAGAAACGAAATGATCTCTTAGGACTTAAGTTATCGTGAATTATGGCGACCCTACCTGTAAGTTTACTTTGCCACAATACCTTACAACTAGTCTAACTAACTATAAATATCGAGTGAAACTTTGTAAACCTGAAAGCTTCCATTAAAACAATGAAAAATGTTTTTATAATGAAAATGAACGAAAAACGTAATTTGCTACGCCTCTGCACCACAAGTAGTTGCTGGCATACTCTGATGACAGCTAAAGAACTGAAACCCAGTAGGTGCAAATTAAGGTTAAATGCTCTGTGTATTGACGATTACTAAATAAGACAATGTGTATAAATTAAACATACAAAGTTTATTTATAATTAAAGACATGCACTAATTTTGTCAGATTTTACTTTTACATGACTTAGTACCTAGAGAAAATTTCCGTTCACAAGTTTATCAAAAATGGTTTTACAAAAATTTACAAAAGGGTTACAATTTTACTTAGTGCCATTAGCAAAAATTTACTGTACTTTAATCAACAAGAAGTTTATTACACTGTCATTAGAATCGAGATGCTTTAATGAGTTTATAAAGCGAGAATTTATTTACATTAAGTCACTATGAAGAATGTTTTTGTCACTAAATAGTCAAAAAAGTTACCATCAAATTTAGAAGTCACTTACTGCTTTGATGACACAGGGTATTAATTTATGACTCACTGTCTTAGCAATAAGGTTAAATATTACCTTTATTATTCGCTAAATTCCAGAACACTACCATTAACAACACCTTTCCTCTTTTTAATTCACTTTGCGCTTTCTGTCAACTCACACTTGAAGACCAAACCAGTTGTTTTCTAGTTCACCTTTTTTTACTCTAGAAGCTTACATCTCTTCTTCTTCTTCTTCCCTGGGAGCCGTCTTGATTAACTACCGGAGGCAAAGCAGCCTCATGGGCTTTTTGTACCTAATCTCCCATTGTCTTTTATATCAATCCTCCCATTAGTCTTGTTCCTTCTACAAGTCTGTATAACCCCGGGACTGGTTGGTTGATATATTCCTGTGGGCTCATTTCCGGTTGCCCAAATAATGCCTATCTTTTGTGATTCAATGCTTTATATTCGCACAGGATATCGTAGGCTGTTTCTTCCCCCTCGTCGGTTACATACACACAAGACAATTATTTTCTATAATTGAACAGCCTTTAACTTTATTTAGTTACAGAAAAGAGTAGTGATAGCCAAATTTCTTTTGTCACCACAAAGAAACCAGTACTAGGCCAGAATGGAATCTGACATTTCATCAAATTATTTGAAATTAGAATATTTTGGTATCGTCCAAAATACAAGAACAAACTTTCCGGCGGGAAACGAGCTTTCTAACGAGTAAACCTGTTGTACTGAAAATAGAATATCCCGTTATTCGCGCGGAATATTAAGAACAACCTTTTGGCGTTGTTTTGACGATGAAATCCAACTCCGTACAGTTGGATCATTTCTAAAATGATAATTCGGTGCCCTTTGAAAAAAAAAAAAACATAAAAAGTAGCAAAAAGGTATAATTTTTATTGTCGGTCGCCTTTGATTTTTATATGGTCTATTATTACAAACACGTGCGGAAAGCGGCACATTATAAAAAGCAAAGGCAGCCGCAGTTCAAACCGAATCTTTTTTACTACTTTTTAGATTTTTTTTTCAAAAGCCGCCGAATTTTCAGTTTAAAAATGATCCAACTATACTAAGAAAAAGAATATTCCGGTAATTTGCCCGGAATATGAGAATAACTTTCCGGCGATGGTTTATGGACTAAACTCAACTCCGTACTAAGAAAAAGAATAGAACTTTTCGGTCTCGACGCACAAGCTGACCATCCCTCTCTCTCGGCGATAAGACCTATGCTCTGACTGGCGCGAAAAGCCTTGCTCCGATTTCCACGTGATCATGGTTTTTGGTCGCGGGGAAAATTCCTTTTCACGTGCTTCTAGTGCTAGGGCCATATTGTTTAGCTAATTTTAAATTTCAAGGAAAATTTATTTGGGGCTGCTTTAAATATATAATTAATAAGTCGATGTCGGGATTCTTGGAATTTATTAAAGCACTGTTGTCACGTATTTAGGAGATTTAGTGATTAATTTTAGATTTTTAACACTTTAATAGAGAATTAGAGGGAAAGTTAACTAACCTTGGGCTATTGAAAAATAGCTTCCAAGTTGCAAAAAGCGCTTCTGCAACAATAATTTAAAATGATAGTTACTCGGCTTTTTCACATTTTTAACAAAGTACTTCTCTCAGCCCCGATTGAATCCGTGTTTTAAAACTGCTAACAACGCTAAATAGTTTAGCAGACACATTAAATACATCAAAAAATATTAATATTTAAAGGTCTATTAAAGCAATAATTTTTTATAATTTTAAATATACTAAGTGACAGAGAAAATGTAACACCGAGTAGGAGTGCTGCAATTTTGAGCATACTTTAACAATTTTTAGGTTTACTGATAAATAGAAAGTCATTAAAATTTGAACTCAAAATGTCGCAAAATATATGTGATATATCACCTTAATGTTAATAATGTGCCGAGCTTCTCTGTCCGCTATACATTCGTAAAGTCGTCTTGGCATTGATGAAATTAGGTGATTGTTTGGTGTATTCTATCCCGGGCCATTTAAATTTAATTTCTTAGAGCCTCCAATGTTTGTGGAGGGTGCGGTGAATTTTGCAACCTTCTTTCCATCATATTCCATACATGTTCGATGGGGGAAAGACCTGGAGATCGAGGAGGCCACTGAAGCAGATTTACACCGGACGCTTCTAAAAAGTCTAAACTAACACGTGCGATATGAGGTCATGCATTGTCCTGTTGCAAAATGGATCCTGCAATGTTTTCACAAAGAGATGCAGATGTGGTTGTAAAACTTTGTAGATATAACGCTGGGCAGTCGTGCTACCTTCAATGAACACCTGGTGCCTTAAGCAATGGAACCCCATACCATAACACCCACAGTGCGATAAATATGCCGTTCCATAGAAAATTGGACGTTCCGTCTGTCACCACGTCTATTCTTTGCCCTTGCACGGCCATCATGTGTGCCCAAACAGAATCTGGACTCATCGCTGACCATGACTGAGTTCCATTCCATATTCCATTCAAGTCTCTTCCTACTCCATACCAATCGTTGCTGGCGATGCTGTGGGGTCAGAGGTAGTACAAGATGGGGACGGTATGAAAACAATCGAAAAAACCTTATTCGGCGATAAACTATCCTCATTATTATTGCCTTTTCGACAAAATTAAACCACTGGTTTGCAACTGCATTTGCTGTGGAAAATCGATCTCTAAGTGCTAGTTGCCTTTAATAATGATCCTGTCGCTCTTAAAGTCAGTCTTTGGCGTCCAGCACCTTGTCAATTATGGCCTTCTTATAACCATGCTCGACAATATCTCTTTACAGTAGCTTCGTTTCGGTTCACCCGAATAATGCCTTTAAAATTTTATCAGTGTATACTTCCATTGTAGCAAATATATTTACCAGTTTTTATCAAAATTCAAAAAATAATTCTAGGTGCTGCATTTTCTATGTCACTTAGTATATACTAGTTTATGTATAAACCATTTACCAATAAAATACCAATAATTTGATTTTTACCTGTTTAGTTTAAAATAAGAACGTCTTATTACTAAGTATTAAAATAATAGACTTGACACTTATCCAAAATGCATTACCTGTAAAAAATTACTTCTCTGAAAAATGACTGTTATAGAATATTGTCTGATAAGTGCGTTAACTAAGTAACCACAACTAACCACAAAAACTGGTTCAGTGCTCATATAATCTTTTTACTTTGTTTTGCAACTGATTTTAATTTCTATAGTTTTTTAAAATAATTTAAAGCTAAGCTTAGCATATGTTCCTAACCCGAAAAATATTTTATTATCAAAATATTTTTGCCACTTGCCCAACTACCATAAAAAAATAATATTATTTGTATTTTTTTAATTTAACCGCCAGCATAAGTTTGCATACATACTTGTTTGACTCGCATATTTTGATAAAGTAAGGATTTTTTTTCAAGAAGCTTTTTCAACCATTTTAAATCCAAATAAAATTCATATATATTCTTATGAAGCCTTTCAATTTTTCATAACACATTATGTGCTTTAAAGGTACATATTTGGTTACAAGCCACCCATGTACACAAAAATAAACAACTATTTATAACCAAATTAATATAAATCTTGATGTGCCACTAAAAATAGTTTGTAATTAAATTTAAAAAAGATTTTTGTATACTATATTGCTTTTTTCTTTTGACGAGATTTTACCACATATGTGTCATAATAAATACAGTATGGGAAAATATTTTATGTTTTATGAAAAATCTAAAACTCTGTAATGCCGAAAAAAAATTATATTATATGTAAATAAATCTCTTACACTTTTCCAACACATTATTATTCATTTTTAACAAAATGTTAAAAAAATCATGTCATGTTTACTTACATGAAATTTATAATATTTTTAACATACAGTAAGTTTTCTTTTTTTTAATTACTATTCTAGCTTATTTGGGTTAAAGGCCTTAAAACAAAGTGACTTCTTTTACATTAACAAATTAAATAAATATTGTTCTCCTCAAAAAAAAGCCATTGTTAATTTTAAATTCAAGCAAAATTTTTTAAGAATTATTTGTGTTTTTTTTTCGGCAGCCTTTTAGGTCAAAAAAAAAAATAATAAAAAAAATAAAGCAATGTAAGGCAGAATAGCGGGAAAGTAAAAAATTCAAATCTAAAAATGTTAAACAGGTAAGAAACAAAAAATAATTAAGGCTGTTTGTTTTAAATGAGAATATACAAATAATTTAGCGATGCTCCCATTTTCATGACTGTTGTAACCTTTATATTTATTTTAAAAGTTAACGGAATACTAC